>OX393555.1:36097081-36612081 GCA_947650365.1 Chamaelirium japonicum
GTCAAAGGCCGAATGATTGCGCAACTTCCAAATGTGCCAAGCCACTAGAAAACATAGTGACCTGGTCGAAAGGGTTGTTTTGTATCCATTCGACAATTGGAAGTTAGCATATATAACGGCTAAATTCCGAGAGTGTCGAGGGGAGGAGAGGAATAAAAGAAAGGGGGAGGAAAAGGTTCCAAACATCACAAGAGGGAGGGCATGAGAAACAGCAAGTGATCCAACGTTTATGGGGCCAACCCACACTAAGGGCATTCAAGAGACTAGAGGAGCCTGATTCGTTCGAGATACCCACATGTAGGCAGCCGACCGTGCAGGAGTTTCCACATAAAACTCTTAATCCGAGGAGTTAGGGTCAAGGTCCAAACAGCCGCCCAAACCATTGTGAGGTTGGTACGCCTTGTGCAAAGAAAAGGTCTCCGATAGGCCTTTTTCCCCAAAAATAAGCCTGGGAGGGAGGGAAGGATAGAACCAGGGTGGAGAGGATTTTGCAAATGCCACTCCTAAGGAAAAAGAATATCCAAGCGATCCCGCCTCCATTCCAAAGAAGGGAGCAGGAGGTCAGAGAACCGGAAGAGAGGCAAATCTAGCATGTTGACTGGCGCAGACAACCAAGCTATGAGGCCTTGGCCCAACCACGGTTCCATCCATGGATTAAGATTTGATTGCATCCAAATGGGGGTAGCGGTGTGGTTGCGGACCAGAGCGACGCCATTGCACACCACTTGCCAAGCCCACAAGTAGAGTCTAGGTCAAGGCCAATCCTGGAGATTTAGCGTGGGCCCGTATTTTATTTTGACAAAACTAGACCCAAAGGGTGTCCCGATAGTTAATGAGTTGAAAAACCAGCTTGCCCATGAGTGCAGTATGCAAAAGGTCCAACCAACGAACCCCAAGGCCACTCTGCAACTGAAGACGGCAGACCTGGTCCCATCGGACCATGTAAAGACCCATTGCCGAGGAGGATTTAGACCACATGAAACGCCTAAGCTCACGTTTAATAACTGATATGGTACTCCACGGTAGCCACGAGTTGGCCAGATTGTGCAGAGGGACCGACTGTAGGACCGAGTGCAGCAAGGAAATTCACCCTACGAAGGAGAGGAGATGGAACTTCCACCCAGCCACATGAGTAGTAACCTTTTGCACAATGGGGAGGAGATCCTTAGCCATAATCTGGGTACCCGAAATGAGAATGCCAAAATACCAGATGGGTCTTATAACGTCGGGCATGTGAATTTGAGTGCTAATTGCTTGCTGCCCCTCCACGGATACTGTTGGCCCAAACAACTGTGAGGGTCTGCTTGGGTTAATCCGTTGGCCCGAGAGTCTGCAATACGCGAGCATAGTTGCAGATAATTGATGAAGCTCGAGTTGATCCGCCTTTGCACAAACGAGACAATCATCGGCATAAGCTTAGGACGAAATAGCCTAACCAGAATGCTTAGAACGAATCCCATGAATATCACCAGATAGCCGAAGAACCTTGATATTACACGTGAGGACCTTGGCTCCAATGATAAAGAGGAAGGGGGCCAGGGAGTCCCCTTGGAGAAGGCCCCGGGATTAGCTGAACCATCGGGTCGGCGAGTTGTTAAGGAGGATAGAGAAGGGAGGTGTGGCAAATGCACCGCAAGATCCATGCATTCCTCTTGGTCGAGAAACCAAATCATCCTAAGACGTTATGTAGGAAGTCCCACGGCATACGATCATAGGATTTAGCCATATCTACCTTAAGGGCCACCATATTGGAGTTAAGGGAGGAGGAGTGGATGAAATGGAGGAGTTTCTGGGCGAAGAGAATATTGTCCGAGATATTCCTCCCGTGAACGAAGGTCGCTTGTTCTTTAGAGATGATTTTCGAAAGAACCAACCGTTGCCAATTGACAAGGAGCTTGGTCACCAATTTATAGAGAACATTGCATAAGCTAATGGGCTGGAAGTGGTCCGGTGACAAGGGGTCAGAGGATTTGGGTATGAGGGTGACGAAGGTGGCCTTCCATGTTGGTGGCATAAAGCCCGTCTCAAAAAACGAAAGAATAGCAGAAATAACATCGGGACCAACCACGTCCTAATCAGACATGAAAAATTCAACCGAGAAGCAATTAGGACCAGGTGCCTTGCTACGAGGAAGGGACAACAGTGTCTGGTGGTTTTCGTGCTGAGAGAAGGGGCGTGAGAGGATGGCATTGTCCCTCTCAGAAATGAGGGGATGGATGGTAATCAGGAGATCCTCATCACACCGGCGTGACGGTAGATTCCAATAAGAATGAAAGTGCCCAATCAGGATATTTTCCAGATCTACCCGGGCCGTACACCTCACTCCGAATTCATCATCGAGGGAATGGATACGATTCCGTCGCCGTCGGACAAGCATCGATTGGTGGAAGAACTTGGTGTTATGATCACCTTCCTTGAGCCACCGCGCGCGGGATTTTTGCCTCCATTCAACTTCAATCACATGAAGACACGACGAGTAGTCGAGCAGCAATCCACGCAGGATCACCACTTCAGATTGTCTCACCCGTCTCTGCCCTTCCTCCTGCTGCCAAAAGGTGATACCCAACATGAGACAGCTAAGGTTTGACTCGAGCCTTCCAACCGATTCCGATTCCACTTGCAAACTACGACACGGGTCGAAACTGGAAAACAGATTGGGATTCAAGAAACTGAATGGGGGTGGGGGAGACCCGGGACCGATTGGAACAAAACCTGGCAGCAGTTTGGGTGGAGTAGCCAAAAATTTTCAAACAGGAAAGGCTTAGGACCCGAAGTGATAGTCCCCCCCCCCCCCCCCCCCCCCCCCCCCTAAACTCAACCTGAACCAAGCCATTGTCAGCCACGAAATGAAATTCCTCAACCTCCCCATCAGACCGAAACGAGATCACCCACCGATTCTCCCGCCAGAGCACAGGAATGCCTTCAGCCCGCCCTATGGCGCGCTGATACCATACGAGTCCCACCAAGGACCCAACAGCTGAGCGAACCAAGGGGCCCTACCTGCAGGGGTCCACGTTCTCTTTCTCTCTCTCTCTCTCGGTAACCCGATCCCGAAATCCGCCTCTCTCTCTCTCTCTCTCTCTCTCTCTCTCTCTCTTAACCGGAACCCTGCCGGAACGCGGAGGACACGCCACCTAGCGCCGCCTACCGCTGCACCCGACACCACTCTAACTATATCGGAGCCGGCCCCGACCGAAACCCCATTGACAGAGCCCGCCGCCGGGGCGACCACTCCGGATCCCTCCGAATCCGATGCGGGTGTAGTCCGGCAGTTCCATCTGACGGTGAATCGCAGCTTCTCCAACCGGACAGGCAGTTCCACCGGACGGTGGATCGCATCTGCTCGGAAGAGGCGGAAAACGGTGTGTACATCGCCAACCCTTCGGTTCCACGGTCGGTTACAGAAGTTTTTAATAATCTCTCTCTCTCTCTCTCTCTCTCTCTCTCTCTCTCTCTCTCGGCTTTTGGTTTCAGGCGTCGGGATCCGAGGATCAGTCTGCTCGGAAGAACTTAAAGGTCGCCGGAGTAGATGCCCTTACGGAGGAGGATTTAACCGCAGAGGCAAGGCCCGCCTTCCCTGGAGAAATCAACGGCATGAGGTCTGTACTCCAAATTAGTATTTGTTCTTTTTCTGTAATCTGAATTGCTGATGATAGTTGCATTCGATTCTAATGTATCAACATTGAATCAATTGTATGGCTTGTGATGTTTTAATCCACATAGAATTTAATCTTTTTTTTTTTTTTTGCATTTGATATGAGAGAGAGAGAGAGAGAGAGAGAGAGAGAGAGAGAGAGAGAGAGAGAGAGAGAGGAGTGGTGGCTCAGCCTCGCTGCACAGAAACTCTCTTATTCTGTATCTAAGAGCTGATCCCACTTGATGGGGACAGGACCCTGCCTGTAGACCCTACACAATTTCCACAACACACTCTCGAGGCTTAATTAAAATAAATTTCGGATTTAATCATCCCTAAAAATATATTTTCGGAATAAAATATTAAATTCAAAATAAAATAATTATTTTAATCCGAAAAACATGATTTTCGAAATTATTAAATATGGTAGTTTTCAAATATATCATTTAGGGTAGATTTAGATTTTTTTTATTTTGGAAAGCATTATCTTTGTGGTAGTTAATTTATGGTTTCTTGGAGACCAAACAATGTAAGCCTACTTATAGGCCTCCGTTTGATAAATGAACAATGCTTATGAATTATGAAAAAAAATATGACGGCTTGCGAGCTTCGTTAGGGTTTCTTTAATTGGATGCCATCAGGGGTTGATTCCCCAAATCCGGTGGACTCCGGATCTTCTCCTCGTCTCCTCTCCTTGCCCACTATCTCTCTCAAAACCCTAATTTGGAGATCGCGAACCATCGACGACGGCTTCCCCTTTGCGTTCCGCATCAGTTTGGTATCAGAGTCCGTCTCGATGAGTTCCATCTCATTAAGCGGTCCTCAAGCAGCATTGATGTCGTCGTTCATCACCTCCACTGTCGTTACTCGCCGTCAAATCAAAGGAATCATCGCCTCGCCGCTGTGACGTCGCCCCGATCCCACCAGCCTTGCCCGCATGTGATCCCAGGTTGTTTCCCCTCTTCCTGTTGAGATCTGATAAAAAAAAAAATCAGATCTGTCAAAAAAGAAAGAAAGAAGAGAAAGTGAGAAAAAGAGGAGAGGTGAGGCCCCAACCACTATCTGCCACACCCATCACTCGCAGTGACCCTAACTCGGCCCAGCCATGTCATCTCCGGCCAGTCATTGCCTGGCCTCGCCATCAGCCCACAGCCGCAGCCTGGCCTTGATTCATCCCGAGCGGTCCCCACCGGCCCTAGCTAGCCTTGCTCGACCACTGTCAGCCGCACCTCCGGCCCTGCTTGTGTTTGCCATCGTCAAATCGTCATGACCCGGACCTGCCGGTTACCTTCCATCATCGTGACCCTCGACGGCAAGATCAAGCCATCTCGATCCCCTACCGGACGTGCTCCATCGTGAAACCACTACCCGAGACCTCCAGTCGCAGCCACCTGCAACTCTGCAAGTAGCCAAAAAAAAAAGGTTCAGATCTGAAGAGAAAGTAGAAAAAAAAGGGACAGAGAAGAAAGGAAACATAGAGAAAAGGGACATACTTGTGCAACAGTGCCGTCAGCCAGCCTTCGTCTCCTTTGTTGGACCTGCACACAAAAGAGAGATAAGCTAAAAATAAATAAAAATAAAACCTAACCTAAACCCCTTTCCTATTGAGTTACTCTTTTTAGCCTTAATCCTTTGAACTTTTTACCCTTTATCCTCTTCAGTCCAAGCTGCTAGATTAGAATCCAAAGGCCCAATTTTGAGAACTTCTTCAGCCACTTAAGTCACTGAACTCGACTTGTTAATTTGGATCCAATCCGAGTGGAATTCGACCCGATAATTTCAAAGACCTATAACTTTTGACCTGCATATCGGAATCCGACAATCTGAATACCAAACTTGCATGATTTTCCGAACCTAATTTACTCGTGTCTTTTGTACCTCCATCCAGTCAACCCAACAGTGCAGATTTACGACTTTGCTTCTGATCATCATGTACGATCAGATCGCCATCTATGCACGACTCCTAAATTGGATGGACACTTCTGGTCCTACCCTCTACTCGTCTATATTTACGGAGATTTTATATATCGGTAGCATCAAAGGTCGAGCGCAAGAGCTGTCTTTACTAGCCGACGTTTTCATCCAGTGGTTCCTTCATCAAGGAAGATTGGTTGACGAAAGATTGAGGATGTGATGCAGTTGATGGGAGAAATTGAGCAAGAGGTATTGATCAAGCAACGTCGCAGGGTTTGAAGATCAGTCGGACCTCCATTGGTTGCGCCTTTTGCACTGACAGCTCTACTTGCGGTACCTGCACTGTCGGTCCTACCTCCATCTCCAGTGGAGCCGCTTCCTACTACAACACCTTCAGTGGGATCTTCTCCAGAGCCCACCGTTGAGTGTCCGACGTCACCGGCGGCCCCACCAGCACTTGCACTTCCAGTGGAGCCCTCACATCCAGTGGTTGACTTCTGTGGGCATGCCCTTCAGCCCATGGACTTCCTTGGAGTCGAGCAACCGTCAGCAGGGGATGTCTTCGTCAGCTCGTGCCAACACTTCTCTGACTCCTGATCCTCGCTCGACGGTAGCACCACTTTCGTGTGGGACCCAAGGGATGACTACAGTGCAGCACGCCCACACCAACTAGGCCTCCATTACCAGTTGCGGATTTCGAGACGATTATTCGATGACCCTGGTAATGCGAGCTTCGCTACCGGCCCCTTCCACGGCTCTACAGAACTCGTGAACAAGTTCTTTCTGACTTAGGGTGAATGATGGGGACAGGACCATGCCTGCAGACCCTGCTCGGTTTTCACAGCCCGACACGCTCTTGAAGCTTAATTAAAATAAACTTCGGATTTAATAATCCCTAAAAATAAATTTTTAGATTAAGATATTAAGGTCGGAATAAAATAATTATTTTATTCCGAAATTATTATTTTAATCCGAAAATACATGATTTTTAGAATTATTAAATATGATAGTTTTATAAGATATCATTTAGGGTAGATTTAGATATATATATTTTTTATTTTGGAAAGCATTATCTTTTTGGTATTTGTTTTTGAACAAATTCTTTTTGGTAGTTATTTTATGGTTTTTTGGGGACCAAGCAATGTAAGCCTACTTATAGGCATCTGTTTGATGAATGAACAATGCTTATGAATTATAAAAAAAAATATGACGGCTTGCTGGCTTCGTTAGGGTTTTCCTGGATTGGATGCCATCAGGGGTGGATTCCCCGAATCCGGTGGACTCCGGATCTTCCCCCTCCTCTCCTCTCCTCCCCCACTATCTCTTTCAAACACCCTAATTTGGAGATCGCGAACCATTGACGACGACTTCCCCTTTGCGTTCTGCATCACCACTGTTCGACACTAGAGTGATGGCTGCTATAATTCCCTTTTTTCGGTCTATTTTCTTGACATCAAATCTCATGATGGCTCCAGTTTTATTCTGTTTGTAATCACCATCTTGAGAAGAGCGAGAAAAAATAACACAAAAAAGAGAAAAAAAGTGTTGTAGGAACAACAACGTTAATAGCAGAGGATGCCTTTCTTTCCTTTATCTCCTCTCGAGATATCATTTTGAGGATTTGGATGGTCAACATTGGTGTTCTTCCATTTGGGTAATTTGATTCGTGGCCTGGGGTGAGAGTTCTGATTTTTTTTTTTTGAATGGACCACCGTAGGGGTCAGTACATCACTTGTTAGTTCGCCGACACAAGATAGACCAAGAATCAGAACTCTCCATCCGAGCGAGAGAAATGCCCTAGTTTTTAATGACCTCACATGTAGGAGAGCTCGCCACTACGATGAGAGGGAGACCCGCCACTACAGAACGGGAGGAAATATGCCGTAGCACTTATTCGAACCCCTTGACCAAGGCCATGAGTTACATATGTCTTACCTATTGAGCTATCAGTTTGATACAGGTGAGACTTTGGGTTGTGTCGTGATGATCAAGCTTTGGTAAGGGAAAGCGAAACACTGATCACTTTATTGTGCTTTTGCTCCGAGTTTTTTGGTTTGTCCCCATAGATTCAAGTTTTCAACGAAGATGGCGATCGAGGTTGAAGCTGTTCCCCATGGTCATTGGTTTGGAAAGAAGTTCTTCCATGTCCTTTTGTTTTGGTCACAACTAATTTCTTTTTATTTTGTTGTTGGGCGAGAGTTGAGCGTTTATTCTGTTTCCTTCTTCATTTATCTACAACCGAATGAAGCACGTGAGATGACATTCCGAGTGGCATCATGTTTGCTTCTTCCTTTCCCTTTCCCTACCTCCACTTTTTTTTTTCTATTTTTTACTTTCTTCTTTTCTTTTACCAAATCTGAAGGAGATCGATGGCTGAAGCTGTCCTTAATGGTCATCGACTTGAAAAGAAGTTATTTTCATGTTTTTGTAAAGTTTTTTTTCTTTTTTCTTTTGTTGTGCTAGAGGTGAACGTTTTATTCTCATTCCTTCTTTATTGATAGTCATCAAAAGAAGTTGGTGTGGCCGCAGACGACTATGGGTGACACCGTCGAATGTGGGCTCCCATACCGAATTTGGGCGAGAAGAAGTTTGTTTGTCAAATATTGGCACACATTAATTGTGTGCCAATGTTGTTTATGTTCATAATGTTTTCAGAACTTCGGCCTCATACTAATTGATGTGTGTCAAATATTGGCACACATTAATTTATGAAATTCTCAATGTCAAATGCTTTTTAAGGAAGCACCATCAAATTGTTTTGGAATGTTTTTTTTTTTTTTTTATCTTTTGGTTGTCAAGCTACATGTTTAACATGCCTTTGCCTGGACGCTCTCACTGTCCAGGTATCAAAACCTGCCTCCGTCAAAACTGCGGAAAGACCAGCCGACAAAGCCCACACCTGGCTAGGGCTGTAACTTGGGTGGGCCAACCTGAGCCCAACCCGAATTTGGGCGGGCTTGGGTTGGGATTTTAGTTGTATGGGTTGGAAAATCCCAACCCTACCTCAATTCGGGTTGAGCTTGAGCAGAGGCTTCGGGCAACCCGACCCAACTCGAAACCTGACCATTTAGTAAATACATATTTTATATACTACAATATTGAATAGGTCCGATCAGAATCCATCCGTTGGGTCCTCCGTTGAATATAAGTTGAGGTTGCATTGTGGTGGAACTTTGATAGGTATTTATCCTGCTTCTAATAGCAACAGTTTGATGGATATTTATCCGTGGAACTATGGACCATCACCTATATAGGAATGCAAATAGCGATTTATGTGTTGTCCTATCATAAGGGAACTGCTATATGTTGATTATTTCTCCTCTACCATATTGAAACCGGCCAAACCGGCCAACTTGACGGGTTGGGCTTGGGCAAGGGAAGTTCAACCCGACCTCGGATTGGGTTGTGCTTGGGCAGGGGATTAAACCTCTTGGGTTGGGCCTGGGTTGACCCCTCAACCCGCCCGAGTTGCAGCCTACACCTAGCATCCGCAACACAAGTGACCTTTTCGGAGAGTCGAACTCTTGACCAATCACACTAAGGCGAGATGTCTTGCCAACTGCGCTAGCAGAGGTCGACTGGAATGCCCCTTTGGATATTGTTGATATTTCTACCACAATCAATATTTACCAATTTGTTCTCCCATTCATCCTAACATGCAGAAAATTTATCTCATGACTAAAAGAGGTGGTTGTCCTACTCTGACATTGAATTGTGTTTTGAATTTGCTGCGATCATTGAGAAACATGTTAGTGAAGAAACCTGATTGACCTCATTCATTGCTAAGACATAAAATTGCCTTCAATTTGACAGCATATTTTCCTGTCTGCAGGTCCTTGGCAACTAAACTCTGAGCTTATTGTGTATGCAAGCTTTATCTATGTTTGGAGTTCCATTGCCTATCTCTTCTAATAGTCCAATTCTTCGCCGAGCTGGTAGCAAACCTGTTTTCTCCGAGCAGAGTAAATGAGTACCTTACCGAGATGTTTTTAGATGTTGGAATGTATTTTTATGCCTTATCTAATTCAATATGCTTGTATCAGGTTCCAGTGAACTTGGAGTGGTCAGTGCCGAAGGGTTCTTGCTTCCTGCAGCGATAAATGAAATAAAGAGTGGAACTATACCAATGCATGCTGCTGTAATAATGCCATCACCACTTCTCTTATGGAGATTCAAGGTCATTCTTCTTCCTAATGGACATATTTTATCTTATCTTTCATTTTCAGTTCTCAATATTGTTAATTTGTAAAAAAAACATTCTATTTCTGCAGACAATTAAATCTATGCAAGGTTGTCATATCGTGTATCGTATCGTGTATCGTTTTTCCTATTTTGTGTATCGTGTATCGTAACGTATCGTGTATCGTAAGATACGGTTAAATTTATATTTTATACATATATATATATATATATAATAAATATAGAAAGTACATACTAGAATATTAAATATGAAAAGTCCAGTAGAAGAGTAAGACATTCCCTATAATTTCACATCAAACATAACAGTGGCCTATACAAAAAATATGATGTATATATTTATATAAAAATGAAATCATATATAAGTATTATCTATGATCTATCAATATATTGTTCTCAAAATATTCGAATGGTCAATGAAGACAAAACAAAAACTCAAAAAGTAGGAAGATCTTATTTTTCAATCTCCACCGCATCTACATCATCAACAATAGATAATTTATCACCAATTGCTTCTTTTTCTTTCTCTAATGTCTCTTGCACCTCTTATTTATTTTCATTCTCATCCTCATTGTCTTATTCAAAGTCATCCACTTCTTTCCTTTAGCCTTACTTTATGAACATAGATCCATTAGCCCTCTACTAAGAAGTACCACATATATATATATATATATATATATATATATATATATATATATATATATATATATATATATATATATATATATATATATATATATATATATATATATATATATATATAGGTAGAAATGGAATCCTATAACTATTGAAATTAGCAAAATTGTAGATATTTGGTGTTCCAAGCTCTAGAAAAATTTTAAAAACAAATGGCATTGGAATCCGACAACTCTAGAGAAAGATTTGTAAAACACCTATAAATTTCTAAAAAAAAATTAGTATCACTTCACTCTAAGTTAGAAAATATTCCTAAGTATTTTTTTAACGCTAAGAGACCTATATAGTCCTTTGGGAAATTAAGAGAAAAAAATTCATTTTAAAAGTTTCAAAAAAAAAAAAAAACAAACAAAAAAACATGTTTTCACCGTATCGGACCGTATCGTGTATCGTATCGTATCGTAGCGTATCGTATCGTGTATCGTACGATACAGGAGAAAAACGATACGTAAACCCGATACGTATCGTTTTTCTCCTGTATCGTATCGTATCGTACGATACGTATCGTGTATCGTACGATACTAACAACACTATCTATGAACTATGAAGTACTTCTCTATTTTTTATGATATGAGGACTAACTAATCCATACAATAACGCTTAGTCTATACACTAACGATTTGTAACCTTCAACTTATGGCTCTTATAATTTGATACTCAAATACTAAAATGCAGAAGCTGAAATTAAATAAAATATCGTGTCTCTTCTTTTCTGATTTTCCATATATTTATCCAATTCTGGGGAAGATTATGTAGAATTACAGTAGACGAGATGAATAAATCTGCACGAAGTAGGACGTTTAATGGCCTTGGACTCCCTTCTTCTAGAAGGGAAGTCTCTATGGGAATAACCCCGACAACCGAATCCCTAAAAGGGATTTTATGGTCCATGACCCCTTTCCCACTGGGTAAATGAGTTATGGGACTCCTCTCTCCCATTGACCTTGTCATGAGAAATTGGGAGCCCTAGCCTCTCTCTATTTGAGAAAGAGAGGAATCCCTATTTTCAACGAAAAGGTGCCAAATGTACATTTATTTAATGCTGGTTTCTTACGGAATAGATACTTTGGACCTTTTCACAAAGTTCCTACTTTTCTAAAAATTTGAATAAAGCACTATTGATTGAAACAAATTTAGAAATTAAATAAAGTTAGTGCCCATGGATTGTAACGTTAGGTGACCCTAACTTCTCCTCTATAAATCTCCCTAGGTTGGAGGATTTCTTGACTTCATCTTGAAGATCAAGATGAAGATTTGTACTCGGGCCGACGGTGTACGCTGATATTGTAGTTTACCCTCTCATAGAACATTTCTACAACAACTTTGAACTTCCTTTCTTGTAGCAACATATTAATCGTTGCATGCTAACTGATTTTGGGTTGTTATCATTATTGTTGAAATGATCCCAAACTGCTTTAGAACTGTGATTTTCTACTTTGTGTCAGTCCTTTCCTTCGCCTGATCTTTGAGGATTGAATGAGTTAAGATGATGTGCACTTTGTTAGTTATTGAATCCTTCTACATCACCAATGGCGGGTACACATCCTCGACGTTAATTGTGTGACCCTCTTTGTGCTTTTCTACAAATTTCTCTTCAGGGTCGTCATCAAGTTTTCTCCACTGCCTTTTTCTACCGGCACATCTTTGAGTTGTGTTTTGGCTTCATCTTCAAATTCCTCCATGGGATTTTCGTCGGACTTTGCCTCGGGCTTATCATTGGGCTTTTGTTCGGCTTCCTTTGCTCTTTCTTTCCGTTGTCTTCTTTCTAGAATTCAAGGGTTTGGATTTGTCCTGGATAATGGTCCGTATAAGTCTATGCATATTGATACTTTGATAGTTGTGCACACAATACACGCATGCATTGGGAGATTTTTTTTTTTTTTGATACATGAGAATGCATAGGAAATATATCAAGATGCAGATTTTAGATAGGCATTTGTTTAGATGCATTTGAATTTCTTGCTAAAATATAAGAGGCATACAATTTATACAGTAATCTTAATTTTTCCAAGGCTTATGTTCTTTGATTAATGCCTAATAATACTGAAAACTTTATGCTTATCCATCAACTGTTGAAATCTAAAAGGCAAGTAGTGAGTGCAAATGACCTTAAAGAAATGGAGAGGGTTGTTCTGCTGGCCTTGTGAGGGTCATTTCATCACACTTGTTTCTATAAACAAGAATGACGATGCTTCTCTTGTAAGGGCATTCCATCAAACACTTGCTATCATGTTTCTCTATATATTAAGTGATTATATGCATGAGAGCACTTTAGTCATGTGAACCTACATAATAACAATCCATAAGAAACAATAGGATTCTCCCATCATGGATTATTAGGAAGAGAGGATCGATCTCTCTCATATGGCATTTCGTGGGACAATGCTGTTATTGTTATCTGTAGATTTGGGCTGATCATGTGCATGAAATGAAACAACACAACACACACACACAGACACACACACACACGGGGATTTTCAACCTAGATCTTAACTCAAGTCTTTGGATTTTTCAGAGATTTTCTGCAGATTTAAGAGACCGCTTGGTCCAATTAACTCATTAAGTGACTTATACCCTCCTTTAACCTTGGACAGTAGGTCTCTTTTTGGTTCTATCTATTTATTTTCTAAAATCACGCTGTCTCACTGTTATAGGGTTTCGGTGTTTGTTTGGTGCAGTAACTGTCTTTTCCCTCTCTCTCTCTCTCTCTCTCTCTCTCTCTCTCTCTCTCTCTCTCCAATTTTCCTTGTCTCTTTTCCTCTGTATGAACTTAACCGTATTTTCCCATTTCGGAAAGGCTGTATTATGATGTTTATCCACATTGGTTGCACTTGTTATGTGCCTTAAAGAATTGAATGTTGAGCTCCAACCTTTCCTCAGAAATTTTAGAGCTTCGAACACTTTGTAGTTGTTTTCCAATTCGTTTTTTTGCATTTGAAACCTAACTTCAGTAAGAATTTAGGATCCTATGCAGATGAACTTATTTTGTTTAATTTTTAACTCTTTTTGGGCAGCAAAAACAGTAGGAAGCATTTACGGTAGAACATACATAAAAGTTTTTCTATTATTTATAATTACTGTATTTACTGGAGAAGCTATCAGCAGAATTAGAGCAGCAATGCATGATCAAATTGCACTATTTCTTCTTACGTGATTATTCATCCAAAGCTTGGGTATCTGTGCAGTATTTGGCATAACATTGACAATTAGCTGTTTTGGTGTGTCCTTCTCGTATATGACCTTTATTGACATTTTCCTTCCAATTTTTAATATTTCTTTCAAGATTACCTTTCATTTCCTTTTTTCACAATTATATTTACCTGAATAATTTACCATTGATATGTAACTAATTAAATTAAATATTATAGGTATTATTATTTATCGTATGGGGTATCAGCTGTTGCAAGGTCAGTTCTCTAATAGTTTCTTTGTAATTTATAAATGTTTGCTAAATCACTGGAAGAAATGGCGCATGAATCATGAAATTAGATTAGTTTTGTATATTCTGAGATAGGCCCTTTTGTTTTGCTGCAGATTGGTTGGGATTCCGTTATGAGAATGAGTGCAGATCTTCAGGCTTTATTTCTATACGAGACTTTTTTGTATTTTAATCCTCTTCTATTGGTGGTGCGTACTTGTTCTGGTTTAGACCTTTTCGTCTACTTGCGACTAGAGATTAGTATATTAACTTCTCGCCTCTCTTATTGCCTTTTGTATTGTCTTTATGATGTTGCAGACCATGATGGTTTGGCTTTGGGGAATTAATCTATGGGTTTTTTCTCAATCATCAGTGAACTATTCAAAAGTATTTGATCTCGACCACAATCATCTTACCCACTGGGATATCTGGAAGGTGTGGCCATTTGAATATTGTATGTTGATTGGTGCATTCTTTCATAAATTGTAGCCTTCACATATTTTTGTCTGGTTATACATGCATGTCATCTCTCCTACTAGTATGCTTCTCTATGGTTTTTGCTCTTTTCTTGTTAATTACTCTTAATAAAATCAAATTACATTGGTTATCTTGAGTTCCACTGTATTAAAAATTTATGGAGTTTACTGGATACCCCAACCTAATTTTTGACATATGCTCAACTTTATTGAACATTGATATCTAGATTCCTCAGACCATTTCTATAAACCTTTATGAGTTGTTTTATACAATTAATTATGACACAGACACCTCAGGTATGAATGAAGTTTCATTTGCATGACAAATGTGAATTTTTATGTACTGTGTATTAATGCGTGGTTTAATAAAGACATCAATTCTCATATGTTTTGGATGTACTTGCAGTTTCTCTCAAATTAAAATTGGGATATTAGATTGACATAAAAAAGGTTAGCAAATATGATTGTCTATGTAACTTTGCAAATTATCTTTTTTTGAATGTCATATAGGTCTAAGAATAGTTTCCGTTTAATTGATCATTTAAATAAATAGGAAAAATTAACTCCAATGGAACTCCATTTGAAAAATTTTAGTATTGTGTACATTGTGTGGAAAATGAAATGATGGTCTGTGTGTGTGTTACTGTCGTGTGGTAAGGAAATATATTACTTTAGTGTGGTATGGAAAGGATTCGATTTTGTTTTGGCTACTACTGATACCGGATGACTTGTTTTTTTTTTTTTGCAATTAAGGATGACTTGTTCAAGGAGGGAAATCTCAGCCTTTATCTGGTGGGTCGATATGGTTGAAACATGCACTTGAAATTTCAAAAACTAATGTGATTAATTGGAATTTATCTTGGGTAGTAAAAGACAGTGATGATTTGTTCCCCTCTCTTGTTTGGGGTAGTTGGCTGGGGCAGTTTAGGCTTGGTTAGGATGCTTTCTTCCCCCCTCAGTTTTCTCGTATCTTTTCTTTTGGTTTTTTTACAGGGTGGGGGTGGGGGTGGGAGGTAAAGTAGTCCCCATTTATGAACAAGTACTCTTGTCAGTTCTACAGCTTGGCAAGCTCAGCTTCATGCCTTTCCATTTTAGGATCATCTTCCGAGTGATATTGTAGACATTGAAATATTACCTAAAGCCAGAAAACCAAAAATTTGGCTAAATCTGGAAGGCACTATTTCCCTGATGTCCAGGGAAATCTTTCTCTACAGTCAGAAATCTGACTAAGTCTGGAAGGCATTATCTCCCTAGTGATCAAGGAAATCCTTCCTTACACTCTGAAATTTGGCTAAGTCTGGAAGGCATTATTTCCCTAGTGACCAGGGAAATCTTGATCTACACTCTAAAATTTGGCTAAGTCTGGGAGGCATTATTTCCCTGATGACCAGGGAAATCTCGATCTATACCCAGAAATTTGGCTAAGTCTGGAAGGCACTATTTCCCTGATGACCAGGGAAATTTTTCTCTACAGTCAGAAATCTGACTAAGGCTAGAAGGCACTATCTCCCTAGTGATCAGGGAAATCCTTTCTTACACTATGAAATTTGACTAAGTCTGGAAGGCATTATTTTCCTAGTGACCAGGGAAATCTTGATCTACACTCTGAAATTTGGCTAAGTCTGGAAGGCATTATTTCCCTAGTGACCAGGGAAATCTTGATCTACACTCTGAAATTTGGCTAAGTTTGGGAGGCATTATTTCCCTGATGACTAGGGAAATCTCGATCTATACCCAGAAATTTGGCTAAGTCTGAAGGCATTATTTCCCTGATGACCAGGGAAATCTTTCTTTACAGTCAGAAAATTGACTAAGTCTGGAAGACACTATTTCCCTAGTGACCAGGGAAATCTCGATCTGTACTCGGAAATTTGACTAAGTCTGGAAGGCACTATTTCCCTAGTGACCAGGGAAATCTCAATCTGCACTCGAAAATTTGGCTAAGTCTGGGAGGTATTATTTCCCTGATGACCAGGGAAATCTCGATCTATACTCAGAAATTTGGCTAAGTCTGGAAGGTGTTATTTACCTGATGACCAGGGAAACTTTTCTCTACATTCAGAAATTGACTAAGTCTGGAAGACACTATTTCCCTAGTGATCAGGGAAAATTCTTCCTTACACTCAGAAATTTGGCGAAGTCTGGGAGGCATTATTTCCCTGATGAACAGGGAAATCTTTCTCTATATTCCGAAAATTTGACTAAGCTTGGAAAATGGGAGAGTAAGAAAAGTGCTATATCCCTATCATCTAAAGGTTATCTCTAAGTCAGTAGAATAATACTTAGAGATAAGCATTTTTTGACAAGCCGATATACAAGGCCGAAGAATAATCAAGCTCAAGCTCCTACAAGTAAGCTTACGCTAGATTCAACAGACTCGTTGAGTCCACCAAGTCAGAAAAAAAACCGGATCAAGAGTTAACCTTGTTAAAGTTTGAGTCACAGTAAGTCGATTCAGATTCAAGACTCGAACCACAAGTCGTTTTAATCAGATCGGTTCACTCAAACTCAAAAGAATCAACTACCAGTGGAAGTTACAAAACCACTTGAACATTATCCTAATCATCAAGGAGTTATGTAAACCACCTGGAAGTTTCTCTAACCATCCAAGGGAGTTATAGAAACTACCGGGAGGTTGCTTCAACCACCCGAAGTAGTTATTCTCTACAATAACTACTTCGACCCTTATAAAAGGGGGGATAGAACAAGAAAAAAGGATCTTTGGCCATAGCAACAAGAATCTACAAAGCTCCCGACTGAAGATACTTCAAAGCTCCAAGAAATCCCGGAGAAGAAGGATCGAAGATCGAAGCAAACCAAAGAAAATCAAAGACCGAAGATCGAAGAAGAAGATGGAAATTTGAAGATTCAAGTCTAAAGCAAGTCGAAGAACGAGCGAATAACAAGTGAAGATTCTAGGAGAAGAAGAGTAAAGCAAAGCCCCTAGCCGATCAGGCGCAAAGCCCGGAAGGATCAAGCACCGCAACGCTCTTCTCTTTTCATTCTTCTCACTTGTTGTAATCTTTGTACTTCGAAATTGAGTATTAAAGGATCTTAGACGGATTTCCCCGCAATCTCCTGATATATATTTTGTACTCTGCTCCCTCGAAGCGAGTCCTTTGAAATTTGTACTTGAGTGAAAATCAAATATTTGCTTATACAAATATTTTGGCACGCCCGGTGGGACATTTGTCTCCTTTCATCCCTCCATTTCGTTGGTTCTCATACTTGAAGTTTTCTTCCCTACGAAGAATTCTTCTAATTCAAGTTTTCTACATGGTCGGTATCGGCGATGCTATGGTCGTTCCCGTCACTATGCCCGTTGTTGAGTCTAATACACTCCAACAAGGCAACCAGGAGAATGTCACCACGAATGCTAATGTTTCGGCATCCGAGGAGGCCCCTGCACTACGTGTCTACACTAGGCACAAGAAGACTACTTCTTCACTTGTACCTGAAGTCGAAACCGAGGGAGATATCCTATGCACTAAGGAACTTGGGGTGAGAGACGAAGTAATCTTCAATCCTCATACTTGAAGTTTTCTTCCCTACGAAGAATTCTTCTAATTCAAGTTTTCTACATGGTCGGTATCGGCGATGCTATGGTCGTTCCCGTCACTATGCCCGTTGTTGAGTCTAATACACTCCAACAAGGCAACCAGGAGAATGTCACCACGAATGCTAATGTTTCGGCATCCGAGGAGGCCCCTGCACTACGTGTCTACACTAGGCACAAGAAGACTACTTCTTCACTTGTACCTGAAGTCGAAACCGAGGGAGATATCCTATGCACTAAGGAACTTGGGGTGAGAGACGAAGTAATCTTCAATCCAGATGGTCATGTGGACGCTGTTATCCATCATGACTATGTCTCGGAAGACGATGTTGAGACTCTAGAGGCACGCCAGGAAGTTCTCCCAAATTCTACTAACTCCACAATGACTAAACTGGAGGAGGAAGTACGACAAATGAGCCAACTCATGGCTCAAATGGTCCAGACAATGGCAGAAAAGGATCGTCAAATCTCCAGTCTTCTCCAAAAAGTGGGTACTAGGGAAGAGGCTTTGGTTCCTACAACAACTAGTGTCCTCCCTACCACTACTCGAACTTTGATGCCACCGATGATCACTTCTCCAGAGATAGGTGCAATTATGCCTACATCTTCACCTATGACTGTTGAACAATTACAGTCTATGGTCGTGAGTATGATCCAAGCAAGGGGAGACGGATTTTCTAAGTCCACAGTAGGGTATACCAAGCCTTACTCCCAACGTATCCAAGACTTACGCTTTCCAGCAGGATACAACCCACCCAAGTTCCAGCAATTCGAAGGAAAAGGCAATCCAAAGCAACACATTGCCCACTTCATAGAAACTTGTAACAATACCGACACTTATGATGATGAGATGGTCAAACAATTCGTTCGGTATATCAAAGGGACTGCATTCGGATGGTGTATATAGACCTCACTCCGGGGTCTATCGATAGCTGGGAACAATTAGAACGAGAGTTCCTCACTCGGTTCTACAACACTTGACGTGTGGTGAGTATGGTGGAACTTACTGCTGTCAAGCAATGCAAGGATGAGAAGGTCATAGACTATATCGATCGATGGAGAAACCTTGCTCTCAACTCACGGGACCGACTCTCCGAGTCTTCAGCAATAGAGATGTGCATTCAAGGAATGCATTGGGAATTACTCTACATTCTCTAGGGAATCAAATCTAGCTCCTTCGAAGAATTGGCCACACGAGCTCACGATATGGAGCTTTGCTTGGCCACTCACGGAGATTCCAAGCCAAAGGACTTTTCGAAGTCTAAGGTAGATGGCAAAGAAAAAATGTCAGCCCCAAAAGCAAAACAAACAAATGTTGTGAACATTGCTTCTTCTTCAAAACCCCTGAAGATGAAAGATAAACCAGACAACACCAAGCCTACTCCTGAGTCTTCACAGCAAAGGCCACCCCGGATGACTTTAGAAGAGCTCCAAGCAAAGAAGTATCCCTTTCCGGACTCAGAAGTTTCAGCCATGTTTGACCAACTCTTGGAGGAAAAGATGATTGAAATACCTTTATCCAAGAGACCAGAAGAAGCAAATAAGGTTGATGATCTTTTATATTGCAAATATCATAGGGTCGTGAGTTACCCTATTGAAAAATGTTTTGTGTTCAAAGAAAAAATATGTCGTTGGCACGACAAGGAAAGATTGAGTTGCCTTCTGATGAGATAGTCGCAACTAACATGACATCCATTGTCTTCGGTTCTCTCTCACCTGTTCAAATTCCAGCAGCAAGGAAGAGGCTAGTTTTCAAGATAAAAACTTCAGCCCTCCTCAACAAGCAACACTCTTCAGTAAGGCGGCATATGCATGTTACTCGGGTTGCAAGCTTGGAGGCACCAAGACTCAAAATCCAGATGTGCAAAAATCAGATCAAGAGTCGTGAAAGTCTACCAAATAAAGAAGTCCCCTTGCCTCTAAAAGAGAATGACTATCCTCTCGAAAAAGAGGATTTCGAACAGAAGAAAGGATGGACCTTGGTGGTTCGAAATAAAAGAACCCCCCGAGCCCCTCTCTATAAAGTCTCTCTCATAATCTTCGATAGGTCTAAGGGAATAAGCGAAAAGACTTACGTAAAAGAAGTCTTTGAAGAAGAAAAACCAAAAGAAAAGTATGTCTAAAGTTCCTACAGCCAATGATGAAGAAATACTACATCAAGCCGCCCTGGGACCTCTTACACTAAAAGACTTCATTCCTGAAGATTTCTTCGAAAATGATTTATCCTCTTCGTCAACTTGCTATACGGCAGAAGTCCATGAGAAAGAATCAAATGAGGAATTAACCCTTCAGCCTCCAGAAGTGTTAGATGATATATCTCCTGTTGAGCTGATCAAAGGAAACCTCGCAACTACTTATGATGAAGCTATGTTACATTTGCCACTTGTAGAGGCTTTTCATCTTTCGGAAGATGCACGCCACGCTATGGCTGCGACATTGACTGACCCAGAAAGTCATCAATTGAAGACTAAAGTAGAAAAATCAGTCCAATGTGATATGACTATCTCCGTTACTGACGAAGATTTGCAGTTGGGAGCATGGTTGCAAAACCGACCCCTTTATGTTTCTGGTTATATCAATGAAAAACTAGTAACTCGTATATTGATAGACGGCGGATTGGCTGTCAACATCATGCCTAGTCAAACCATGAAGGACTTGGGCATAAAAAATGATCAACTTTCCAAAAGCAAATTGGTCATTCAAGGCTTCAACCAAGGGGCACAGTCAGCTGTGGGCATCATACACTTGAAGCTGTCAATCAGAGAACTTGACACTATGATTCTATTTCATGTCATAGACTGTCAATCCTCTTATCTACTCTTACTCGGAAGACCTTGGCTATATATGAATAAAATAATGCCTTCGGCACTACATTAATGTTTCAAATATCACCAAGGGGGCATTGAGAAGTTTGTTATGGCAGATGATAGACCATTTAATGAAGCAGAAGCCTATCTCGCCGATGCCAAATTCTACCACAGAAAGGGCTCTGTTGTCAAGGAAACATCACCCAACAAAGCTGCAAATTTTCTCCAAGAAACAAAGGCAAAAGAAGTAACTCCATCAGTCAGAGTCTCTCCGAATCCTCCAACCCAATGTCATACGCAGTTTGGTGATTGCGAATGTGACGAATGCATTGAAGATGCTCTGGAACTGGAATACAAAGATGATGAAGATCGGCGAAGGAAAAACAAGAAGTCATCGCAACAATCTCTCAAACAAAGATATGAGAACGGTGACTCGGAAGTAGGTCTACTTGGCCAACCTTCAGGGAAATTCGATTTTTATGTCCTTTATCCGAAGAAATCAAATCAGCAAACTGTGTCATTTCAAAAGAAGAGTATCAAAGGAAAACAAAAGGTTAATAGATATCCCTCGAAAATGGCTGAATCTGCTCTTATGTTAAGTTTCGTGCCACAGAGAGGCCGAAAGATATGACAACCACCTTTCACTCCTATGCATACAAAGCCATCAATCTCTTTTACAGACGCTAAATTGGTCACTTTAAAAGAGGACTTGGTATTGCTGCTGCACAGCCTAACATTGGCTACTAACTCAAGTAAGGACAATTCTACATTCAAACCAGAAGGAACATGGGGAAGCGAAGCATCAAGTCTCCTGAGCAAAGCTGGATTCACTCCAAAAGATGTTGAACGTTTAGGAACATTACCACCACGAACAACCCCTTACGGTTTAACTAAAACCCAAGAGCGACTCTTATTGGCTGGAGAAGGTATACCACAAACTCGACCTGGCATTGGAGCCAAGCAAATCCCCATTGTGATCAAAACAAGCGCAAAGGAAACTATGTCCGCAAACTTCATTGAAGCCCAAGATAAAGAAGACTATGCAAAATCTTTATATGATGCAGATGATGATACAATAGAAAAGAAGTATCTCACTAACACAGATGAAGACATTCATACATTGTCTAAGTCAGCAAGAAGAAGACGACGACGTGCAAAGAGGAAAGAAATACATATGGTACAATATGAGATGCCCGAAGTACATCACCAGTCAAAGCCAAATCGAACTTCGGTCTTTGAGAGGATAAAGAAACCAAGAATCAAATATGAAATCGTCAAAAATAATCATCCACGACAATCAGTCTTTGACAGACTTGAACTTGGTTTTGCAAAGCCCACCCGCCCACCCAGGTTTCATCATTCTCGACATGCCAAAATCTCATATGGTCACAGCGGGTCTTTTCAACGTCACAGTCTAACCTGGTTTCGAGTTCCACCTCTTCAGGATGCTCCTATGACAATCAATATTGATGCTACTTCTGACTCTACTACCAATTTTGCATGTTTGAACACATCTTCCTCTGGATCCAAGAAGAAAATTGTTGTATCTGTCAATCATATTTCTACTGACTATATCGATTGCTCGTCTTCTTCTTCGGACAGTGAATTAGCTAATGCACCCCCAGTCCTTGAAGAAGGGGGGCAGTCCACTGTGGATGATTTAAAAGAAATTAACCTCGGCATTGAAGAGGAGCCACGACCGACATTCGTCAGTTCTCTCCTGATGACGAACAAAGAATTCGAGTATGTCAAGCTTCTCCAAGAATACAATGACGTCTTCGGCTCTTCGCTTGGTCTTATAAAGAAATGCCAGTTTTAGACCCTAAAATTGCTGTTCATCAGCTTGCCGTTAGACATGGCGCTAATCCTATCAAGCAAGGCCAAAGAAGATACCGCCCAGAACTTATCCCACAAATTGAAGCCGAAATGAACAAACTTATTTGAAGCAGGGTTCATTAGAGAAGTTAAGTATCCTACTTGGATCTCTAGTGTTGTACCCGTGAAGAAGAAGAATGGGCAAATCAGAGTATGTGTCGACTTCAGAGACTTGAATAATGCATGCCCCAAAGACGATTTCCCTTTACCAATCACCGAACTTATGGTGGATGCTACGATGGGATATGAAGCTTTATCCTTCATGGATGACTCCTCATGATACAATCAAATTCGAATGGCACCCAAGGATGAGGAACTCACAGCTTTCCGCACACCAAAGGGTATCTTTTGTTATAAAGTAATGCCTTTTGGACTGAAGAACGCAGGAGCTACCTACCAACGACTTATGCAACGGATCTTTGATGACATTCTTCACCAAAACGTAGAATGCTATGTTGATGATCTAGTCGTGAAGTCTAAACAAAGGTCTTCACACCTGAATGATTTGCGTGCTATCTTTGATAGATTAAGAAGATATCAACTACGAATGAATCCGCTTAAATGTGCCTTTGGAGTTTCATCCGGAAAATTCCTTGGATCATCGTAAGACATCGAGGCATCGAGATTGACCAATCTAAAATTGATGCTATGCTCAACATGACCAACCTTAAGTCACTTCATGACCTTAGGAGCCTACAAGGTCACTTGGCTTATATCAGGCGGTTTATAGCCAACCTCTCTGGGAGGTGTCATCCTTTTCACCAGCTCATGAAGAAGGATGCTATTTTCAAATGGGATGAAGCATGTCAAAAGGCTTTCCAAGATATTAAAGACTATCTCTTGAAACCACCAGTTCTGACAGCACCGACTCCAGGGATATCCTTGATACTTTACATAAGCGCGCAAGAATACTCTCTGGGGGCATTACTTGCACAAGAAAATGAATTTGGAAAGGAAGTGGCTTGTTACTATTTGAGTCGTACTCTTGTGGGGGCAGAGTTAAAATATGCTCCTATAGAAAAGATATGCTCGGCCCTTATTTTTGCTACAAAAAAGTTAAGGCATTACATGTTGGCTCATACTATTTAAGCTTGTCTCTAAAGCAGATCCCCTCAAATATATTATGTCAAGACCTGTCCTGTCAGGAAGACTAGCAAAATGGGCTCTACTCCTGTCAGAATTTAATATCATTTTCACCCCCCAGAAAGCAATCAAAGGTTAAGCCTTAGCAGATTTCTTGGCTCATCACTCCATTCCTGCTGATTGGGAGTTAACTGAAGAATTACCAGATGAAGAAGTCTTCTTTGTGAACATAATCCCTTCTTGGGAAATTTTCTTTGATGGAGCTGTAAAACGACAAGCTGCGGGGGCAGTGATTGTTTTCGTTTCGCCAAACTCCGAAACTCTCCCATACTCTTTCTCATTGGCAGAGCCTTGTTCAAACAACAAAGCAGAATACCAAGCATTAATTATTGGTCTTGAACTTGCTCGGGATATGAAACTTCAAGGTCTACGAATATATGGTGACTCCAAACTCATCATCCATCAAGTCATGGGAGATTATGAAGTCAATAAGGAAGACCTCAAGTCTTATCATGAATATGCTCTTACTTTATTCAATAGCATCGAAGCTGCAAGTATTCAACATGTACCAAGAAGTTCAAATCAACAAGCTGATGCATTGGTAAATTTAGCAGCGTCGCTCGCAATTTAAGACCTTGACCAATTAAATATTCCTGTTTGCCGAAGGTGGATACTCACTCTGGAAAATCAATTCAATCAGGCTATAGGCCAGAAAAATGAAGATCATTCCTATGTCATTGAAGAACAAGATTGGAGACAACCCCTCATTGATTACCTTGAGAATGACAAACTCCCGGAAGAAGTTAATCACAGAACTGAGATAAGAAGATGAGCCCCCAAGTTCTTGCATTTTAATGGCGAATTATATCGTCGGAGCTATGATGGTACGCTTATGAGGTGTTTGACCGGAGAAGATATCAAGTTTGCTCTCCAAGAGTCACACTCAGGTATATGTGGTACTCATCATTCAGGACCAAAACTTCACTTTCGTATTAAAAGAATGGGATACTACTGGCCTACTATGGTTAAAGATTGTCTAAACTTTTCCAAAAAGTGTCATGCATGCCAAGTTCATGGTGATTATATTCGTCAACCGCTAGAACCACTTCATCCTACAGTCGCTTTATGGCCATTTGACTCTTGGGGACTTGACATAGTCGGTCCATTGCCCAAATCTTCTAAGCAGCACCTTTATATTCTGGCGGCGACAGACTACTTTTCCAAATGGGCGGAGGCAGTCCCTCTTAGAGAAGTGAACCGAAATTCAGTCATAAATTTTATTCAAAATGATATCATCTTTCGATATGGAGTTCCTCGTTGCATCATTACTGATAATGGCAAACAATTCAAAAACGCTGCTATGGATAATTTCTGTGCTAAGTAAAAATCAAACAGAGGTGTTCTACGATGTATAATACTCCTGCCAATGGTTTAGCAGAAGCTTTCAATAATACCTTATGCAAGCTCTTGGAAAAGGTAGTTTCTAAGTCTAAAAAAGACTGGCACGAGCGTATGCACGAGGCTCTATGGGCTTATCGAACATCGTTCTGCACTCCGACTCAAGCAACACCATATTCCCTTGTGTATGGAGTAGAGGCGATTCTACCTCTAGAACTTCAAATTCCGTCCCTAAGAATTGCTATCCAGGAAGGTCTTACTACTGATGAAAATGCTCAACTCAGACTTATGGAATTGGAAGCTTTAGACGAGAAAAGACTTGAGGCCCAGCAACGACTTGAATGTTATCAAGCTCGTATCTCTCGAGCATTCAATAAAAAAGTTAAGCCTCGCTCTTTCCAAGAAGTGGACTTGGTCCTAGCAGTGCGATGTCCCATCATCTTATCCCACAGAGCAGGAAAAAAATTCGATGCTAAGTGGGATGGCCCTCATGTCGTCAGAGAAGTTTATACTAATAGGGCATATCTACTTATGACACCAGAAGGAGGACAACTTGGCCCAATCAACGGCAAGTTCCTCAAGCGATACTATGCATGAAGAAAATTACCCTATATTGCAAATGATAGTCCTGATAGATATGGGTGCCAACCTAGTTGGGATGCATACCAGTCAGGGTGATGCAAAAAAAAAAAAAAATCAATCCAAAGGAACTACGTGTGACTTGATCCCTTGAAAAAGGGTACGTAGGCAACCTGAGGAAACCCCTCAGGTTTAGTCCAAACAAAAAAGTAAACAAACCCATATTCAAGTGAGTAATCAAGAAGGAAATACCGGGTGAATTCATATATTGCATGAATCTGAAATAAAGTCTAAAAGGAAAAGTACAAGGCTTAGTAATCAATAAGTCAAGCTTAAATCCCGAAGACGTTGCATGAGCTCCTCTCGTGTGCCATCAATAGCTAAGACATAAGAGTCTCCAACTTCCTCTTGACTCTTGAGCTCGGTCAGTTTCTTCTCTTTTTCAGTCTGTTGCATCTTCAAAGAGTTGAGGTAATTATGCTGTAATGCCATGGCACCAAAAGCTGCAGCCAAGCGAGTTTCACAAGAAACAACTGCCGCTTTAGCCTCCTCCAACGCTAACGAGCAGAAGTTTCCTCTGACTTTGCTGCCGACAGTGCAGAATCACCCTCGTTCAAGAACTTGGAGAACGACTTCAAAGTCTCTTCTATCTTTGCTATATATGGTCAGGACTAACAATGACATTTTCTTTGACAAACGATGAACGTCGGTTATGATAAGCATGACTGTCTTGAAGAAGTGATTCGATCCTTTCAACAAAGACAGAATCGTTCACTCCGAATTTTCGAAGACGATCACAAAAGATGGCACCCATTTTGGTCCACCACTTCTCTAATGCTGAAAATCCCGCTTGATGAAAGGGCTTCAGTGAGCAGTCTATGAATGACCTACAGGCTACAGGGAACCAGCATGATAACAGCCCAAGAACGGTCTATCTCCTCAACTGAACCATGCATAAATCCAGTTGCCTCAGACATAGCTGGACTCATCCCAGCAATCGATCTCGGGTTCTTGAAAACAGGGACCTCAGCTTGAACTTTCTGACATACCAAAGAAGATGATTGAACTTCAAAATCCACTGGTATTGTGGAGGGACCTGCAAGTTTCTCAAACACAGAGTCACCTACCATTTTTTTTGTCGTCATCTCGACAGTTATCAATGCCTCGTGATTTGTTCCAACACCCTCATCTTACAAATCCTGGAAAAAGGGGTATGTCGCTTCAAAGTCATCATCCCCCAATAATCCTTTACCAATCACTTCATTTAGATTATCATTAGGAGTGCAAAGGCCGCCGGCAGAATGCCTTGTACAACAAAGCAATAGGGTAAAACATACAACAATCATTAATATTCAAGGATTACAAAAGGGACAACTGATACGTGAGGTAGTAATATCAACTGGTTGAAGTCTAACACCATCAGTTGCCACATCAAGATAAGCTGCAACAAGAGCAGTCTCCAATATTTGATGCCTCGATCCAGTAGGGGACGTTGCAAGAGGATTAACAATCTCCCGAATAGAAGAACTATCCTCTGAAGTTCTCGCTCTCTTCCTAGCCTGTCGCTCAAAAGGTACGACTGGAGGAACAGGACGCTCAGAAGTGCTAGAACAAGAAGACTCAACCTCTCTGTCAGACTCTGTTCGGCGATGGCCCGCTTGTGAAGAACCAGGACGAGAGTTCTTTTGCAATCAAATCTCTGTCCTGTCTCTCGCACCTTCATCTTTTTTAAACTCAAACGAGTTTTTCTCACTCGATTTCAGCATAGAAGCATGATACATGGCCAGTTGATTCCTGATTATTCCTCTTACTAAACTTGAATATGCTGAAGATACGCTATCTCTAAGGTTTACTTCTCGTAACGGGAGAGCAAAATTAGCTCCAGTATGCCTCTCAAAGAATGTTAGCCAATGACCAAACGCCAGCTTTGGAGACACTTCTTCCTTATAAGGGATAGGTGTTCCAGGTATCGTTTGCATAAAACCTTGTTGACGAGAAAACCGATGAGGGCTATACTGTGTTATCTGTACCGTATTACCTTGGTGGAATACAAGAAACCCTGATTTACAACTCAACATTAAAAGAAAGATGGAGTATGGCATCTTGGCATTATCATAAAGAATGCCCTTTTCTCTGTCAGCAATCGGCTTCCAACATTCATGGGTAAAACGAAAGTCAGTCTCTCCCATAGTACGAAGAATCATTCTAGCATCTTGAGCTGACATTTCCCAAGGCTGATAAGCTGCCAGAGCACCGGATACTGCTACAAGGAAAAGGAATCTCCTTTGCTGCAGATTCTTGGCAAATATCCCTCTTGGAAAGTGAAGACCGATCCACCCATATAAGTAATGAAAGGGACAAAAGGAACTCTCCTGACCTAGCTCACCGCTGAACTTGGGGCTTGTAGAAAGACTGCTATAAGTCCTCGTCAGACCGTTATAGAGTAAGCATAATATTGGAACATCCAAATTATATTCGGTTCCTCTCACCATATTTGAAGCTGGGACGAAAGTACCAGGACGAATCAAGTCACCACTCCAAGGCAGGGCGAACTTACAAAGAAAAAGAACGATCGCCGTAGACCTATAGACAATCTTCCCCAAAGTACTATTGGCTGACAATCCTAACAAAACATAAGGACTGGTTTTCGATCCAGAAGGCCGTTTCTCCGGAGGCATAAGACTAATTGGTCTATCAATATCTCCTGACTTGTCAAATTTAGCTTTAGCTCTCCTCATGATATTAGCTTTCTGAGCATAAACAGCTCGAGGGTACCCACGAAACCAAAAATTAATCCAGTCACAATGTCGAACTCGGTCGCTACGGCAAGATGCATCAATAATTGCAAAAGCTTTGAAAAGATAAGAAAGTGCTGAAGAAGAGTATTCGCAGTCAAAATTTTTAAAGAGATTAGGGACCCTCTCTTGGTAATATTGTCCACTCATGGGGCAACCTGATATCTAGCAGAAGAAAAATGAAGAAAGTAAGTCACACGTATGAATGCTGCTCAAATTTAATTTCAAGTATGAACATACCTGATAGATCTCCGAAAAGGAAATCCCTATTTCCCCAATAGAAGTGAGGAATGTATTCGTTTCTGGACACCAGAGCTCACACAAAGTTCTATACATTCCATCAGGCCTCTAATATTCATAACAAGCTGGTTCCAGCATAATGGATATGTTTCTAGTAGTCTTTTGACCACTCAAAGCTTCGAAGAATTCGCGCATCCACTCACCGAAACCTTTGAGATACTGGACATCGCCACAGCCTCGTATTTGCTCCCCCCATCGAGTGAATCTTGAAGCAATTTGAGGAATGGGTTTCATTTCAGTCGCTGTTTGATGATACAGAAAAGTAAGAATCGGAACATTTTCAAAACAGCTAATGGATCTAGCTGCCTTCTCAGTTGCATGACTGTCGCTGTCACAACTCTCGTGCTCAACAATCCTCAAGGTAGTCAAAGAGTTTGGGCCATTCTTTTTTAGAGTTGTCCCATGCTGTTTGACTTTTGCATGAGGAAAAACGAGATAAGTGATCCCTCGTTCTTCTTCTTCTTCTAACCAACCATCTTCTGGCATAGCAATGTATTTTTCTGAACTATTCATATCTACACACAGAAGATTGGATTAAAAGTCAGAATACATTATGCAAAAGTTGACCATCAAAAAGCATCAAAGATCAAAGATCATTCAAGAGGTATATAAGAAGATCAAAGAACTTCAAAAAAGGAAGAAAAGAGATCTCGTGTTATATAAAAGGGAGTCAAAGGACGAGCTGTACCGTCATATGTACCGCTATCCTTTAAAAAAAAAAAATTCGACCTGGTCAAACCTGGCCGGCTTAGCAAAAAAAAAAAAGGTCAAAAATCATCCGAAAATCAAAAGATATGCAAGAAGATCAAAAAAATTCATAAAGGAAGAAAAGAAATCAAAGATCATTCTTGCAAAACCTTGAACTAGGGTTTTTAGAAACAACCTAGTTCCAAAGAAGCCCGCAAAGATCATTGCAAAAGAAGAAAAGAAGATTAGAAAGCAACCAAAACAAAGAAAAAGATCATGAACATAATTAGTTTGAATAGATTTGATCTCATTCTTGCCAAAAGAATCAAGTTGCAAAATGATTCTTGAAAAACCTTGAACTAGGGTTTTAGAAACAAATCTAGTTCCAAAAAAAAAAACCGCAAAGATCATTGCAAAAGAAGAAAAGAAGATCAAAGAGCAAGCAAAATAAACAAAAAGATCAAGAGCCTTGAATGATTCTGATCGTCTTCTTGCCGAGAGAATCAAGCTTGCAAGATGGTTTTTGCAAAAACCTTGAACTAGGGTTTTTAAAACCTAGCTCCAAAGAAACCCGCAAAAATAAGTTAGAAAAGGAGAGGAAACCCCGTTTTATATAAAAAGGGGGTCAAAGGACGAGCTGTATCGTCATATGTACCGCTGTCCTTAAAAGAAAAAAAAAAAAAAATTCCGACCTGGCCGGCCCTGGTCAAAAAAAAAAAAAAATCCGACCTGGCCGACCTTGGTCAAACCTGGCCGGCCCTTGCAAAAAAAAATAAAAAAAAATAAAAAAAATAAAAAATAAAAAATAAAAAATAAAAAATAAAAAATAAAAAAGATCAAGGGCAGGCCTTTTTCGCTTCTCGCTTGAAACACCTATCCTTCAGGGGCAATTTGTAGACATTGAAATATTACCTAAAGCCAGAAAATCAAAAATTTGGCTAAGTCTGGAAGGCAATATTTCCCTGATGTTCAGGGAAATCTTTCTCTACAGTCAGAAATCTGACTAAGTCTGGAAGGCACTATCTCCCTAGTGATCAGGGAAATCCTTCCTTACACTCTGAAATTTGGCTAAGTCTGGAAAGCATTATTTCCCTAGTGACCAGGGAAATCTTGATCTACACTCTGAAATTTGGCTAAGTTTGGGAGGCATTATTTCCCTGATGACCAGGGAAATCTCGATCTATACCCAAAAATTTGGCTAAGTCTGGAAGGCACTATTTCCCTGATGACCAGGGAAATTTTTCTCTACAATTAGAAATCTAAGTCTGGAAGGCACTATCTTCCTAGTGATCAAGGAAATCCTTCCTTACACTCTGAAAATTTGGCTAAGTCTGGAAGGCATTATTTCCCTAGTGACCAGGGAAATCTTGATCTACATTATGAAATTTGGCTAAGTCTGGAAGGCATTATTTTCCTAGTGACCAGGGAAATCTTGATCTACACTCTGAAATTTGGCTAAGTCTGGGAGGCATTATTTCCCTGATGACCAGGGAAATCTCGATCTATACCCAGAAATTTGACTAAGTCTGAAGGCATTATTTCCCTGATGAGCAGGGAAATCTTTCTCTACAGTCAGAAATTTGATTAAGTCTGGAAGACATTATTTCCCTAGTGACCAGGGAAATCTCGATCTGTACTCGGAAATTTGACTAAGTCTGGAAGGCCCTATTTCCCTAGTGATCAGGGAAATTTCAATCTGCACTCGAAAATTTGGCTAAGTCTGGGAGGTATTATTTCCCTGATGACCAGGGAAATCTTGATCTATACTCAGAAATTTGGCTAAGTGTGGAAGGTGTTATTTCCCTGATGACCAGGGAAACTTTTCTCTACATTCAGGAATTGACTAAGTCTGGAAGACACTATTTCTCTAGTGATCAGGAAAAATTATTCCTTACACTCAGAAATTTGGTTAAGTCTGGGAGGCATTATTTCCCTGATGAACAGGGAAATCTTTCTCTATATTTCGAAAATTTGACTAAGCCTGGAAAATGGGAGAGTAAGAAAAGTGCTATATCCCTATCATCCAAAGGCTATCTCTAAGTCAGTAGAATAATACTTAGAGATAAGCATCCTTCGACAAGCCGATATACAAGGCCGAAGAATAATCAAGCTCAAACTCCTACAAGTAAGCTTACGCTAGATTCAACAGACTCGTTAAGTCCACCAAGTCAGAAAAAGACCGGATCAAGAGTTAACCTTGTTAAAGTTTGAGTCACAGTAAGTCGATTCAGATTCAAGACCCGAACCACAAGTCGTTTTAATAATACCGGTTCACTCAAACTCAAAAGAATCAACTACCAGTGGAAGTTACAAAACCACTTGAACATTATCCTAATCATCAAGGAGTTATGTAAACCACCTAGAAGTTTCTCTAACTATCCAAGGGAGTTATAGAAACTACCGGGAGGTTGCTTCAACCACCCGAAGTAGTTATTCTCTACAATAACTACTTCGACCCTTATAAAAGGGGGGATAGAACAAGAAAAAAGGATCTTTGGCCATAGCAACAAGAATCTACAAAGCTCCCGACTGAAGATACTTCAAAGCTCCAATAAATCCCGGAGAAGAAGAATCGAAGATTGAAGCAAACCAAAGAAAATCGAAGACCGAAGATCGAAGAAGAAGATGGAAAATTGAAGATTCAAGTCCAAAGCAAGTCGAAGAACGAGCGAAGAACAAGTGAAGATTCTAGGAGAAGAATGGTAAAGCAAAGCCCCTAGCCGATCATGCGCAAAGCCCGGAAGGATCAAGCATCGCAACGCTCTTCTCTTTTCATTCTTCTCACTTGTTGTAATCTTTGTACTTTGAAATTGAGTATCAAAGGATCTCAGACGGATTTCCCTGCAATCTCCTGATATATATTTTGTACTCTGCTTTCTCGAAGCGAGTCCTTTGAAATTTGTACTTGAGTGAAAATCAAATATTTGCTCATATAGATATATCTTTTGAATTACTGCAATGCACGATCGACTATGAGCTTAATCTGAATTAATGAGGAAGCCCAAAATTATGCTTCAGTGATTGAGTTTTGTCAGGAAGATGAGATTATAAGCCACCAACAAGACCTTTACGCAACTTAGCTAAAAGTAGTTATTCCAACTGCTGCTGAGTCTTCTATGCTTGGGCAATCAATACATTGAGCCCTATTTTTATTCAATTTCAGTTTAATACTTTAACTTCATCTTCCATCATTCAAAATATATGACTGTTTGGGGTATTCACCGTATTCTGCTCTTCAAATGTACAATGACTGCTTCGCTCTAAAGAAACCAAGCAACAACAGCCATGACATATCTAAGTGCATAGTTCAATATGTTAACTGATCAAGTAAGATTTTACTCAACTTACTTTTGATTCTTAGGTCTTGTGGGAAGTTCTGCTTAGCCCATGACCAATGAGGGAATTTGGAGAACAGATCGTTAAGTGAAAAATATTTTTTGACATATATTATATGTTATGTGTTGTACATACTTATGTTATAAGGACATCCCTCATATAATTTACAAACAAATATATGATTCTTTAAACTCTCATTTTCGATTAAATTGGTATGGATGTGTATCCGATCCTTTATTAGCGATTTAGAGAATAATTGTCATACATTATTCACTGGCTCATTTGTGCCATTGGATCTGACAGTCTTTCAGAAGGTTTTTTCTTCTTTAAATATTTTTGAGAAGGATCATAGGTCAAGCCATTCATATTCATCAGAGCATTAGTGTGATATTTTGACATGAGCAGCTTGGGTTTGGTGTGATTCTTGTGCCAATAGAGGCTAGATGGTTATTCTATTGCTCATCCCCCTCACAGGGAATATATAGTTATTAGAATCAATATTTGATGAGCTGCATCTTAGTTTTTATCAATCATAGAGAGCACTGATATTAATCTTGCGATATTATTTTTGTTCCTAAAAACCATATTGTTGCCCTTTATGCATTTGTTAAAATTTAAAGAGGTTGCATGCTTTTAGTAGTTGTAGCCCTATTTTGCAAGTCAGTTACGTCAAGTTATTCGTAATATTTTCTTATTCTCTCACTTACCTCAACAACTCATCCGTTATATTTGCTATCTCTCTCACCTCGTTGGCTCCGCCGTATTGTTTTTAGCCCTTAGATTATAGTAACAATCTTTATAGGAGGATCAAGTTCTTTGGTTGGCTCCTCTATTGCATGGCTGACACATGCTTGGTTGAGCCTGGCTTGCAAATGCTTTACTTGGATTTCATCCATGTCATAGATGATATATGCCCCGATTCTTTAGCAAGGCTTCAGAATTCCGGTTTGTGTTTGGACTGGGCAAAAAACAAAACGGTTGCCAGTTCGGGGGAAATCGGTTCGGTGTTTCAGCCAAACCTATTAGAATATAAAAAAAATTAGATTTCCGCATTTGATATGGTCAATTCAGGTTTGATTCATTCAATGGGGTTCGATCTGTGTCTGATTTATCATGTTTCCAATCTGTTCAGTCAATTAGGGCTTGATTCGGCCAATTCGACCTGGTTCGGATCTGATTCTATCGGTTTGGTCGAACCGAATCCGAACCAAACTGAAAAGGACCCGGACGAAGCCTAATAAGAGTCACTTCTACCAAACTAATTACAAATCAGCGCATATTTTGGGTTTGGGGGGTGTTTCGGTTCGGATCGGCCAAATTTGAACCCGTTTGGTTTTGACCGAACCTTCATGCTGTGGTCTTTTGATCGTTCTACCTCATTGAGTATGTTTTGTTGGGATTTTAGCTTTGTTGCTTTGGGGTACAAATTTTGGTCCCTCTTGCCTCAGATTGAGGCTGATGTATTTTGCTGCAGTCACCTTATTTTGATGTGTCCATCGGTCCGTTTAGACCCTATTGAACCTTCCTTAAGCATTGAAGTGTGTTGGTCTTTTTTGTGCATTTTAAGATGTTTCGAAATTTTTGGAATTGGGTGGTCTTTTGCACTCTTTTTCCTTTCCACCCGTCACTACAGTTCAATTTCCACCTTTTTGACAGTTATAGGGTTTTTTCTCATCTTATTGAGCTTTGAAGTCTTTTAAACTTCTTCTATTTGTAGCTTCACTAATGATTATATTTCCTGACTTGTTGGACTTGGCATTATTTCTGACTCAAAATGTGTATATGAGATTATTATGTGCATCATGATGCTCTCTCATACCTGAGTCATTGTCTTTTCGTGGAGTTTCACTAGCTTTTGGTGTGGCCAAGCATCTTGCCAATGTTGTGAAAATTGTTTCCATTTCAGTAGGACTTATCCAAGCCTTGTCTGAAAGAAGTTTCACTAATCAAGTTCAAGTAATCCGGTAGTTCAACAATTGGCCGATCTACTCCAAATCCTGAGCCCCTTTGCGCTTACGAGTTCAGCTGATTATATTCGATGGCGTTTAAATTCTTCAGGTGTATTTACAGTGAATTCCTCTTGTTAATGTCTTAACAAGGATTTGCGTACGTACCCGAAAGTCGAACTCTTATGGAAAACTAAGGCACCCCTTAAAACGAAGATATTCATGAGATTAAGTGATTGGCGACCCACAATACAGTCCTCACCAAACTTGATCTTCAAGGAAGAAATTATCCAGATCTTTTAGATGCTTTGTGCTCATTTTTCAATACGGCTGATGAAGATTTTGATCACCTTCTTCAGTGTGGGTTCTCCTGCGACATATAGCACAACTTCAAGATGCCTTTTGGGTTAACCCACCATCCAAGAAGCTTGCTTGCCTTCTGGTGCTTTTGACGGTTAAGACGAGTTCCTTTGGATTTGCAGAAGATTTGGGGTAGTTTCTCTCTATCCATATGCTGGAGCTTATGGCTAGAGAGAAATCGAAGGGTATTCAACTCAAGATTATCATCTACCACGGGGGTTATCAAACAAATTGCTGATTCCATCAAGTACTAGGCTTCAGCTCTTGAAGAAGGGACTAGGAACATTATTGTAAATCTACCTTTAATTCTCATTTTTTTCCTTTCCTTTTGTAAGTTATTTTTTCTTATCAATAAATTGGTAGGGGGCTAACCCCCCCCCCCTCTTCCCCTCTGCAGACATGGGATTTCTTAAAAAAAAGAAGTAACCTGATAGTTGTTCCTTGTGACTTTTATTGGTTATGCTAGTTTTTCAAGCAAGAATCAGCTAATATGCAAGGTTCAAAATCACTATATCGGTTGCGATAGCGGTCGCCCATCGACCAATACATATTGGTGGTATTGGTACGTACCAGCCAGTACTGGTTGATGGTTTCGTTTTTTTTGATCCTTTGCTTCTAAAATGGTACCCATATTACATTTGTGCTTAGTTGGGTTCCTAAAATGATCCCCTATTAACTCTCACTTGCCTACTAAATCTGAATTATCAGTTCAAATTATAGTATAAGGGAAGAAACAAGGCATATAGGGTACTAGAGGCAGTACCAGTCTAGCTTAAACCAATACGTACCGGTATCGACCAATATTTGAACTATGATTTGTGGTTATTTTTCTACTGCTGCTAGCTTAGATGTTCATCTTACATTAATTCTGAGGCTTACAAACCAGATTCTTGATCTTGCAAATCAATTTCAGAAAATATGTGCCCACAGCTCATCTATTTCCTTGCTCATCTAAGATGTTTTTCTTTCTTACATTAAGTCTGAGGCTTTCAAAACAGATTCTTGATCTTGCAAATCAACTTCAGAAAATTTGTGCCCACAACTCATCCATTTCCTTACAAACAAATGCTGCACTGGTTTCATTTGTTGTTGCCACTTGCTCATCTATTACCTTTGTCAATGCATTCCAATTCATGTATATCTAAACTTACTTGGCTTCTTGGTCTAGGTGTTATTTTCATATGGATTTTATTGCTTGTCGTACTTCATCATTCACTAATTTTAGATTCACTTCAAATTTCACTTGTTGATGGTTCACTTGTTTTTGTTTTACATCAGAGCTCTTATCAACCACATTTTGATATTACGATCGTTTATTATGCCCCTTGTTTTTTCCATATATCAAAGTTTGTCGTAAACATATTTTTTGTTTCTAGTTGCAGATTACTAGTATTTTGTTCCAGTTTACGCTGTACCCTTGTTTTTCATGATCATCTGTTTTGAAAATTAATTGGATCTGGTCATTAGGTTGGTGGATTCGACTGCATGAATCTTCTCCACTTCTGGTTCCTCCTCCTTGATCCCTTTTCCTTTAACCTATGATATCATTAAAATGTTCATTTCTACAGTCGAGACATATATTTGGTTCATACTAGTGGCCCTTTGTTCTGACCGTTATCTGCTATGCAGGTCTCTAAGCTTGGAAAACAGTCATTGATCCCCTTTGATACTAGCATCATTATCTCTCTTCGACACTACTGACAGATTTCATTCTAATGTTTGGATTCTTTTTGTTCTAAAGGGGCAACCATATTCACTCATGGTTTCATGCATCTTATGCACCTAAAAGGGGCAATCATACTCGTTCATGGTTTTATGCGTCTAATGCACCTTAAAGCAAGATGAAGGGGCTCTTTTGTTTGGTTGGTCAAGTGGTTATGATCTCTAGAGTTGCTCACCATAGATAGAAGGGTGATATACTATTTGCAAGCCCTAGAAATCCTGTGCTACTTATCTGTTCATGCGCGAGTATCTAAAGGGTATTTAAAATGACTAAAAAGTGCACCTAATTTGTTATTTGCAGGCCCGTTAGATGTCATGTCAGTATATGATTTTGAGTCTTATTATTTAGTAGGTTCTAGGTGTCTTTTCTATTTTTTTGGATTTTCCAGAATTTTTCCAGGATATGATTGTAATTTCGGGTAAATTAGAGTATTTTGCTCTTTTGGCAGGTTGAACTTTTACGAAAGAAGGGTTTTTGTCAGTTTTTTAAAACATTAAAACTTGACTCGAGACCCCCCTGACTAGAGTCAACTCAAAAACTCGGTCAAACTTGTCCGAGAAGTAACACCTAAAACTCAAAAAATACAATATATATATATATATATATATATATATATATATATATATATATAATGTAACTAAAATGACATTTTGCATGTACACACCTATGGATAAGAGGTTTCTAATTACTTTATATGGCTACCTTGTATTTGGCATGACATATGGAATCAATCATTCAATGAGATATAAATATTATCCATTTATCATGTAGGTAGTAACTACAAGACAAAAAAATAAAAAACGAGTGTGATTGGACTCCCGTGGTGTTTTATTGAGATAAAAAAAATATCTTCTAGAAATAAGTGTCCAAATCCATTATGGGTCCTAATAGATGCTATTTTATCATACTTTCTAGAATCATACATGTAGAAAATGATAGAAAATATTCTGAAAATCAGGGAAAAAAGAAAATTGTCTAGAAAGTCATTTGAAATACAGAAAAAAGGAAAACTTGTTGGGAAAGATTGATAATCCTATTTTTGATTAATTTGTGTCCACAAATTTCAGATTTTTCTGTGCTAGATCGTTAAACTTTCCATTTGAGAATGGGCTTCCATGCCTTTAGTCAGTTTCATCTATAAATAGAAATACAATCCAGCTTCTTGATTCTACTTATGAGCAAAATTGTCCTCTCTTTTTCCCTCTTTTCTCTGTTTTGACCTTGCCTTGTTGATCCATAAAGTGGATCTTTTCCTCCGCATTAATTGGTATCAGAGCATACCAATCCATGCGTTACATGTTCTCCATGTACGAGCTATAGTGTACTCAAAATAAATATCCCCTTAAACATGCATGAATCACACGAGTAAATTCTAGAGTTTCCATTTCCAATGAAGTGCTTTATTTTTTCGTTTGCGATTTCTAGTAGAGAGAAGACCTCATCCGTCACGTGATGCACTATATGAGCACATGACATGGCATGTTCTAAAACTTTGTACATACTTGTAGACTGTAGTGATACCAACATATGCTATAAGCTATGCATTTCCACTTTATATCGATTTTTTTGCTGTGATATGTTTTTTCAGGAGTCTCATTGTAGTTGTCTTTGTTTTCTGCTTGTATACAACCTTTATATTAGCTGGATGCTTTGTTCTCTTACTGCTTTGTTTTGATGAAAGTTGTTCTTAGTACTTACCAAAAAAGGCTTACTCTAATGCTTTTGTGTTCTCGTTTCCTATTCCTATCTGAGTTTGATGACAGAACCAGATGGATTAGATTAGATCTAGCTTTGATACCAATTGACGTAGTGAAGATCGGGACCTTGAGCAAATAACACTTTAATCAAACTGATATATATATATATATATATATATATATAAAATAAGGGACTAGGCGTGTGGTTCAGATATATAACATAAGATAAAAGATATATCTGGGCCGTCAATCTATATGCACAAAGACGAGTGTGATCTATTCAATGCCTAAGATTTAAGCACATGCACCATTTGCCAAATAAGGAAGCACATTAAAATCAGCCATCACAATTAAGGCAGGCCAATTAAAACCAGTCTCACGAATAAAGAAGGCCGATTAAATGCTCCACAGTTAAAGCCCCATGATTAAGTTTTCTTTTTAGCAAGCCTACAATTAAGGATGACCGAATAAGGACAACTGATTACAATTAGTCCTCTATCTCTGTATTTCCTTTTCTGTGTTTGCTCTCAAACGCCTTTACCCCGATATCAATCGAGAGAGGCGACCACCTTCGAGAGACCCTCGCCGCTAAAGGCGGCTGCTGTAGTGCCGATAGGCATGAGCAATACTATATATATATATATATATATATATATATATATATATATATATATATATATATATATATATATATATATATATGGTTGTTACGGTGTGGTGTCGTGCCGCATCCGTATGGTGCACCGTTGCATGCAACGGATGCATCAGACGGCTGCGGTGCGACATTGCACGCCGCATTTTATCATTCCTCTCTCTCTCTCTCTCTCTCTCTATATATATATATATATATATATATATATATATATATATATATATATATATATATATATATATATATATATTGGGGGATGCTTAGGTGCGGTCCGCAATCGTCAGATGCACCACTCCGTGCATCGGATGCACGCGGCCGGTGCATCGGACGGCTGCGGACCCCACTTAAGCATTTCCCTATATATATATATGTATGTATATATATATATATATATATATATATATATATATATATATATATATATATATATATAGAGAGAGAGAGAGAGAGAGAGAGAGAGAGAGAGAGTCGTGTTTAGGTTGTAGCAAAGCTGAACTCAACTTTTATTGATTTAAGAGATGATAACATTGTCTGGAGGACCCCTTCCTATATAGAGCAAGATACAATTAGGGATGGTAATGGGTCGGGCCTTGGTCGAACCCGATCAAGCCTAGGTCCGAGCCCATATTTTTTCTTTGGCCAAGTCAGGGTCTGTTTTGTAATGGGTTTTAAAGACAGGGCCCAAGTTTGAGCCTGTATCAGTGGTTCGAGCTCGGGTCAGGCCCTGGCTCAAAAATCGTCACTAGACCAGTTTTCATTAGTCTAGTTGTTATGACATTTTTACTTATTTATAAATATAAATGTAATTATTTGATAACTTATGTTACATGCTAGCAATGATCATAGAAGCTCCCAGAATTTTCCTATATTTTGTTGTTATTCTAGTGAATAAAAAAGAAGAGTGGGAGACTGGAAGTCCTTTTGCAAATACGTGGAGTAGACGCAACTATAAAAGTGGGCCGTGTTCGGGCTAGACCTATAGAAGCCTAGTTCCAGCCTGTTTAGGTTTCGGGCCCAAATATAAGCCCGAGCCTATATATAATTTTTTAGATATAGGCCCAATTATGTTCGAACCAGCACAAGCTAAATCGGACCTGTTACGGAATTGAGCCTATTTCCATCCCTAGATACAATCACTTTTAGACTTAAAAGGTTGGAAAAATCCTACTAGTAAATGGACTACTATTTGTACGTTTTTTTCCTATCTTATTTTATGTTATTTTTTGTAAGAATTTTGAAAATATAACGTCTGTTTTCTACAACAAAAAAAGAAAAAAGAGGAATAAATGATGATAATGACTCACGTGTAATGTCCATGATACCCCTTTGTTTTTCTCTTGGTTCCGGACCTGACAGATACACGAAAGGGGGTACAAAGGCCTATGTTTTACATTTTTCTCTTACTTATGGACACGAGAAAGAGAAACCACCGGAGCTTGATGTGTTTCCAAACTCAACCTAACCGGCTTTATGGAATACTTCTCACATAACAGACGAAAGTCTCTCACAAGAGGGGAGAATCCTCTTTCCCGCTTACCCGCAGTGGGCCCCGCAAGAAGAGTCCAAACTCTCTCTCTCTCTCTCTCCATTTGTTTTCATTTTTGGCTCAATCAATCAACAAAGTGCTGAATTAAGTGATAAGCCTTTTCCTTCTATTGCTGGACCAAGTTCTCAATTATTCAATTAAATGATCGACCAAAATCTCTCTATTTTGATGAAAATTACAATTATGTCCTAAAGTTTTTTGAAAATTCATAAAAATTCCAAAACTAAAGAAGCTAATACTACAATGGTCTCTACTCTTTAGTATGTTCATCATTATACATTTAGTTTTTATTCATCTATTTATGAATGAGGGGTTTTCATTTGAACCCACATTTTTTTTAATGTGGATTTAAGTGTCGTGGCTCTTAAAACACTTTCATCACAATTATTTTCCAAGCATCCTGCCTAATCTGGATATGGGTGTATATCAGATACTACTTTAAGAAATGACTTTTATTTATGTTTGGCTTTTTGATGGAATAATTATTGGATTAGAAATTATAGTAAATGTTTCATAAATATGTAAATGATTCAGTATGTTTATTTTGTCATGTTTGAACAGTGTGCTACTTGGATGACCATTGTAGTGCCGACAAGTATGACAGCCTACCTTTATCTCTACTCACATGGTGAAGTATCACTGGCCGCATCTCAACCAGTGTAATATCAGTTCCTCTCTAAATCTAGCGATTGAACTTCTTTTGTTTTTGTTAGATTGAGACATTTTTTTTTCTCAACTGTCTAGTTTTCATATGTTCATTATGTCCTTTAAACTGCACTTAATGTTTTTCTGTGCTTGTTTTAACTTTTAACTTTTAGAGGTATACTAGAAGTTAGCTTTGTACTTATGTAGAGTTTATCCTTCTGTTGAATAAGGTATAATAAGTCATGAAAAACTTACATTCTTGTTAGTGTTTATGTTTCTGTTGAGAAGTTTATATAAACTTAAGTATCACCTTTCAATGAGTTTATTCATCTCACAGGCAGTAGGATTCTGAAATGCTATGTGTCAAAAGTAATATAACAACTTCCTACCCATTTATCTTCATATATAGGTTGGAATTTTCTGGAAAATCTGTAGTTCAGGTGAAGGTGAATTAGCAAGGAGACTGCAGAGGAAGATCCAAGATTATATGATTGGGACTGCGTAAAGATATAGTGATCTTAGGTTTTATTCTGAGCTTGAAGGTTTTCTGATTATGAATTTAATTATTTTTGTAAAAGAATCGCATGCCGTGTTCACCTTAAAACACCCGTGAATCACGTGAACTGATTTTACTACATTTAAAACACTTGCTTATGTGAGGAGCTACATAACCAGTTGTAAAGTCAACGTGATGACTTAACTAGTGAGTTTTACAAAAATTGACCCAAAATTAACCTAAAAATACATAATAAAATAGATAAGCTAGCCTTGAGAGTCTTGATGGGAATTAAAAGGCAAGTTCAATCAATAAGTCAATAAGTAGTAAAGTAATTCTGAACTATCATATTTCTCTACTCTAGAAGAGTTCAAACATTGCTTTATGCATTAACGATGATGTCATTCTACCATGGAATTGTCTATCGACAATTTCAACCTAATCATTTTCTCTTAAGATACAAGTTCATGCAAAACGCACCATTGATGATCAAGGTACAAACGTTCTACCCACAACTAATTTGATAGTGTAATTTATGAGAGTCTAAGCCTTCTTCATTGGGAAAAACTATATCTTGATGCATTGGATTTTGCTAAATCATTCCTTTCTTGGCTCCTAGGGTCATCCATCTTGTAATTCAGGTTAACTAGATTTTCTGCGATTTGCAAGAGCAACTCATCTTGTTTAATGTTTGTGAGAATGCCACTGTAAGTTGGTGCTGATTCTTTTGGCCATGGTGAACGCAATGTAATCTCTAGTGCTAGAGATGGTACACAACCTACAAAAAGATCTAACAGAAAAAATCTGGAAGTGACTTGGAAGAACCAGAAGTTATTGTTAGTTGGTTCTTATTCATTTTTGTGGTGTTTATTTGTGAGAATGCCATATAAGTATTGTGGATTCGTATGGTGATGATGAACCTAAGCAATTGTACCGAAATCGATGCAGAAAAGTTGTTGGTTGGATTTGTGATGGGATCTTTACAAAAGAAATAAATGGGCACTTTGGTTGCAGTTAACCATGTTTTGCCAGAATCTATAATTTGATGCACTTTTGGCAGACCTGTAATTGTAGTTCACTAGCAAGGGAATTAGAACTCGGAAAAACCAATAATAAATTATAGTAATGGGGTAAGGACTTTTGGTATGGCTTTTGGAAAGATTCAAGTCTTTAGTTATAGGTCTTGTTTCTCGTTTCCTTAATATTTTGTTTGTTTTTTAGGCATTATAACAGTTTTTTATATTTTTTCTGACAAGTACGGACCTTGTTTTAATTGAAAGAAAGGTGGGGACCTAATTGCATTAGTATCAGGGTCTTTGTGTTAAAAAATAAGACCAACCATTAATTAAATCTACCTACGTATTTTTCCTAGATTCTTGGGGATTTATCCCTCAATATCAAGGAAAAAAGAGAGAGCGATCCAAACTTCTAAGCTGTGATAGACCTGAATTTTCGTGGTGTTTGACAGCTAGAAAAGTCTCAAAAGACCATAATTGCTGCTAAATAAGTGGTCTTATCTTCTTTTGTTGTAATTTTTCATGCACAAAATAATACAGAAATTCATCTAAAAACCAGGAAAACTATAAATAACCTAGAAAATCATCCAAATAATCAGGAGATATAGTTCACAAATTCAGGTTTAAATGTAAAGAAACATGAAATTAGGATTTATTGGGATTAGCAGACTACATTTATAATTTTGAGCTTCCTAGTTTTTAGCATTCGAGTCCTTAGTGTTTAAGAATAATGGGTTGGAAATTATAAATAGAAGAGGGTTCTAAAAATGTAGTAGCGTTAATTTATTATTATTTCAACCATTGGATGTTGTTCAAGGAATACAACTTTAAAAAAGCATAATGCTTCTAAGATACTTCACCCCACGAAAGAATTAAGGCCTATTGTACTAGTTAAAATTTATGGCAAGACAACTTTGAAAAATGCTTATCACAGGAGATAAGCTGCTTCGGTGTAGAACCCTTGTGCACAACAGAACACCGACAGTTACAAAACTCCTGAATTGCCTTGGCCGAAAGGCACCAAGCGGGACTTACAGTAGATTAAATTATAGTCTCTTATGTGCTGTCCTCTTAACCGTATCAAGATGAGTTTATGCAAGATGGAAGATGAGTTTATGCAAGATGGATTATGTCAGATGGTTCACTCTTTCCCCACTCTTCAAGCACATACAATTCAGACTATGGATTACTCGCTGGTGTAGGGTAAAAGCATACAAGGCTTTGTATTGCAAGTAAATCAAGTACACAACGATATTTTTAAGGGTAAATCCTTCACGGGAAATACCTCGCCGACTGAGAAGCAATCCGCTAAGGTCAAAAGGTCCTGGCACAAGAACGGAGAAAAGTTTATTGGGCCCCACTAGGAGTTCACCCCACCCTCCGCCGAATTGTGCTTATCTTCAGCTCTTCACAAGCCTTCTGTCTCTGGCCGCTTTTCACTCGATCCGACACAAGTGATTCTAGATGCTTACCCATGACGACTCACAAACTCTCGTTGCAAGCGAAGACACCCCAACGTCGACCTAAGCGAAGGTCGAGCGTGCTCAAAGGTGTATCGTACCTCATCGTGGGTACTATTACCGTATAAGTGACAGCTATGCTGTTTTACCCAATCGATGGACATCAAAGATATCACTCTGGTTCTGGAGTTCCCCCGGAAACCTAATAAGAGAAATTAGGGTTCTTGTTGCAAGATTCGTTCAACAAAGACAAGACCCTCTCATGATTCGCTCGGAAGAACCCAACATATGGGTTTTTGCAAGGGTAGGAATGTGATAAACCAAACCAAACAATCACAAATCTGTTCAAAGGGCAAATCACAATAAATCCACAAGTGGATATAAAATATGCTATCGAAGAAATCGAAGCGAACAATGATGGAAGCTACTCACAAGGCTATGGATTCAAACCTTTGAAGAATTGCTTGGAGGGTGGAAGGAAAAGGAGATGAGATCCAAGTGTTCTTGAGCTCCCAGCAAGCCTCTCTCTTCTTCTCTAAGCAACCATGCTCACTCAAAGAGGAAAGGGTTTTATATCTTTGTGGCAACCCCCAGCTAGCCCAAGCTCGGATTTACACCATTTAGAGGACAATAGAACCTACCCAAACTAGTCAAATTCGTCATGGAGCCGGTTTAACTCGCACTTGTATAGGCGCGGTCCGAATAGCTGTTCTAACGACTAATCTAGGCGGTTCGAACGACTATTCGGACTCCAGACTTGGGAACTCCTAAGTAGTCAGAGGCTGTCTGAACAACTGTTCGGACACCCTGCACAAAAGTGAGCTAAGTTGTTTGAACATATAACGTCTGAACTGGCTTAGTAGGCGTCCGAACAACCATTTTGGATGGCTAGGCACTCGTCCAAACAACCATTTTGAAGGACTAGTGTTGTGGTCCTTCACTTGGAAAATTCTAAGTGTTGAACACCTCCTTGACCAGAAAATCGACGAATCCGAAATCATTTTTAGAGATAAATAATATTTTATTTTCAGAAGAGACTCTAAAATGGAATTTATTTTGAAATCACGTCGAATCCTCAAAAAGCGTGATACGATAAAAAGCGATGAAGTCGATGCATTTTGATATGATTGAGACCCTAAATAACCCTACAAAACAGACCCATTGCATGCCTCTCAAGTAGGACTGTCAATCGGGTTGGGCTAGCCCGAAACCCGTCCTACCGGCCCGAAAATAAACGGGTTGGGTCTTATTTGAACATGGGCTGGCTGGGTTCGGACAGTGTTTGTGGCCCGAACCTGAGTTTGGCCGAGCTCGGGCTAGAGTAGGCCCAACTCGTTTTAGGCTCGAACCCGAACTGCTTCACCATTACAAGTAGGTCAAGATATAGGCTTACCTATTAAACATATGTCAATTAGTAAATGGGCTAGCTTGAACTCGGCCCGAAGCCTGAATAATAAGATGAGCCGAGTTCGGGTTGGGCAAGTTCATTTTTATTTGGGCTAGGTTCGGGCTTGGAAGAGCCAACTAGGTTTTGGGCCGGGTTCGGGCAAGCCTTGCCCGATCCAGCCCGGCCCGATTGACAGGCCTACTCTCAAGTCTCAAGTAAGCATCGAGAGCCGTGTGATGAACTACCAAGTCTTCAGATGTGCTTTTGACTTTGCTGTGATGCACTTGACTGGTCTTCATGAATGCGAGCGCAATCACGACCCATTTGAATATAATTACATGTAATTTCTCACTAAGTGGTTTGAACATACAATTTATGCCAACAACGATGAGACCCTGCAATGCGGTAACTATCTCCCCATTTGGCTTAATTTTGGGTCAAAACCATACATGTTTCATGTTCTCAAGAAAGAAGAATTACATTACCCTTTGATTTCACTAAAGTACATCTTTCTTTACAAGAGGTGAGACTATTACATTTCCCATAACTCAAGCCAAAACCTAGACTAAAGCATGTGATCTTCGTTGAGCTGCTTTATCTAATACTTAAGTTGTTTCCTACACAATTAACCAACGCGTCAAATACCAATTTTCCCTATAATGTTAGTCAATAAGTATAATCATATGTTGCAGAAAAAAACATTTATTACAAGTATGGCATAGAAACAACAAAGTCTTCATACGAAAAATACATTTTGAAATCACGTCAAATTGTCAAAAAGCGTGGCACGATAAAAAGTGATGAAGTCAACTAAGTCGGTACGATCAAGAAATCCTAACTCCCATTGCAAAACTGACCCATCACATGCCTCTCATGTAAGCATCTAGAGCCGTGTGATGGACTATCGAGTCTTCAGATGTGCTTTGACTCTGCTGTGATGCACTAGACTGATCTTCAGGAATGCGACTGTGATCACGACCCTGCAGAATGGAATTACATATAATTTCTCACAAAGTAATTTGAATACACAAATTAAGCCAACAACGGTAAAATCCGACAATGCGGTAACCAACTTTGGCCATGTAGCCACACGTGATGTTCATCTGCACAGAAGAATTCCCTTCCACATATAATGACTTCATGGCTTACCGCTCTTTAACTTCTTTGGGCTAGTGCTTGTTAAGGGCCCAAGCATGAACCTTCATTTCACATTTAGCCAACAAAGGAATACACGAGGTCTGGGCAGCTTTATTACGACCTTATAGAAGTGGAACCTTCAAGATCCGATGTCTCGAACTCTTAAACTACCCTTGTATCCCACCATGCTCTCCTCTGGCACCGGAAGCAAAACCATCTAACCATTTAGCGGGTTCCACTGTGCGAATGACAAACTATTTAGGCTGACTATACATGTAATCTCAATTCATACTCTTACCTTAATTAATCATATTTTATATATAATTAACATCAAATATTAGTCTAGTATTATGTTGCATAGGATATCCATAGCCATAAAGTCCATAACCATGTCCTATATTTTGGAGAATGAAGAGTGGTATCCTCTAATATTATATTGTGTCTATTTCTCTTCAGATGCGTGTATCATTAACCCTATATGCTGCCGTTGCTGCATTGTAACAGCGAATGTTCTCATGTTATGTGTCTCCTTTATCATCTACATTTCATCTATTTATTTTCCATGATTGAGAAGTCACCTTATGCTTGATCCATTCAGCTTTTTTTGATGAGAAATTGTGGATAATTAATTAATTATTACAGAAACATGTGAGTTTGGTTACGAGATTATACAATCCCGACGCAAACTTGTATCATCTACTGACTTAATTTTTGAAAAGTAGATACTATGGTATGCCAATTAATCTCTTAGAATTCTATTATAAATACTTGAATTTGTCTATAATATTAAATATTTTATCCTTGATTTGGTCAATCGAACAAACAAGTGATTCTGTCCTAGTCTTATGAAGGTATTATTTGATGTAATAAAAGAATTTTAAAGGCATATCTTCATGCATACCCAATACCACAAGGTCCACAACTAATGAGTTATTTGTTTTTTTTTGCATCAATTATCATGTATTTTAAAATTTTTAATTCCCTTTAGCTAGGGAAAGTATGATGTGTTATGCGCTATTCTTTTGCAACTGTTCCTTGCTATAAAAAGCTTACCATAAGTTTCCCCTGTAAGGCTTTGGTTAGAATATGATGGCAAGTCATGACTGTTGCTCTCAACATTTTCCCCATTACTGATATCTTGGAAACCACTAAGTTCTTATTTTTGGCAATTGCAGGTTATCCTATATGCTGTTGTTCTGATGCTCCTCATATTTCCATTTGATATTTTTTATTTATCATCTCGCTATTACTTGTTAAGGACTCTTTGGCGCATAATACTTCCGCTACAGGCAAGTTTCTTATTATTTTGTTTCAACGATGACCAGCTTGAAGAAAGATTAGTTGTATTATCTGTAATCTTCTTTTATTTTTCTTGTAAATTCCTCTATTTTATTAACAATATCTGGGAGTGTAGATTAACCTCCCTCGACTGAATTTCCTTGAAAAAAAGAACAACGATGATCAGCTGTAAGTTTGGCACAGGTCAAGGCTTTAATTGCTGAGTATCTATTGTGCACTGGGTAATTCGAGGCAAAACGTTGTCCGCTTGTATTGTGGTTTCATAATTAGAAAAAAGAAAGGGCATTGAAACTGCTTTACTTATTCTTTAGTTATTTTAGAGAAAGTGGATTCCTAAAGAGCTTTGCATTTTTGTGTGAATATGTTTATTGACATTGTAGTCTACAAGTCTTATAATTTTTTGTAGAAATTTCTGCTGTGTTCTAAGCTAGTATTAAACCACTGTTTTAAAACTCGGTAAAACCCTGCCGAGTCGACTTGACTTGGCCAGATTTTGAGTTGAGTTATTTGGCCGAGTTGGACAGAGTTGGGGAACACTTTATTGAGTTGGACCAAGTTTACTCAACTCAGCTAGCTTTCGAGTCGAGCCTGAGTTTCGAGTTTTTGAACATTCTATTAAACAGTGTCTTACATAGAGTCTCAGTTTATCGTTATGCTTTGAAATTATGGGTGTTTATAATCGTAATTAGTTTTCTATAAGCTTATCTGAGTTAAGGTCCTTGGATGCTTAATGAAGCTTTCCTTATTGTTGTGGATGCTCGTGGTGCTTTAACGTTCTAATTTAACCTAACTGATCCGAGGTTGATGCAGGCAATAACATTTTCTGATTTTTTCCTCGCTGATATTCTGACGTCAATGTCAAAGGTATGGACTCTGGTAGTGTACATAATTACATTTCATTCTCTTACAGTGAGAGCTGTCCGTTATACTACACACTTTGAGAACTGATTATCAGAAAGGATAATTCCCTAGTTATAAATTATAATTTGTAGGAATGGTACCATGGGGGCTATCTTCTGGAAATGATCTTTAGTTAGGTGTTTTGTGTTCATCTCTGTGTGGAATGATATAAATGCCGTAACGTCTTTTCTCTCCAGAGATAAAACCTGATGTTCATTGAGCCTTCTTTGCTGGTGCTTGTTCTTCAATTCCTGTTAACTATTAGTTTTAGACTGTTCGCTTTTCTATGAACTTATTGCTGCATATCTATGAGAGATGTTTGCTATCTTCTGACTTTATACATAAATAATTAGTTTAGAGCCAAATCCATTTTGCTGATGTGCAGATATTTGAAGTTATCAATTGTCAGCCACTTCATGGTACTGCTTGTAACTAATAATTACCTTTTCAGGTGCTTTCAGATTTGGAGCGATCAGTTTGTCGGATGGTAAACCGGCAGGTGAGTATGGATCTGTAAAAAGGTTATCTGTTGGCTAATATAGCAATTAGAGCTAAGTAGTTTGCATCATTAATATACTGCCTTAAAAATTAGAATTTTATGTTTAACTAGTGTTTTTCTTTGTTTCCAGTATAGTAGGCTGCATATGTCCAACCTTTGTTAATATTTTATACTTGGTAAACACTATGATGCCATTGTTTTAATCTGTGTAGGTATTTTGCACTGCTTGCCTTTTCACCTTCATTATAAATGTATGTATTTGTTCATTTGAACTCGATAACTTGTTGGGTGACCTTAATAATAATATAATTGTCTGAAAGCATGTGTAGTTCACTCTGATAATTTTCTCTGTGAACCCTCATTGGCTATGAACCTGTTCGTACAGTGGATGGGATGCTTATCCTATTGTTATTCAATTTAGATTGAATAAGTTCAAGAATTGTAAATAAAACAATCTGTGACGGTGAGTTCATGATAGATTTCCATAAATGATGAATCTACATTCACGATGGTAAAAGAATTGGGTGATTATATATTTTTATAATTTGTTCATTTTTTTGTTGCAACTGCGACGACAGCAGAATCCTCCGTTTACCCCTCTCCCTCTCCCTTCAGTTTTTGAACTTGTAACTATCTGAATGAGATGTGAACATGCCCGAAATAACCATCTATTAAGTTTGTCATCGAATGTCATACTAATTGAGATTGTTAAACTTAAACCTATGTCTACTATTTCGTAGTTTACAAAAGAGTCACAAGATTCAATTGCATAAGATCCCAACATTTATCCTTACTACTTATTTCCATTAAAACAGAGTTGTAAGAACTACTTTCTGCTAGGAAGCTCGGAAGTACCTTTTTGACTTTATAAAATGTTTAAAAGATGGTGTCTAGAAGTTCAGTTTCTCTTGACTTGTTTTTGGTAGACTATAATTAGAATAAAATTTGCTTGATGGAACATGGAAGCCTTGTGAAAATTGGCACTGTTGAAATTGAAATGCCTTAGGTCAAAGATTTCAACTACTAGTTTTAATGGTTGTCTTGAATGTAGATTGTTGAAATCTAGGGTTTTCCCCTCTGCTTATGTTGGCTAATAACATTGTAGTTCCATTCTCAAGCTTGATCTTGTTTACTTTCTTGTTAAATTGCTGTCATAACTAACATCACTGATTACCCAACCTTTTATTACTATTAAGTGAATTGTTGTTCGACATCCATGGTGGTTGACTGGATATTTGTAATTAGCTTGCTAATTTGGACTTTTTCAATGATTTTTTACCTTTTGGGTAGTTTTCAGAACTTTCTTCTATTTCACCCATGAAGTTTCATTAAATCATGGTGTTCAGGTTGCAACAGTTGCATGGTTTGAGGCTGATTCTATATGTGGTAGTCACTCTGTTGCAATTCCTTTAGTGCTTGTCTTCCCTTATTTATGGCGTTTTTTCCAATGCCTGCGCCAATACAAGGACACCAAGGAGAAAGCATGTCTTTTGAACGGTATTAGTGACTACTTTCATTTCTTTTGATTCATATCTATTGTCTTGAGCTGCATATATAATATGTTCTGTCCTGTTGTAATTCAGTTTATAGGTTGTTCTGTGTTGTTTAGTTTCTCCATGTGATTTTATATATTTAGATTGTCATGTGAGGTAATCTTATGTAATGGTCAAAGGCTTATCATATTTGGTTCCTTAACAAATTGTAATGGCCACCATTATATATATATATATATATATATATATATATATATATATATATATATATATATATATATATATATATATATATATATATATATATATATATATATATATATAGATATAGATATAGATATATAGATATATGGGCAGGGAGACTCTTACTTATGGAATGGTTAGTTATGCAATTACACACCGCCTTTTACCTACCCTAAAGGTTTCATAATTTGATGAAACTTGGTGGGGATGCTATCTATGGAAAGTTGATTCTCCTCACTAAAAATCATCAAATTCTATAACCTCTAGGGGCATCCAATGTTAGAATCTTTATCGACCGTTCATTTTAACCCTTAATTTGAATAGCATATTTGATGCCCTTAGAGGTTATAGAATTTGATGTTTTTTGGTGAGGATGATCAACTTGCCATAAATAGCATCCCCACCACGTTTCAACAAATTTTGAAACCCTCTAGGGTAGGTAAAAGATAGTGTGTAATTGCATAAGATTCCATAAGTAAGAGTATCCCTACCACATATATATATATATATATATATATATATATATATATATATATATATATATATATATATATATATTATAGGGTAGCGATCCAGTGAGATATTTCTTATATGAGTGCAGGCACACAAATTGTGTCTAACCCTAACTCGACTCGCATGCGCCAATTCGGAGGCAAACCCGACACGCACTCCTACCCGGACCCGATTCGCATGCACCAAGTTGGAGGCGAACTCGACACGCTCTCTGACCCGGACCAGACTCGCATGCACCGACTCGGAATCAAACTCGGACCCACCCGACTCGCGCCCAACAAGGGGCCGGGTGGGCCCATCCTCAAGTGGGACCTACCCGGCCCCTACTAGAGATCCGAACCCCTCATGGGATGGCCGGCCATGCAAAGAAAAGAAAAGAAGGAAAAGAAAGAAAGAAAGAAAAGAAAGGAAAGAAAAGAAGAAAAAGGAAACAAATACCGCCATGCGCGGGGGGAGGTTACGTATGACGTCTACGTAAGTGTGGATCTGCGCCGATCCCTCGATCCGACGGATAAGAAAAGAAGCCGGGTCGCCATCGACTTTATGTGCAAGATTCAAAATAAATCCAAAAATGATTGAGCCATAATTATCCCGCCAGAAAAGGAAAGCAAATAAATGTTTATTCCCCTCTTCAATTGAAGAATAAATCTTGGGTAGTTTTGGGGGAGACATTAAAGGGATCCAAATAAACTTCCCATATCTCTCCCCTCCCCCCTTCACCTATAAATAGAGGGGGAGGGGGAAGGATCAAAGGGTCGGAAGCTGAAGACGAAGCGAGGAAGCTCTGCAGAAGAGGAGACACGCTCTTCATCGACCCAAGGCTTCACGAGGCACGGGCAAGCCTATCCCTTCGGGACCGGCTTAGTCCATTGAAAGCCCTCATCAAAGTGAAGACCCTTGCACAAGAAGATCAAGCCTTCGACTCCGTGCACGAAGAAGAAAGCTCGGAGAAAAAGAACCCTTCGACTCCGAAGACAACAGAAGCAAAGGCCGGAGAAGAAGATCGGAGCGGCACTACCCCGTCGTCTCCAACAAGCCTTCGACTCCGATCAAGCCCAAAAGCCCGGAGAAAAAGCCGACGCTATAACCGTCGCAAGGTCGGAAGTTGAAGACGAAGCGAGGAAGCTCTGCAGAAGAGGAGACACGCTCTTCATCGACCCAAGGCTTCACGAGGCACGGGCAAGCCTATCCTTTCGGGACCAGCTTAGTCCATTGAAAGCCCTCATCAACGTGAAGACCTTGCACAAGAAGATCAAGCCTTCGACTCCGTGCACGAAGAAGAAAGCTCGGAGAAGAGGAACCCTTCGACTCTGAAGACGCCAGAAGCAAAGGCCGGAGAAGAAGATCGGAGCGGCACCACCCCGTCGTCTCCAACAAGTCTTCGACTCCGATCAAGCCCAAAAGCCCGGAGAAGAAAATCGGAGCGGCACCACCCCGTCGTCTCTAACAAGCCTTCGACTTCGATCAAGCCCAAAAGTCCAGAGAAGAAGACCGAAGCGTCATCACCCATCGCCTTCGGCAAACGTCCACTCCATCCACAAAGAAGAAAGCTTGGAGAGGAACACCCGAAGCATCGCTACACCCGTCGTCTTCAAAGCAAAGCCGACGCTACAACCGTCGCACGGAGATCGGTGCCACCCTCACCGTCTTCAAAGGTACCCTTCGACTCCGATCACGCCAAAGAAGCCCGGAGAAGAAGAAAAGCTGAGCCGACACCTAAACCGTCAAGGAAGTCAGAAGCCTTGAAGAAGTAGCCACCGCCATTCGAGAAGAAGATCAAGTCGACGCCGAAGCAAGAGCCCAGGCAATAAGCCAAAGCAAAAGCCCCGGTAAAGCCCGCGCCAAAGCAACGCAAGTGCCAAAGCCAAGCGACTACGCCGGTCACGAGCAAAAACACCGCACGTTCTAGCCGATATGACGCGAAGTCCGGAAGAACGAAAGCATCGCAAGTCTCCCCCGTCTACGTCCAAGCGCAAGCGCCAAAGCAAAGCAAAAGCCAGAGCCACGCCAAAGCCAAGCCAAAGCCGAAAGCCAAAACCAAAGCCAACGCCAAAAGCACGATCGACGCCGCGAACCGACGATCAAGGACGCCGAGGTCAAGCAAGGATCGAGGAAGACACGAAGACCGAGGAACAAAACCAAAAACCCCTTAGCCGAGAAAGCGCGAAGCACGGAAGGGACAAAAGCAACGGCGGATACTTCTTAGCCTCTCAAAAACCCTCACCCTGTAAAGACCTCTGTCCTGGGCAACCCCTTTAGAGCTCTCGCACGAATACCACGTGGAGACGCGGATCAAAGGGACCCTCTAGAGGATCTCTCCCACAATCTCCTGATCAATATTCGCCGCACCCGGCTCACCACCCCCGAGTCCCCGGGTCCCGGCACTCTGTAATCTTCGTGTGTTTGCAATAAAGACGACCCGGATCTTTTTTTTGCGCATACAATGAGATACCTTGTGTGAAACCTATCTAGAGGTTTTAGAATTTGATGAAAATTGGTGGGTGTGCTATGTATGGCAAGTTGATCATCCTAACCAAAATTCATCAAATTCTAAAACCTCTAGATAGGTTTCTCACAAGATATCTCATATAAGAGATATCTCACTGGATCGCTACCATATATATATATATATATATATATATATATATATATATAGAGAGAGAGAGAGAGAGAGAGGCGTGTTAGGCTGCGACGTGTGGTGCGTGCGGCGTCACACCGCAGCCGCCTGATGCACCGCTGCGGTGTGTGCAATGCACGCAGTAGTGCATCAGGCGGCTGCGGTGCGACGCTGCACGCACCGCACGCCGCATTTTATCATTCCTCTCTCTCTCTCTCTCTCTCTATATATATATATATATATATATATATATATATATATATATATATATATATATATATATATATATATATATATATTCTAAACATGTATAACTAGGCTATGAAAATGAATCTTAACCCAATAGATAAATTGGATAGATCGTTTGTTGCAACAACACAAATGTTGTAGCTTTGTAGGTTTAAATTACGGCTCTAAATAAGCTGTTTAAAATATATTAAATATTCAAATATATATAGTTCAAATTCAATAACTAGTTATAAGATATCAAATGTGATATTATAGCTAACAAAAAATAAATAGTGAATGATTGAATGTGTTATTTCATCTGTGTGCTTGTGCACATGCTTCTAAATCAGTATGAAATGTGCAAATCGAGAAAGAGAATGAAACTTATTGAATCTTGTAATATTTGAAATAATATCAAAGTCGTCAAATCCAACCCATAATTACTTATATGGTCCTACCTAAGAACTATAACAAGTAATTTTGAATGTAAATAATATTCAATCAATGTGCCAATATTCAGACTTTGCAATCATGAATCAAATCTACTTAATAACTTAATCATATTGCTAAAAATATCAAGTGCAAGTACATAATTGCACACGGTTCAACCAGGCACGCCTTTTTTTTGCCTAGAGCCTAGGCGCACGCCTTAGACCTAGGCACACACCTTTCTAACAGAGCCTCGCCTTTTGCTTTTTGAGACACATGGGGTGAGCCTAGGTGCGCGCCTAGGCGTGACTTTAATAACACTGCCTATAGCCCAACCTAACACAACACAATCTGAAACTCGTGTTGCCCATCCCAAGTCATGGTTTTAAATCTCGACCGGTACTGATACAACCCCCAGGGTCCGAAACCACTTCTGTATCGATCGGTACCAACCTGTACTGGCCGAGTTAGGGTGGTATCGGCCGGTACGGGTTTGGCCGACAACTTGTGTGGGTGGCTGCCTATGGGGTGTTTTTTATTTTCTCTCCACATGAGTTGGAGCCATAGGGGAAGGAATTGGAGACTATATAAACCCCCCCAAACCCATATCTTACAATAACACCATAAAGAAAGAAGAGAAAGAGAGGAGAGAAAGAAAGAAGAGAAAGAGAGAAGAGGAGAGCAAGAAAGAAAAGAAAGAGAAGAGAGGAGAGAAAGAAAGAAGAGTGAACAGAGGAGAGAAGAGTGGAAGAGCCTAAAACCCTAACCCTAAACCCTAAAGAGGCTAAACCTAAACCCAAATACCCTAAAACCCTAACCCTAAACCCCTAAGCCCTAATGGGCCTAAATGCCCTAAACCCAAGTTAGACAATTACCATAACTAAAACCCTAAACCTAATTTCCCCAACCCTAAACCCAATCCAATTAACCAAAAACCCTAAACCCAAAAAGTTTAATTTTAATTGTAATTTTTTTCCTTAATGTTTAAGATTTTTCTTAAGTCTCTCTGGTTTAAAATCTAAATCCACATTAAACCTAGGTATCTAAAAACTAGACCTTTAACCCTAAAATTCCTAAAAACTAACCCTAAAGTATTCTAAGAATTATTTCTATTATTTAGACTTTTTACTGAATTTTTAAACTTTTTTTTTGACTTTTTGACAATTTTTTTAAAAAGGGCCAGCCGATACGAACCGGCCAAGCTCCGGTCGACACTGGTGCTGGTACCCGAGTTTTAAACCTTGGTCCAAGCCCAACCTAAGAAAAAATTTCTAAGCTTGGATTAAGCTCGTGTTAGCCTAAATTGGTAGGATGTGTCAGGTTGTGCGGGTTAGGGCATGCATATTTCTAACCTTATTTAAAATTTTGACAGTTGAAGATCAAAAACTGAAAAAGAACTTACCCCTGTTAGCTCTACTATACAAGTTTTGTTGAATTTCTATCCATACAATTGACTATATCATCAAATAATGTCTTTACTTCATTAAAAAGAAGTAAATAAATAGCAGAACTTTCAAATGGTAACAAGATGATTCATATAACAGAGCATTCAAATGACATACCGTGATATATATATATATATATATATATATATATATATATATATATATATATATATATATATATATATATATATATATATATATATATATATATATATATATATAGGGCTGGGTTCCTATGACATGTCATAGGGAGTACCCTATGACATACGATGAATTAGTAATGCTAGAATATTTAGAATGTATTGAAATTTTTTGAGGATGATCACAATACCTTTGATAGAATGTCCAAAAAAAATCAAACCACTCTAAAACTTGTTGGGACATCAAATGCTAGAAGCTTTATCGACCATCCATTTTAACCGTTAAATTGAAAAGCATATTTGATGCCCTTAGAAGTTTTAGAATGTGCCGATTTTTTGTGGGTGTCCTATCTAAGATAGGTTGATCATCCTCATAAAAAATCAAAAACATTCTAAATATTCTAGGATTACTAATTCACCATATGTCATAGGGTACTCCCTATGACATGTCATAGGAACCCATTTTCATATATATATATATATATATATATATATAGAGAGAGAGAGAGAGAGAGAGAAATGCTATAATGCGGCATGCGGTAAGTGCGGCACCTACTGCATGTTGTCTGATGCACCGCTGCATGCATGCGATGCACGCAGCGCGTGCATCAGACGGCTGCGGTGCGGTGCCGCACGTGCCGCAGCATAGCATACCCCTATGGAGCCTGCACCCGAGGTGTAGCATCGTTGCTGCACCTCTCGCTTGTTTACCTCCCTAGAAGTTTTGGAATTTGATGAAATTTGGTGAGGGTATTGTCTAGGATAAGATGATGGGGGTCAAATGGTCGAAGCAAAATCTGCAGATTTTAATGGTGACTACGGACGGCTGATTTTGCTTTGACCATTTAACCCCCCTAGAAGTTTTTGGAATTTGGTGGTTTTTTGTGAGGATGGTCATCTTACCCTAGATAACACCCTCACCAAATTTTATCAAATTCCAAAACTTCTAGGATAGGTAAACAATGCCTAAGGTGCAGCAACGATGCTGCACCTCAGGTCATATATATATGAGTATTCAGGTTTGGGTTTGATTGAGTTGCCTGAACTCTAATCCCAAGCCCAACCCGAATTCAACTCGGGTTGTATTTTTTCAACCCTGACCCAACCCATTCTTCGAATACATCAGTCCAAACCCACCCAAAACTCGGGTTGGGTCGAGTCCAACCCCGCCCAAGTTGCAACCCTAACTCAGGTGAATCGCACTTACCGTAACCCTCAGGATAAATCATTGCTACCACTTATCCTCTCAGATAAGGATGGACGATCGGATATATCTCCCAAAATGTCTACTGTCGGCCCAAATATATAACATTAGATAAAAGATATATTAGGGTCGTTGATCCATATGCACAAATACGAGTGTGATTCACCTATTCAATGGCTGAGATTGAAGCACATGCATTATTAGCTTGGAACAGTTGTGATCTTGTTGAATTGTCAGCTCATGCTTTGGTGTTGATGTAGCGATCCTCAAGCATGGATCAGTGCCCCGCGAATGTCGACTGAATCGTTGAGTGGATTTGGGGAAGATGCCGACTGCAAAAAAGACCTCTGAAAATCAGATCTGCAAAGAAATGCAAAGAAACAGTCGTTGACGAGCTCATCGACAACTTGGTGGGGTGGCTAGCTAGATTGGTTTCCTGCGGTGGTGGCTAGGTGGGGTTGGATGCCCCGCAGTGGTGGCTGGCCGGGCTGGTTACCCATGGTGGTGGTCAATCGTGATGGTTGCCCGCGATAGTGGTTTGCATAAAAAGCTTACGAAAATAAAATAAAGGGTGGCCAATCAAGTTGATTGACCAATCGGATCCCTAAGACTACCGATGGAAAGCTAACAGAAATAAAAATTAGATCCACAGAAAAAAAAATCATGAAAAAAATAAAAGGACAAAATAGGTCAGTTTGAAAAATACGAAGATGACACAAGTACAAGTCCTATCGATGCATCAACGTATCGTAGGTTGGAATAGAAAATAGGAATTTGATCAATTGAGATATCCTCCTACAACATGAACTTAAAAGTGGTGGCCGACTGGAGATCCGAGCGAGAAAGAGGGAGGACGACGACCTGAAAAAGAAAAGAAACATGTGCGATGGAGGCGACTAGGGTTGGAGGGAGTGCGAGATAAATAATTTTATATTAACCAGCTTCTATCGGGTTGGAGCTTCGCACCTTGGAGCTTCTCGCCCATGTTTTCTGATGACCTTTCTCAGGAAATCAGGGCAACAAACCAGAATTTTTTATTACTTAATGCATGCCCAGTGCAATAGTTGCCAAGTCTTTATATAGACCTCCATGACAACCAAACTAAAACAAACAAATTGTATTGGACTAATACAAAAAAAATAGAAAATGAAGCATAAGGGCCTAGTGGAGGTGGGTTGACCTTTTGAAGAAAGAGCCCATTGGGCTACTCGCCAAGTCACAACGCCATAGGTTGGGTAATCCTAGACCGTCGGCCCTGGTACACCTTGAATTGAGGTGATCTGCTAGTGATGTCCCCATCATGCTCAAAATGGGGTTGCTGAGAGAAAGCATTGTCACATTCTTGAGATAGCTTGGTTTCTTTTGTTCTCTGCTTCAGTCCCTCGTTAGTTTTGGGTTGAAGTTGTCCTCACCTTTGTTCACCTCTGTTCACCTCATTAACCACACCCCCTCTTCACTTCTCTCTGGTTAGTCATCATTTCAGAGACTATACTCTACTGTGCCTAATTATAATGGCTTGCAGACTTTTGGATGTACCTGCTTTGTTTTGCCGCCTCCTAGGAAGCATACAAACCTATCTCGGTCTGCTAAGCCTTTTTTTCTTGGGTACAACTCTAAGCACAAGGGTTGCCTTTACTATGACTCTTCTGCTCGTCATATACATATCTCGAGAGATGTGATATCTTTCGAGGACACCTTTTTACTCATGAATCTTTTCTTCTCAGGACTTGTCTTTTCTTTAGACTCTTGGTTTTTCTCTTACACCTATGACCTTTTCGAGTATCTCTGTGCCCACGTCTTTGGTACTTCTTTGGACACATCAATGCCTCCGACTGTACCTGTTCTACTGCTTGAGCTCTTTCACCCCCACATGTTATCCATACTTATGCTTATTGCCAGCCAGTGCCCCCTGCACCGCCAGCCTCACCAGTACCACTGGCTTCGCCTTCTGCCACTTCCTTTATAGTACCCTTTAGTTCACCTCCTTTGCTGCCAGTCTCATCCGGTCGCGACGATGGGTCCGCTGTGCCTCCTCTTCATTACTACCCTGAGCATGAGAGCCACTTGCCTGATCGCTATGGCTTTTCTCAGGGTGCTTATTCTCCCCAGCTTCAGTCCTTTCATGGAGCTATCCACTCTCTTCAGGAGCCACAAACTTCCGTGAAGCAATTCCGACACCCCACCGGCAATAGGCAATGACTGAGGAGTTACAGGCTCTTCAGTGGACGGGTACTTGGGAGCTTGTTCCTCTTCCTTCGAGGAGGGTCCTCATCAGTTATCGATGGGTGGGTCTATTGGATTAAGACTCATTTAAACGGGTCTGTTGAGAGGTACATGGTTGTGTCTCGTGGCTTCACAAAGATCATTGACAATTACGCTATGTTCACTCGCAACTCTGCTTGTGGTAGTGTGATCTTGCTTCTCTACGTTGGTGACATGATCATCATTGGTGATGATGTTGCCACCATTGACTCTCTGGAGAGGAACCTCGAGTAGTAGTTCGATATGAAAGACCTTGGCTAACTTCGTTACTTCTTTGGTCTTGAGGTTACTTCTTCTCCCCGAAAATATTTAGTCTCTCACCCGAAGTATGCCTCTGACTTATTGAGTCACGTTGATCTTACTGACTCCCGGATCATGGGCATACTGATGTAGATTAATGTGTGGTTTCGTCCCACTGATTGCGAGCTATTTCAGATCTACTCGTTACAGATAGCTTGTTGATGCTCTTATTTACCTGAGAATCATTCGCCCAGATGTACATTTCGTCCGAGCTGTTAGTCATTTTGTCAGTGATCCTCGCTTGGTTGACTATGGTGCACTGTTGAGGGTTCTTTGCTATCATTGGGGCACGCTGACTTGCTACCTATTGACGTCGTCCTCTTTCTCTTTGGAGCTACGTGCATTTTAAGATGCAAACTGAGTAGGAGATCCTACTGATTGACAATCCACCACCAGCTTCTGTGTTTTCTTAGGTGACTCGCTCATCTAAGGAGCAAGAAGCAGGATATTATTTCTCGCTCCATCATTGAGGTGGGGTATCATGTTATGGCACATACTACTTGTACGATCATCCGGTTGTTTCGTCTACTCGGTGATATGGGCGTTCAGCTGACTCGTCGACTCCCTAGTCCCTAGTGCTGAGGGGCAACCAGAGTGCTATTCAGATTACCAACATTCAAGTGTTCCATGAGCGCACAAAGCACATCGAGATTGATTATCAATTCATGCAGTATCGCTACGTGGACGACACCCTCTTGCTTTCGTACATATCTTCTACAGAGTAGCTTGCTGATTTCTTTACGAAGATGCACCCTATTCAATAGTTTCGGTGCCTCCTTAGCAAACTCTTGGTGTATGATCCACCTTAAGTTTGAGGGGGTGTGTTAGAGTGCTATACTTAGCCTCTTGTATAGGTTAGTCTCCTCTTGGGCTTGAGGTATGGTCACCCCGGGTAACACTATCTGCAAGGTTCTAAAAAGTGCTAGGCGCTAGTCGGGCGGTGAGGGGCCGCCTAGCGCCTAGGCGGGGCCTAGGCGGCGCCTAGGCGTTTTGCCTTTTTTTAATTATTTTAATTATTATTTTGATATTATATAATATATATATGTTTAAAAATTAATATAAGTTCAAGATTATCCCAAACCATTATTTTAAAGAACAAGTATATAACCATAATTCAAGATTGAGTGATTAATAAGAACAAAAGCAAACATGGTCCGCCTGGCCCGCCTAGCCCGCCTGGTCCGCCTGGCCAGCCTCAACCCGCCTGGTCAGCCTCAGCCCGCCTGGCTCGCCTGGTCTGCCTGGCCAGCCTCAGCCCGCCTAGACCGCCTAGGCGGCCGCCTTGCCCCGCCTAGGCGGCCGCCTAGCTCCGCCTGGGAGCTTGGCCGCTTTTTTGGAGCGCCTAGGGCCTAGGCGAGGCGGTGGGGGGCCGCCTAGCGCCTAGGTGCCGCCTAGGCGGCCGCCTAGACCGCTTTTTAGAACACTGACTATCTGATGTACATTTTATATAGGGCTATTGCCCTCATTGAGTGAGATTATACTCTCTCTCTCTCTCTCTCTCTCTCTCTCTCTCTCTCTCTCTCTCTCTCTCTCTCTCTCTCTCTCTCTCATGGGACTAAATGCACAAATAAGTTTTGGGTAGAAGTTATCATGACACCATATATCCATAGATCTCCATCTAGAGCTATAGATTTCAGAGGAGGTACTGTGGGAAATCTAGCGGACTATTAGACACCTAGGATTTCTGGATCCTAGCTGTATTTATGTGCATGGTGATCATTGTAGGTAGTTGGATCCAAAATTGAAGAGCCTCATCAATATTGGGTATGGAAAGCAGTGAAGGGCTACAAGCCTACTTTGGGATCCTATGACATAGAAATTGGTATAAGCAGTGTCATACGTTGATGAAGCGTTTATGGTGAAATCAAGATGTCAAAATCAGGAAAATGCTGAAGTAGACGGGGTAAAAAAGGAATTACACAATGCAAAGGAGTCAGATGGTTATGAAATTGAAGGAAAATGCTATGAACCAGTCTTCTCATGAAGAATCATTTTGTGAGTATCTAGAGCAGAAGTAATAACAACCTTATTATGTTAAAACAGCTACTATTAAGCTTAGGCTTTGAAAATATTGCTACTTTTACTTTAATTGTATTTTAGTGGTTTCTAACCTCCTTTTAGGAGCATAACAATGATTAATGGATGACTACAATGCTGGAGGAAATGTGGTCATTGGACAAAAACATAACTTCAGGGTTGTTATACTTTCCAAGGGAAAGAACTCCCATAGAAAAATGATTCTTTATTAGGTCCTCTGCCTTCTCTCGTCTGAGTCTTCTCCCTCTTTAGTTGTAGAGTTGGGTGCCCCAATACATCCTATGTCTAAGCTGAAATGAACTAGAAATCATCAACGCCATGATGGCGCGATATGAATGAACCGAGCGATCGGTGCGGGAGGTGTCGAAGGCGTCGATCAGTGGTCCCTCCGATGGGGGTTCCTCTGATGGGTTGTCATCTGCGGTAGGCGAAGCTCAGTCGCAGGGAGGAGCGCCCTCTTCCGCGCGGTCTTACTTGGAGGCTGCTATTGGGACGAGTGGTTGCTCCAATGAGGCTCCTGTTTGTTCGTCTACTGATCGGTGGACATCTCTCCAACATTTAGTTGGTGGTCGAGTTTAGCTCTCCACTGCGAAGCTGCTGGTATCCCAGGAAAGATGGGCGCAAGCTCTAGTGGGGAGGTCTCTCGGTGGTTGCCTGCCGTGGAGGTTCTACGTCCAGCTCGAAAGACGATGGCCCTGTGCTGGCCGGTTACAGATCTTAGATTTTGTTGGTGGTTATTATTATTTTCGTTTTGAGCTCCAAGAGGATCTCCTCGATGTTTTGGAGGGATGTCCTTAGATTCTTGGAGGTAAAACTCTTGCTCTGCGGAGGTGGACTTCTTCTGGCGGGGCACGGATTGGTTTGTTTCAGCTTCGGTTTGCGTTCGCCTACAAGGCTTTCCTACTGATGTTTACGATGAAGACCTTGTGTTAACGATTGCTCAGGGTGCTGGTCGCCTGATTTGTGTCGATCCAAACTCCTTGGCTGGTAATCGTGGTCTGTTTGTCCGAGTTTGTGTAGAGGTGCATCTTACCAAACGACTGACTCCCGGGGTTCATGTCGATGATGAATCCGGCAAGCCGATGTTCTTTCAGCCTTTTGCTTATGAGGGATTATCAGTTTAACACATTTGTTTTAGGTGTGGGTGTGTGGGACATACCGTACACAATTGCTCTCAGTGCAAGGTGGATCGTCCTACGACCATGTAGGTTCGTCCGGATTTTGGGATGGGGCTTTCCGACGACGCTTCGAAACATTGCTCTTCGACGACCGATGCTGCCACCCAAAACGGTGCTTTGTTTGGGACCTGGATGTAGGTACCCACCGGATGAGGAGGCTGGCGAGGGCTCCGAGCGATATCCATTCTCGATGAGGAAGACATAATCTCAGCCATTCGTTGCAAGCATATAAGCCGTTAGATCCTAGCCTCATGATGCTTTAGAGGACCCGGCGGGGGATTTGGGGAATGATCCTCCCCCACGTGGCTCTGTCCATACAACAGGATCTTGGTATCGGACTTTGGAGAATGAGATACTCAAGGAGGTCGGGACTCCAGCTGTCCCGACTGGTGGTGTATCTCTGATGTCAGAGCCACCACGTGCTTCTGCAGCCAATTCTCAGTCTAGTTTGCACATGGGCCCAGTGTTCCATTTCATTACACAAGGTGTAGCCTCAATCTGTTGGGCCTCCAGTTCAACCTGGGCAGTCTATAATGTTGAGTGGGACACTGGATCGGGCTCCTAATATTATCAATGTCGGGCCGTCGGTAGCCCACGCGTGTTAGTCTGCCTACTGGGACATCGGATTCCCGGGCTCGGTCGCCTACTCCAATGGTTCCGCTGGGTTTTGTTAACCAGGTTTTTTTTTTCGGAGGCAAGTACTCAGCTTCAAATGCATAATCAGGCAGTCACACATGTGCAGGAGTTGCTGGACAAGGTCCATGATCACCAAAAACAAGAGGAGTTTGGGCTTCATGATTCAGATGAGGATGCTGTCCCATCTGAAGATCTTGCCATGGGGACTGAGGTGGAACTTTGGGACGAGAGGTGTAGGCCTCGCAATTCCTCGAGGGTTCGTTTGGGAGTCCAGCGGGGCAAATTGTATAATGGCTTTATGCCATGTGTCTGCCTACTGTGAGGCTCCTGGTCTGTATGCAGTCTAGGGTTTTAATGTACCAAAAAAAAAAATGTATAAGCTGAGATCACCAACTTTCCAAGGTCCATGAGGAGCTTATTGGTTTTCCACATACATATTTGCTGCTCTTTTCTGTTCACCTAGTCATCAATGTAACTCAATTTCTTGAGATTTGCCAGGGGGTTGCTAGCGGGACCTTGAGATCAATGTGTTCTACTGAAGTGTATTCTTTGTTAATATGTTGGTACTAACTTGCGCGTGTGATGTTTCAGCTTTGAAATATTCGACGGCGGTGCCAGTTATTTTCCTTTCAGCCCTCAAGTATCATGTCCTCCACGATAATTGGGCCAGTTTCTATCGCCCACTTTGGCTTCTCTCTGCCGTCGTTAATTCATTGTATTCATTTTATTGGGATATAACCCGTGACTGGGACAGAAGGTACGGATTTTTTTTTTCCTTGCTGTTTCTTAGAGAAGCTCTGTGAACCAACGGTGCTTTGGTTCCGTATAACGAACTGTGCCTCTTATCTCTACTTGCAGTATCCTCTCCCGAGTTTTCAAGTTCAAGAATCCAAATCTCTTCATGAGCATTTTCTACGGCCGTTTATGGGTATGATTTCGTATGGCATCTAATTTTCGAAATGCAGACTTATGCTTGTTCAAAAAAAGAAAGGGATTTTTGCATATCCACCCTTAAGCAAATTCGATATTGCTGAAAACCCCATATGTTTTACAATATTCTCTGTGCACCCTTCACATATCTTATTTTTACAAAACAACCCTTCTAGCTAATTTTTTGACCATTTTACCCTTTGATTACTCTACCCACAAGCACCGGTGACCACCGAGGGTATAATGGTCATAAAGTTAACCAAATGGATTTTTTTTGCAAAAATTGAGATATGTAAAGGGTGCATTGAGAATTTTGTAAAGATGGGGTTTTTTTCTGCAATATCAAATATGCACCCCCCCCCCCCCCCCCCAAAAAAAAAAAAAAAGAAGAAAAAACTGATGTATATAGAATTGCAGGTTTATTATTGGGCAATCGGAAGCAACCTGATCCTCCGATGCACGTGGACTTACAAGCTCTCCGCCCATCTTCGCCACAACTACCTGACCGTCTTCACGATCACGGCCCTGGAGATCGTTCGTCGATTCCAGTGGGTTTTCTTCCGCGTAGAGAACGAGTGGAACAAGATGACACTGAAGCCGAGCTTGGAGCTCGCCATGGATGAGATTCCAAAGGAGGACGACAGGCTGCTCAGGTCTGCGAACCATAGTGTGTGAACACATCAGATGCCTACCTGTTATGTTATTGCCTCTCTATATATACCTTTTCCTTTGGGGACCAAGTGGTTCTCCCATTTTTTTTGTTAGTCCCTCACTGGCCGTTGGATTCAAGTACCAATTTTTTTTTTCTGTAATACCTATTGGATCCATAAATATCGAGTCAGCGTGTATCGGCACTAATCTAATCTATACGCGATCATGACCGTCCGTTGCAGAGTAATATATGATCAAAACTTATGGTGGGTAAAATTTCCCCTTAGAAATTATGTTTTTAGCCCTCTATTTTTTTTTTCGGACAAAAATATCCTTGAAAGTAAAATCAATGTATAAACCATGTCATTGCTCGTTTCTTCCTAATACAAATACTTGTGCTTCGAGAAAAGAATCAAAACAGATGGGTTTGTCCCTCCTAACTAGGGGTGTAAAATGGCGGGCTGGGTCAGGCCTAGAGATGTCAAGCCCTGGTGGGCCTGTCAGGTTTGTCGGGCTGGGCCGGACCAAGGGTCTGAGCCAGGGCCCGGCCCGAGTATACATTTATTTGGAATTTCGGGCTGGGCCGGGCTGGGTTTGGCCTAAAAATATAGTTTTTAATAAAAAAAACTTGTACATAGTAAGTTTTAAAACCTCAAACTCTAAGGTATTTAGAGATGTCATAACAACTGTAATATTTTTTTTTAATGTTAATTACACCCACTTTGTATAATATAATAAATATACATTGATTATATCAGGGCCTGCTTTTGGGCTTCCTTTTGGGCCTGGTCGGATCAGGTTTCTGCCTCAAGGTGGCGGCCCGATCCTGGCCCATGATATGTTCGGGCCAGGCCGGATAGATCTGCTGACCGGGACCGGACGGTTGACTTTTGGGCCGGGTTCGGGTCTATGGGTTTTTTTTACACACCTACTCCTAACCGGGGGGCGTGCATGACCCTCGTAATGGGTGTGAATTGAGGTCATAAATGAATGTACGACAAACAAATCGTTTCAAGAGCGGCCTAGCCTAACCTACGAATCCGCACACACATGCATCGTAATAGTCATATATGGTTGGATAACCCGTACAACTGAGAGAAAATACAAATCAAGATCTATCTGACCGATCGATCGGATCCCAGAGACAGCCGATGGAAAGCTAATGGAAATTAAATATATACACATGAAAAAAATAAAGATAAATAGTTATTTTTTAAAAAAATATAAAAATGATGCAAGTACTAGTCCGATCGATGCATCAGCTTACTGCAGGATTGCGAGTAGCTGAAGTCGCCATCTCGACTTTTCCCACGTAGAAGCCTAGTGACAAGCAGTGCGGTAGAAGTAGGTGTAGGTGCATGAATATGATGGAGGACTCTCAAGTCGTTCCCAAACAGAAACTGATGAGGAGATCTGAGTGTTGCGGAATAAACAAAATCGGGAAGAGACAGATCTAGCCAGTACAAAATAATTTTATTTCTTCTAACATGGTTCACTCATAGCTGGGTTACATTCACGAGTACAATTTCTTTTTTGTGACCGTACGTCTTGATCCAGCGCTACGGTCCGTCTGACATCTGCCACGCTCTTGTGCACCTGTTCATCGTCCGTCGACAATCTGATGCACCCTCGTAGTCAGTGCTCCACGTTCAACGACTCTTACGTCCATTCCCCCGGAACCACTGCCAGTAAATGGTGCTCAGCAATAAGCACACGTCAGTGCCTCGTCCAACCACCCGTTGACAGTTCTACCAAGCCACCCATCGGCAGTTCCATCAGGCCACCCGTCGATACTTAACAAGCCATCTGTCGGTGACTCTACGTTGCTACAAGCAGCAGTGTCTGTGGCCTCTACTGGGCCCATGCTCTCGATCACGGAGTATCCATCAGGACACCCATCGGTGCTTAGATAAGCCACATATCGGTGACTCTGCACGCTACTGCTAGCAACCATGCCCAAGACCTCTCCTGGGACATTGCTCTCGATCACAAAACATCCGCCATTCGTTGATGTTGCTGTCGGCACTCGTCGGTGCTGCCTCCGCTATCTATCGACAGCCCAACACCCAGCTGCACTTCAAGTGTGCCTGCGATCGTGCTTGCCACCATCACAACAATCATCGTCTCCGTCGGTTGTCGATGACTCGCACCGATGCCCGATGGCATCTCCACCATCCACCCGTCGACAACGCCATTAGCTCACTCGTCGGCGGCTGGAATAGTTGTTCATAAGTGACTCTACACAGCGTGATCCATTATGTCTCCGTACCATTGAGATGTTCCTTCTCGATCCGGCACTCGCATGTGTCCTTGACATCACGACGCTCCACCACGATCTGCAACGATCCTGATGGAGAGAGACCTTCGTCACTGCTCCGTGACTCACTGTTGGCCGAAAGGGTGCCCGGGCTCTCTCTGTAAATTCGCCAGGACACCGCTCATGTTGCCTGAGGCTCTCTTGTCCAACCCTGATTCGCCCGGGCTCCGCCCAACCGGTTTGCTTCGCTCTGGGATTGGATACTTCAACTTCGTGCTCCGCCGGTTGTCCACCTCGACCTACTTCGTACCCCCGGGAGAGGTACTATATGCATGCACCTTGATCCCCGGACCTCGGCTCCACCGATGTCGCCCCCCTTGGCACCCAAGGGGGAGGCGATCTCCCTGCGCCTCCCCGGAGCTCTCATGCTCCTCAAAAGCTCCTTTCTCTCGGTGGTGCCTCTAGGGTTTCCTACAGCTCCCTCGTGTGCCGCACATCTCCACTTTGGACCTCTATTTACAGAGGCTCTAACCTGGCTACTTGGCTTGCACTCCAAACAACCTGAAAGTGATGACGCAATACCTCGGTTCTATGCAGATCATACTCATTGGCTGTACCCCTAACACTGAGGTCTCCGGAAATGACCTATAAAGTGCAGGAATGGTTTGAGACGATATATCTTTAATTCCAAACTAAATTATCTGCCATAAGGGTACGGTTGTGGCGAAAGAGTCCTAAAGGAAGAAATGGATTTTCCATGGGACATCTGATACTCTAGGAGTGGCAATCGGTCGGGTCGGGTCCGGTTTGTGTCGTGTCTAGTTTCAAGTCGTGTCCAAAACCTCTAGATCCGAACCCGACCCATTTAACTAATCGTTTCTAGATTCTAAACCCGTACCCAATCCGTTTATAAACGGGTAGACCCTATAAGACCCGTTTACCACATGGGTTTATTCAGTTGACTCGATCCAACCCAATCCGACTCGACCCGACCTAACCCGACACGACCCATTGAATTTTAAACGGGTCTTCTCGGGTCTATCGTGTCCAGACCCTAAACCCGGACCCGACTCCTTTATTAAACGGGTCTATCGTGTCAACTCGTTTACGGCCCGAACCCGTTTAGCCCTGACCCAGACCCGCTAACTTCGTGTCGGGTCTGCCGTGCCGGGTCCGAAATTGCCAGCCCTACTTTGCACTAACCCAAGAAAGACCCCTATCGATAATGGTTGACCTAGATAACTTATCAATACTACTAGGGCCCTAGTTTGGCGTTAACCACATGCTTGATGCATCCATGTTAAGGAGACACATACATCGAGATCAGTGGACATTGACCAGCCTTCAATGACCCTTAAAGCATCAATCCCCACCCATAGCAACAAAGAGAGTAACCCTATTAGAACAAACTGGAGGGACAATCTGAGGGACACTCCACCCTAGGGGATGTCACCACCATCAGCCGCCGTGGCCACCCCCCTCGCCAACCAATGCCCGCCCGCCCGCCCGCCGCCGCCCCGTCGGCCACCACCCGTCGCCTGACAATCTGGCGTCTTCACGTGGGTTGTCAGCAGATTGTCCCTCCAGTTTGTTCAGTGGCAGCATTACTCGAAGCAACATCTGCTGCACCTGGGGCTTGCGACATTCTTGCGCTGAGGTCGCCTCGGCTTCAATTTTTCTTTGTTCTCTGTTGCCCAGTCTTCTCATCCCCCCTCCTCATCCGCCGTGATTGAGAGAGGGCCTCTCAGTCAACCTAATTAACCTCGGGGTCTACGTCGTTGTGATCCCTTGCTCCACACCCCAAGCTCCATCACATGCAGCACAAAAATCTTTTCACTGCCTGGTGATTCACGCGTTTGATCACAGCCATCCGATCTTTGGTCGGCCTTGTAGGACTAGATTAATTCTATCAGCACACCACTTGATTGATTTTCTCTCCATCATCATCTTCCGGTGTCCAAACCCTACACCCTCCATGGACTCAGGTATGGTAAATCATTTTGTTTTTTTGTTCGTGATATGTTTGGCATTGTACAGTACGTTCGGCAGCCCGAACATGGTATGGTATGTTCAGTTGTGGTACACCGAACGTACTATGCAATGTTCGGCATTTGTAGGATGAACGGACTGTACCTTGTTCGGCTCTGATCGATCGAACATGTCACGAACAGGCTATCATTGGAGTACTCGTGGATCGAGCCAAAAGCATGAAAGGGGGAGTTGCATAGGAGGAGAAACCATAAAAGGATCAGACCTGAAGTTAACTATGAACAATAAAGGATTATACATCTGATCGTGTGCGTATGTAGCACGTAGAGATTTTCTCTTTAATGTATTTTCGTTTCCAGCAGAGGATGATGCATATCTGAAGTAGCGAGACACTAGACTAGGTGTGTTTTCAAAATATGAATGTTTTGATCATTTTACATGAGGGTAATTTTATAATAAGAAAACTTTCAAACAATTTTTGAAGAACAAATATTGATGTGCTAATAGAATTTCTCGTATGACTTGGTCTCTATCTCGACCTCGATCTTTACAATCTCTCTTTTTTTTTTTTCCAACCATATATACCCTCCCGTTTGTGAAGCGACTAGTGCCTCCACCCTAGAAATACGGACCGATGTGATCGGGTGTCATGACAGACTGGCAAAGTAATTGGCAGAATAACATGATTTGGAAGATGCATGTCAATTTGACCGTTGAGTTACTTAAAAGGAGCTGGGTCAATCCGACTCGGCCTGCCTAACCCGCGTAACAGAACGTGCTCTTAGTTCCCTGCATTATTGTCCAGTTTCATGAGGAGCAGAAGCTGGTTCCTTGTATTATTGCAACATTGCTTTAGTTTGCTTTTTATTTGAATTTATAAAAAATTATATGGTTGAGCAAGACAATTTAAATACTAATTAGTATATATTGATTTGTGTTCTTTCTTATGTTTGAATAGTTTCTAAGATTATGGAGTATGTGATAATTAAATAATTTTAAACAAAACGTTAATTTTTTTTTGGGATCTTTGGGCAGTGTTTGTTTAGATCAATAGGAATATTGGATGTGTTAGGGTTAGGATTGGAAAGATTGACTCGTTTAATAAATGGATTACGGTTAGGATTGAGTCATTCTAACACGCCAATTCTAACCCTAACCCATTTGTCAGCTAACTAACTGATCAATGCTATTCAGCCTGAAGCATTTGTCCCGAGCGCTCAACCCGGACGATCGATGCGTCATCCAATCACAGCATCCCTTCGCCTGTAAGTCGAGCCTGAGTGTGATTCACCAATCAGGGTTAGGTGTAACGGATGGCTATGATCCTGACACATCATTCTGGTTGACCACTGGGATGGCTGCCTCAAGAAAAATAGTATTTTTCCTTTCTCATATATATATATATATATATATATATATATATATAGAGTAGTGATACATTGCGGCGGGTATCATGCGGGCTTAACGTGCGGCCACCCCCTTCGGGGGTATTTTCGGGATTTTTTTTTTTTGGGGATTGATCACCCATCCTTGGATTGGACACACAAAAAATTTCAGCCCAATCCAAGACTTGTAGGCCGTCCAAATGTGTTGATCTTTTATCGGTCGTTCAATTCTTTCGCCATTTTGATCAACACATTTGGACGGCCTATAGGTCTTGGATCGGGCTGAAATTTTTTGTGTGTCCAATCCAAGGGTGGGTGATCAATTCCCAAAAAAAAAAAATCCCGAAAATACCCCTGAAGGGGGTGCCGCACGTTAAGCCCGCATGATACCCGCCGCAATGTATCACTACTCTCTCTCTCTCTCTCTCTCTCTCTCTCTCTCTCTCTCTCTCTCTCTCTCTCTATATATATATATATATATATATATATATATATATATATATATATATATATAACTAAACTGGGTTTAGAAGTAATGTTGCACGTGCCATGAAGTGAGCAAGATGACCCTATTATCAGTAGACAGGATCCTTAGTCAAAGTGTGGGTTCTATCAATGCATACATAATATATATGTGCATGCAGTCCAAGCCTGAAACCTGCAAGAAAAGAAGGAAAGAGAGATGGCAAGCATGAGCTGGGCTTCCTCTCTCATCCCATGCCTTGTGCTTCTCCTCCTCCTCCTCTCCTTCGCCCTCTTCGACCGCCACCATCTCCACGACTTCCAGAGCCTCCTCACTGTGTTTGGCACCCCGCCTCGACCTCTCTCACCGCCATCATCATCGTCGTCTTCGTCCTCCACTCCCCTGTCGGATCACCATGGCCTCAGAATCGCGGAAGGCCTCGCACGGGCTCGAGCCGCCATTCGACGGGCGGCCGCCTCGCGCAGCCACAGTTCGAGCAAAGACGACTTCACCCCAAAAGGAGCCGTGTACCGAAATGCCAAAGCCTTTCATCAGTTAAGAACCTGCTTGATTGTAAGATAAGTGCGCGTTTCGTTTAAACCATAGTAATTACAAATTCATCGTTCAGGAATAATAATACGATCCGGGGGCGAAATACGGAATTAATTCCGAAAAAATCAGAGAGGGTCGGAATGAGTTCAGCAAAAGTTCGAAAACATAAATCATAAAAAATCTTATATTACACTAGCTATTTTGTATAAATGGATATCAAAACATATGTTTATAATCAAAATGAAATAAATATCATATAAAATCAATCAAATTTGTGAAAAATTCAGAGATTATTCATAAATAAAATTTTAAAAATTCGGAGAATATTGTTACTATGTCATCGATCTTTTAAATCTCCTCTTGTTAATTGTTCAGCAAAAGTTGATCGGAAACATAAATCATAAAAAATCTTATATTACACTAGCTATTTTGTATAAATGGGTATCAAAACATATGTTTATAATCAAAATGAAGTAAATATCATATAAAATCAGTCAAATTTGTGAACAATTCAGAGATTATTCACAAATAAAATTTTAAAAATTCGGAAAATATTGTTACTATGTCATGGATCATTTAAATCTCCTTTTGTTAATTGTTCTGACTTTGAGATGTGCATTGATGCAACTCAGGAGCTACATTGAGATGGAGAAGAGGTTCAAGGTGTGGGCATACAAGGAAGGAGAGCCGCCTTTAGTGCACGGCGGTCCCGCTGCGAGCATCTACGCCATCGAGGGCCACTTCATCGGCGAGATGGAGGATGAGAGGAACCCCTTCATGGCGCGCCACCCCGACGAGGCCCATGTCTTCTTCCTCCCATTCAGCGTAGTGAACATCGTGCAGTACGTCTACAGGCCGAACGTCACCGACTACTGGGGGCCCCTGGAGAGGCTGATCGCCGACTACGTCCGCTTGGTGGCCGATAAGTACCCCTACTGGAACCGGAGCCGCGGGGCCGATCATTTCATGGTCTCTTGCCATGATTGGGTAATACTTCTTTCGCGGCGGAGCCGATCATTTTACAGGCCAAGTTCTTTCTTCAGATATCTCATCTCATCCTTCGGAGAGCCATTTTTCTTTTCAAAGGCCTTGACCCTACCCGCCAACCTAATTTGAACCCAACCCGAAGTTAGCGGGTCTGGGTTTGGCCTAAATGGGTTCGGGTCATAAACGGGTTGACCCGACTGATCCATTTATATAATGGGTTAGTTTGGGTTTATACTTATAACTCAATTGATTTGGCAAAAAAATAATTTCGACGACAACACCAACATTTATAGGGGCACCCATTTCCTCGCCCGTACTGATTAACCGAAACGGGCGCCTTCGACTCGACCAACTCCCCCTCCCCCTATAATCTATCAATCATAGTTATCTCTATTCGAACGGATTCCTCGAGATCGACCCGATGGTTTAGGGCGGCTGAAATTTCAGCAAGCGGGTTTATAGTCATTGATGTGAACAATGATCACGAGATGAACGGTCAGGTTTAGCGTAGTTTAAATGGGCCAGGATTTTAAGGTTTAGTGCAGTTAATTTAAATGGGTTGGGATTTGAAACCAACGGAAGGGAGTTGGTTGACGGGAAAATAGAGATTGTGTGTTCATTTTTGAACGAATGGTTAGATCTATTCGGTTCATTTTTGTCCAATCAGCTTGTCCTAGTCAATTTTTTGGTTCCGTTTTGTCTAGTCAGCACAAATCTGACGTCCCTTGTTATATAAATGGGTTGTGTCAACCCGACTCGACCCAACCTAATCAAACCCGACCCAACCCGATCTGATTTTACGCAACTCAACCGATTTACATGGGTTCTATTGACCGAACCCGAGCCAACCCGATCCGACCCGACCCGTTTTTAAACGGGTCGGGTCGGATCAATCCGATTATTACGCAAGTTGGGTTTGTATTTAAGTTTTTGACCCACTTATTAAACAGGTCAGGCTCAAGTTGCGTGTTTGGCCTCTGAACCTATGTCCCAACCAGACCCGACCCATTGCCGCCCCTATGTTTCAGCCCCGGTTAATTTCTTCTTTCGGTAACATGTTGCGATTGATTCCTGGGGAAGTTTGACATAAGTACTTTTTGAGAGATGATTTTTAGTTATAGGACACGTTAATTTTGAAATATAGCTTAAGTCGCTCATGATGAATGTATAGGAACTTAGTTAATATAGCAAATTATGGCGTTCTGTAGCTAATATTGCAAAATAGTTAAGGACCTATACCTAATTTGCTGTTGATTCTTCTAAAACTGCATGGTCGGGCGCCTTTGTGACTGAAATTTCAGGCTCCATTCCTCTTAGCTGCCATCCCCAAGCTCAACAACAAGTCCATCCGTGTCATCTGCAACGCCAACACCTCCGAAGGTTTCAATCTCCGAAAGGACGTGACGCTCCCAGAAGTGCACCTTCCTGACGGGCAGCTCTCTGTACCGCCGAAAGCACAGCTGTCTAGCGAGCGATCGATGCTCGCCTTCTTCGCTGGCGGCGCCCACGGCTACATAAGGGAGCTCCTGTTACACCACTGGAAAGGGAAAGACGAGGAGGTTGCGGTCCACGAGTACCTCCCAAAAGGGCTGGACTATGGTGAATTGATGGGCAAGGCAAGGTTCTGCCTGTGCCCGAGCGGGTTCGAGGTCGCTAGCCCGAGGATCGTCGAAGCTATCTTCGCGGGCTGCGTCCCGGTGATCATATCGGTGGGCTATCCGCTCCCTTTCAGCGATGTGCTCGATTGGAGCAAGTTCTCGATTCAGGTATCGATCGAGAGGATACCGGAGATCAAGACGATCCTCCGAGGGATCTCGGAGAGACGGTACCGGGTGTTGCAACATAGGGTGCTGGAAGTTCAACGACACTTTGTGCTCCACCGGCCGGCAAAGAGATTTGATGTCATTCACATGGTGCTTCATTCCATATGGTTGAGGAGGCTCAATCTTAGGCTGCCATATTGAGCTCAATACATCTGTCTATGCCTTCCAATGTCATCTTTCCTAGCTGTTTTTTAATAAATGAAATGTAAGGGTGTGTTTGGCATTGGTTTTGAAATTTTAGGTTTTGATTTTGGAATACCAAGAACTAGTTTTGTGCAAAACCAGTTTTAACTTATCGAAAACCAGTTCTAGAATTATCAATATTTGAGCATTTGGCAATAAAACCAGTTTTGAGCTTAAAACTAGTTTTACAGTTATTTCCTCTATTTTTAAATATTCTATTTGTAAAACATTATCTACATAATATACTCTATCCATCACATTCTTTTTCTATAGTATATTCTCTCTATAATATTTTCTCTATATCATTTCCTCTCCAATAATTTCTCATTCTAAAATATTATTTGTGTAATACTCTTTCTGCTTATATTCTCTTTATATAATATTTCTCTTTAGAGTACTTTCTCTCTCTATAATATTTTTTATCTACAATATTTTCTCTCTATGATATTTTCTCTTCTCTCTCTTATGTCAATTTCTCTCTACAATATTTTAGTTTTCTAAAATGTTATCTCCAATATTTTCTCTCTACGATATTTTCTCCTTCTACAATATTTTCTCTCTATAATATTTTATCTTCTCACTACGTCATTTTCTATCTAAATACTCTCCTCCTTCTACAATATTTTCTTTCTAAAATATACTCATTCTATAATATTTTCTCTCTCTAAAATATTCTCTTGCTATAAGATTTTCTCTCTCTAAAAATGTTCTCTCTATAACACTTTCTCTAATATTTTTCCTCTACAATATTATTTCTCCTCTCTCTATACTATTCTTTCTCTCTATGATATTTTCTCTCTATAATATTTTCTCTCATTCAGTTTCTCTTTTAAATATTTACTTTTTAAAATATTTTATCTTTACAATATTTTCTCTCTCTAAAAATATTTTTTTATACAATATTTTTCCCTCTCTAAAATATATTCTCTTTTTATAATATTTTCTCTTTACAAAATTTTTTCTTTATAAAATATTATCTTTCTATAACTTTTTTTCTATCTACAATATCTTCGATCTCTTTCAATAATATTTTTTTTCTATACCATTTTTTCTCTATGATATTTCCTCTGTATAATATTTTTTCCTCTTTATGTCATTTTCTCTCACTACAATATTTTCTCTTTCTAAAATATTCTCTCTCTATAATATTTTCTCTCTCTAAAATATTCTATTTCTATAAAATTTTCTCTCTAAAATATCATATTCTACAATGTTATCTCTCTACAACATTTCTTTCTCTAAAATATTCTCTCTGTATACTATTTTCTCTTTCTAAAATATTATTTCTATAATATTTTCTCTCTTGAACATTTTCTTTCTATGATATCTTCTCTCTCATAATTAATATTTTTCTCACCTCTATGTTATTTTCTCCCTCTGTAATATTTCTTTTCTAAATTTTACTCTCTATAATATATTCTCTCTTTAAAATATTCTTTTTCTATAATATTTTATCTCTAAAAAATATTCACTTTCTATAAAAAAAAATTTCTAAAATATTCTCTTTCTATAATATTTTCTCTCTCTAAAATATCATATTTCTATAAATTTTTCGCTCTATAATATTTCTCTCCCTAAAATATTCTTTTTTTATAATATTTTCGGTCTCTAAAATATTCTATTTCTATTATATTTTCTCTCTCTATGATATCTTCTCTCTCTATTATTAATAATTTTCTCCTCTCTATGTTTTTTTCTCTCTCTATAATATTTTCTATCTAAACTACTCTTTATAACATATTCTTTCTCTAAATTATTATATTTCTATAATATTTTCTCTCTCTATAATATTTTCTCTCTCTACCATATTTTCTTTTTCTACAATATTTTCTCTCTCTATAATATTTCCTCTCTATAATATTTTTATCTTCAATATTTTCTCTCACTATATATTTATTTATTTAATACTCTCTATCTATATTCTTCTGTTTAGAATTTTCTCTTTATAATATTTTTATATCTATCATATATTTTCTCTAAAGTATTCTCTCTATAATATTTTTCTCTCTCTACAATATGATATGTATATATTCTCCCGGTTTTAATTTTTTCTCTTTACAATAGTTTCTCTCTACAACATATATGTTATTCACAATAATTGTTTTTAATTATTGTTTTGCCTTCTTGCCTCAAGAACCCAAAAGGTGAAAATTTCTACTTTTGGGTTTTGATGATTTTCTGGTTTTGGTTTTAAAAAATCAATTTTCTAATCGAATCCCAAACGCACTAAAATCTTATACCAAAACCAGTTTGGCAAGCGAAACTAGTTTTGACACAAAACTAGGCCGCCAAAACCAATGCCAAACACACCCTAAGAAAATGTCAAGAATTTTTTTAAAATTTGTTGACGGGTTAAAAAATAATGTAGGGTGTGTTTGGTTAATGAGAATGTGCAAGAAAGGAAAACAGATAATTTTTTTTTTTTTATGAAAAATCCCTCTTAGAAGAACATAGTATAATTTTTTTTATAAATTTTGGTGTTTGGTTCACGGGAAGCTGTGAATCTATAGAAAAATAATTTTTCTTAATTATATTTTTTTTCTCAAAACTTTCTTGCCAAAACCAAAGGAAAACCCGAGAAAGAAAAATTATCTCTTGCTAATAAATTCTTTTTTATTTCTTGACAACCGAATAATACCGAGAAAGTCAAAAAAATTTATTCTTTTTTATCTTTCACTTTCTAGTGAATTATTTTCCTACAAAATATTTCCGACGACCAAACACACCCGTGGAGAAAAATAAATATTTTCTTGACAGTATGAATGAAAACGACAAGAAATATCTAAGTTTTATTTGTAATATATATATGAAGAATTGTCAAGAGGGGTCCCATTAGTTGGTGCTTTAATTCTTTCTAGTTCCCTACTAGTTGCTTCGCGCAATCCTATTGTACGAAGCTTCTCTCGACCTGTCGAGAGAATGCTCATCACCCTTTATTCACACATTATAATGCAGATCAGGTGGCTCCTCTAGCCCGAGCCGTAGGTTGTTGCGAGCACCAAAATTAGCCCACGGCTCGAACCTGGCCCGCACACAACAGTTCGCGAGCAAACCCAGCCCGCACACAACGGTCCGTAAGCAAACCCAGCCCGCATGCGAAACTTGGCCCGCACGCAACGGCTCAACTCAAACAAATCCTAGTGGGCCCATCCTCAAAGGGGCCGAGTGGGGCCCACCGGCCCCTTTCTTTTGGAAATTGTGCCCCCTCCCTATGGGGAGGTGTGGCTGACCACAAGGGGAAAGAAAAAAAAAGAAAGAAAAAATAATAACCGCCTCGATGCGGGGGGAGATGGCTTGGACGCCTATGCAACCGTAGATTCGCGACGATCCCTCAGTCCGACGTATAAAATGACGTCGTGTTGCCATCAATTTCGAACGTGCAAAAGATAGCATTATATCTTCAAAGATCAAGCCATATCTTGCACATAACCATCCCTACAAAATAAGAAAAGAAATCAAGATTGTTTCCCCCAAAAGAGGGAACAATATCTTGATGGTTATGGAGAGAGATATTGGCTGGATGCACCAAATCACAGCCATATCGCTCCCTTTCCCTCCCCTTTGCCTATAAATAGAGGGGGTGGGGTAAGGCATCAAGGGTTAGAAACAAAGAGACGTGAAGGCTCTGCAAAGAAGAAGGCTCCAACGCTCGACGACCGAAGGCTTCGTGAGGAATGAGAAGGCGCAACCCGAAGGAGAGGAGTCGCCCATCAAGTCCTCATCGACGTGAAGACCTTGCACACGAAGATCAAAGCTTAACTTATTGCACGAAAAGAAGGCCCGGAGTCGTCATCACCATGTCGTCTCCAACAATCTTCATCAACTCCGAAGACGCCAAAAGCAAAGACCGGGGATGAAGATCGAAGCCGGCAACACCCGTCGTCTTCAACAAAGGCGTCGACTCCTCGCACGAAGAAGAAAGTTTAAAGAAGAACGCCCAAAGCCGGTGCTACACCCGCCATCTTCATCAACAAAAGCCGATGTCACAATCGTCGCACGGAGATCAGTGCTACACCCATCGTCTTCACAATAAAAACCGACACTACAACCGTCGCACGAAAATCGGTGCTACATCCGCCGTCTTCAAAAGAAGCCTTCGACTCCGATCACGCCAAAAGAAGCCCAGAGAAGAAGAGAAGCCAAAGACGACGCCACAACCGTCATTGCCAAAGTCCATTCTCATAAAGCCAGAAGAAGACTCGGGGACGTCGCCATCGCCCTTTGAGGAGAAGATCAAACAAAGTTAAAGCAAAATCCAAAGCAAGAAGCCGAAGCAAAGCAACGGTAAAACCCGCGCCAAAGCAACGCACGTGCCAAAGCCAAGCAACTACGACGGTCACGAGCAAAACACCGCACGTTTTAGCCGATACGATACAAAGTACGGAAGAACTAAAGTATCGTAAGTCTCTACCCCGTCCACGTTCGAGAGCAAGCGCCAAAGCAAAGCAAAAACCATAGCCATGCCAAAGCAAAGCCAAAGCTGACGCCAGAAGCATGATCGACGTCGTGAACCGACGATCAAGAACGCCAATATCTATCAAGTGCCGAGGGAGACACGAAGACCGTGGAACAAAGCCAAAATCCCCCTAGTCGAGATTGCGCGAAATATGGAAGGACAAAAGCAATGGCGAAGACTCCTTAGCCTCTCAAGAAACTCTCACCCTATAAAGATCTCTGTCCTAGGCAACCCCTCCAGAGCTCTCGCACAAAGTAACGTGAAGATGCGGATCAAAGGGACCCTCCAGAGGATCTCTTCCACAATCTTCTGATCAAACCTTCGCCGCACCCGGCCGGCTTACCACCCTTGAGTCCCCGGGTCCCGACCTTGTAATCTTTGTGTGCGCAATAAAGACGACTCGTATCTTTTTTCCCTAGCATACAAGCGTAAGACCGAACTTCGACAACTTCTCTTGTGTTATCTCTCTCTTTATTCTCTAATCTTGCGCTACATCACACACACCATCCATATTCAATCAAGATTTGTGGGGTGGGGTTTCTGATCAGGACGGCACAAAAACTTCCCCCACAACGGCTATGATAATGTCATGTCAAATTGGCAACTAGAAGTTGTGGGTGCAAAATCTGGCTAACGCCCAATGGTGGGACCCACAGCCCTGCCTGGGGCCCACGAGTCCAATGGTGGGACCCGCAGCCCTGCCTGGGGCCCACTTGCACTATCTGGGGTCTGGTAAATCCCCCCGGGTATTTACCAAACCCCGGATATTCCTGGGAATATTTCTGAAATATTTCCCAGATAAACAAAGCCCTTATAAATAGCAAACCCTGTAAATGATTCCAGATCGAAAAATCCAGACCATAATCCCACTTTCTGTTTTCCAGAGCTTCCCGGGCTTTCTGGTTTTCAAATCCCCTCTCCACCCTCTGATTACTTGTAAGAAGCACTCATCGGCCTGTCAAGAGCAGCTCTACTGCTTACTCAGAGATAGTGGATTCAAATGTTGCGTCTTACCGCACGGAGACGTAGGCTTCGGTCGAACTTCGTCATCACATCCTGTGTCATCTCTTCCCCTACCTTTCTACTCTACAGTGCTTTTGTGACAGCCCAGCAAGTCACCACTCAGTGCTTCGAAGCGCGCCACATCCCGAAGGATAAAACCTTCAATCGACTGTTGGAGGAGGGTCACGTACGACGACCGAAATCCTCCCCCACAGAAGTTAGCAAAGCTGGTTGGCAGCATAGCATTTTCTATTCAGTGGATCTTGGATTTATTTTTAGGGGACTTAGTAATAGCTCCCTCTCGAAATTCTGTCGACCCATATAGAAAAAAAAAAAAAGAGACAATATAATAACACCCAAGCCAAGTTTATTAAATTTATATTTTTTGCCATCAACTTAACACAAACCATTTTTTGCATAAAAATCAATTGACATCATTCTAGATTGTCGATTTAAAACCACAAGACAATTCATTTACTTATTTGTATATTTTTATTAAAAAAAAATTATTATGTCAACCAACCAAATAGTTACTACTTCTTACCTAATTGTTACTTTTTATGTGTGAGATAAAATCAGCTTGGTTCGCATAGTTAAAAATATTTTTAGTAGCAAAAAAAATCGTATTGTGACTAGATGTGCAGAAATACCGCTACAATCAATCGACAATTAAGACATTTTACCATATCAAATTGTTACTCTTGACTAACGGATTGTTACTCTACCAATTCTTGGAGGGCTTTTTTTAAAAATATTATTTTAAAAATAAATATTTAACTAAATAACGGTTGACGATGACTATTTACCACCTAATGCTCTAACAACCACGTGACATGTCAGCGCCGTAAAGCGAGCGCGAGATTTTTTTTTCTTTTTCGGTTCAAATAGAACCCAGTATTTCGATTACTGGGTTTAAACCTGATATTCTGGATACCGGGTTTACCCGAAATCCAAAGAGAAAACGGCTAAGTATGGAAACTCGATTTCCAGAAAACGGTTAAGTATAGGTTAAACCCAGTATCCAGAATACTGGGTTTAAACCCGGTAATCCAAATACCGGATTCTACTTGAAACGAAAAAAAAATCTCACGCTCGTTTTACGGCGCTGACATACCACGTGGCTGTTAGAGCTCTAGGTTGGTAAATAGTTTTGGTCAACTATAATTTAGTTAAATATTTATTTTTTTAATAATATTTTGAAAAAAAAAACATTCTTGGAAGGAAAATGCAATCAGCCATTCTCTTTTTCACCCAGAGCTGACCATCCTGACGTGGAAGCTCATCACAGCCGTCTGTTCCACAGCCCTGATAATGAATCGTACTAAGCACAATTGGCATGTAAAATAAGGGTGTGATCAGGTGCCACGTCGGGATCGCTCGATGAAGATGGAAAAGTGGACGGTCGGGAATACCTTCCTCTCGCGGGAAAATTTTCCATTTTCCGCTCCCGTGCAAAGCGGCCAGGAGAAAAGCTCCGACGCCGGCATTCGGCGGCGCCACCTCAATGCCTGCGGCCTCCGCCGCATGGATGGATCCTGCTCCCGTACACGCCCGCCTCATCAAGGCCAGCTCCACCGATCACGCCCTCTACAACCACCTCATAACCCTCTACTCACGGACCCCGTCCACCCTCCACGACGCCCTCCGCCTCTTCCACCGCCTCCCCTTCCCACCCGACGCCGTGTCATGGACTGCCGTCATCTCCGCTCATTCCCGCGACCCCGCAGCCGCCATCCGCCTCCTCCTCTCCATGCTCCGCCGCCCGGCCCTCCCCAACCAGGGCACCCTGTCCTCCCTCCTCAAAACCATCTCCTTCTCACCCCTCCCTCACCTCCCTTGCGCCCTACAGATCCATGCTCTGGCCCTCAAGCTCGCTCTACACTGCCTCCCCTTCGCCGGCAGCGCCCTTGTCCACTTCTACTCGGAGTGCCGCCGCCCCGCCGACGCCCTCAAGGCCTTCGAGGAGATCCACGACAAGGACGAGGTCTGCTATGGCGCTGCAATAGTCGGCCTCGCGCAGAACCACCGCCCCGCCGACGCTCTCACCCTCTTCGCCTCCATGCGGACTTCGGGCATCCCCTCCAATGCGTACGCTGTGTCCGCCGCCCTGCGCGCTGCAGCCCACGCGGCGGCGTTGGAGCAGGCCAGGGTGGTCCATGCCCACGCCGTCGTAGCTGGGCTGGACTCCGATCTCGTGGTAGGGACCGCGCTTGTGGACGCCTACGGGAAGTCCGGTCTGGTTTGGGATGCTCGTGACATGTTCGATGGATTGTCTGCCGAAGCCAACCTAGTCACATGCAACGCGATGCTCGCTGCTTACGCACAGCAGGGGGATTCACAGGCGGCAACCGAGCTGTTCGGCAAAATGATCGAACGAAAGTTTGTACCTGATGAGCTAACCTTTCTCGCCATTCTCACGGCATGCAGCAATGCCGGCTTAGTGTCAGAGGTGGAGCGGTGGCTTGATTTGATGAGCTCATGCTATGCGGTGGAGCCCGGCTTGGAGCACTATACGTGCTTGGTGGGCAGTCTAGCCCGCGTGGGGCGCCTGGTGGATGCAGAGCGCCTCGTGCTCGTGATGCCGCTCGAGCCTGACGTCTCAGTGTGGCGAACCCTGCTCTCTGGGTGCATGCTCCATGGTGCTGCAGAGCTAGGGAAGACGGTGGCGCAGCGGCTCCTAGAGCTTGACCCACATGATGACTCGGCCTATGTCATGCTTGCCAACACCTACATGGCAACTGGGAGAAGGGACGAGAAAGCGGAGGTGTGGGCAGAGATGAGGCACCGGGGAGTGAAGAAGGAGGGTGGGCAGAGCTGGGTTGAGTTGAAGGGGGAGGTGCATGCATTCGCCTCCGGGGATCGAAAGCACAAATTGATGACTAATATTTATGCCAAGTTGATGGAGTTGGTCGATGATGTTAGAAGGCTTGGGTATGAGGATGTGGACGAGGCGGTTTGGCACCACAGTGAGAGGCTGGCTGTGGCATTCGTGCTGCTGAACAAGGCTGCTCCAGAGGGGAAGGCTTTGAGGGTGGTGAAGAATTTGAGGATTTGTGGGGATTGCCATGAATTCTTCAAATATTTGAGTCAGGTTATAGATAGGGAGATTGTGGTGAGGGATTTTAATAGGTACCATAGGTTTCAGCATGGAGCTTGCACTTGCCATAACCGGTGGTGAATTGATTTTCATTGTGAGTATCTTTTAGATTTTTTTTTGACTTGCTATAGGACATGATCAATGCTTATGCTATTCAACCATCCAGTTTTCCATCCGGCTCGAGCTATCCCTGTTCTCGAATTGTCGTATTCCTCGTTCTATCCCTCCAACAAGCTATAAGCCTATAACTCAACAAGCTATAACTGTTTCCTTTGATCACAATTGCATCGCTTAACTATATTTATGCCTTAGATAAATATTAGTGCTCGGATGGAATATCCAGTTTTAAGAATGGATGAACTCATGCTGAATGAATGTGCATGTCTTATGTGTTCTACTGACATGTAACATGCAACCGTATTATATTGCCATCTTGTGTAAATGTTTCCTGCTATCTTTGTGTTTTTACAAAACACAGCATGTATTATTATAACAAGACTTCTTTTCCATATTCAGTCTGGATCCATGGGATGACATAATGTATTCAAGTAGTCATGGAAGTCTTGAAGTTGGACTTAATCAGTGGAAGGTACGTGGCCTTGTTGCCTTGAGTTTGGGGTAAAAGAACTCCAGCAAATGATTGTGAAGGTTTCTTTTTCCTTTTTATAAATACTTAGCTTTTATTTTACTGGGTTTTTTTTTCAGTTTGTCAATTATACTTTCTAAGTTGGATTGAATCTGTTTTTTCGTTTTTTTTTTTTGTTTATAGGGTGGCTGAATGTTTGCTTTGTCAAAAATATATCAATTGGTATGAAGCCTTTCTGCAGACCATTTTGACGGTTCATTTTTCTGTTTTATCTTGCACTTTCCTTATAGTTTATGTGCCCTCTGTGAAAGTTAGCGATGAAACTATAAAAAAAGATGTTTTTGGAAGCTGCCAACTATGGGATTAGGCATGAGATCCTAAAAAGGGTATGAATGTATGTTACATGATTACATCTTTATCATATATATGCCTCTTACTTCAACTATACATTCGCTGTTTTAATTTTTTTATCTCTCTACATCATTAATTTTTGTGGCGTGCTTTTAGAAAAGTCAATGTGTAACCCTATTAAGCACTAGTAGTTTAAGTTTTCGGGTATGTGGTCGATTTGTTTATTTTATAGTTGCCATAGTTTGAGAATTTGCCCATGCCTGAACCATTTAGATTGAAATGATTCGGATTTGGGCATGCCTGAACTAAAACATCCAAACAAAAACCAGAACATTAAGCGTTCGGGTTCTGATCCGCTGTTTCATATCCATCTCCAGTTGTTTCGGTTCCATTTCGAGCTTGTTTCGAACGAATTGGACCTGTTTCGGCCAAATCAAACTGAAACGGCTGAATCAAACCCACAACAAAATTAGTTCTGTTTCCTGTCATTGTTGATTTCTGAAATCTCTTTTCATAGCGCATATATGATCCCTTTCCACACATGCACTTGGTCTTTCATTAGATTGGTCATGCTTACTCTGTTTTGCAACCTTGAAAATATTTATTAGTAAAAGGGCTTCCCTTAACCTTGTGGAAATTCTATCTTCCCAAACGATCGCTTTTAAAGGAATAGGATTGGTTTGAATGTTAATTATTAATTTAAAAAACTGTTGGTGGGCAACTAATTATGTAGCAAACTGTTGCAGAATTCAATAAGCATGCTTATAATATTTGTGTCCATTTTTTAATATTTGGTTTTGTTAAAAGTTAAAATAAGATTATATTGTGGAAATACAATGAGTTAGGGGATGTGCTATTCAACCCCCATCCGACAACATATCAAGTTTTCAGCCTAAAAAGATGAGATTTGTTGTTTTCCGGATTTATCAAAGTTGAAAGATTGAGTGAAACCAATATTTTCTTCCTCAAATTAAATCTTGCTACTTTACATCCGTAGATCCACAGATTTTAATCATCATAAACCATGTTTTCCACCCACTTCAATAGATTTTCTGAATATATATATATATATATATATATATATATATATATATAGGGGCATGCTATGCTGCGGCATGCGGTACGTGCGGCACCTTACCTCAGCCGTCTGATGCACGCGCTGCGTGCATCGCATGCACGCAGCGGTGCATCAGACGGCTGCGGTAAGGTGTCGCACTTACCGCATGCCGCATTCTAGCATCTCTCTCTCTCTCTCTCTCTCTCTCTCTCTCTATATATATATATATATATATATATATATATATATATATATATATATATATATATATATATATATATATATATATATATATATTGTCACCTTGATTTGGTGTTTTATGATGCTCGTCTCTTCTGGTTGGCAGGTTGGGGCTCTATGGGGAAATCGAGACGGTTTTGTGGGAGAGGAGACATGGGCACCATAAGAATGGCTCATCATGTTTTGTGAAAGTTCTGTCTCGACTCCTACAAAAGTTACTTTGACTGTAAGTTACTTCCTAACAAGTTACTTATGTCAAAGGGCTTTAGCTAATACATAGAATAAGTAACTTTTGTTTTATAAGTAACTAGTGCATTGGGCACGTGCATTGCACGTGCAACAGTTATTGATCTATGGACCCTTTTCCACGCACACAAATTAAAAATAGTCATTTTAGTATAGGGTATGGACACATGAAATAATGATAGGGCATATTGGTAATTTTTGTAGTGCCACAATGGGAAGTGCAAGATGCAACATTTCCTTCCTTGCTTTTGTTTTAATGACATAGGATCCAAATATGGGGTATATGTACACTATATATATGTCAAACTGTATTATCTACACAAGTTTGAGAGACAATCGGGTTTCGGGTGTCAAATATGGGTATTGAGGTACCCATATCCATACCTGACAGTTAATCGGGTAGAGTTTCTATGCCCATACCTTACCCAGGCCTTGTAAAAAGTATTAAGGTACCCATACCCAAAAGTTAATAGGGTAAAGTTCCTATACCCATACGTACCCTACCAGGTAGAGTTCCTATACCCATACGTACCCTACCAGATAGAGTTCCTATACCCATACCCCGTCCAAACCTTGCACACCCATACCCATACCCATACCCGTACCAGATGTTTCGGGTCGGGGTCGGGTCACAAGTTAGAGGGGAAATTAGGTTTCAGGTATAGGTATTGGGGTATTCATACCCATACCCGAAAGTTAATCGGGTAGAGTTCCAATGCTCATACCCTACCCAAACATTTTCCTTGATGTTGTTTTAAAGCATAGGTTTGAGAAGGGTAAAATGGGGAACAAAATGTAGGATAGAAGGAAGAATGGATTAGTGGGATTGCCCTTCCTATTAGAGCCCCTTTTTTTTAATGGATAAATAAGATTTAATTGATTAGTGGCAAAGAAGTGAATGGCAAAATGGGAAACAAAATGTAGGATGGAAGGAAGAATGGGTTAATGGGCTTTATTCCCATAACAGCCCTTGGTTTTTTAAATGGATAAATAAGACTCAAATGATTAGTGGCAAAAAGGCAATATTCTTGGATGGTATTTGTGATTTGTGTAGGGATAGAGCGGAAAGGGTAAAAATGGCATATTACTGCCCTAGCCCTTATGTTTGTTTTCATGACATAGGATTCAAAATATTGGATATGGATTAATATATAAGGTGACAGGTAAAATGGGAACTCATGCAAAAGGATGTAAGGATCCAAAAGTGCGGATTTATCGGGGGGGGGGGGGGGGCGGCGGGGGGGGGGGGGGGGGGGGGGGGGCGGTGGGGGGGGGGGGGGGGGGGGGGGGGGGTATGAATAAATAAGATTCAATTGATTAGTGCAAAGAAGATAAGGGGAAAATGGGAAACAAAAAGATGGAAGGAAGAATGGGTTAGTGGGATTTATTCCCATAATAGCCCATGGTGTTTTAGATGGATAAATAAGACTCAATTGATTAGTGGCAAAAGGGTAATATTCTTGGATGGTATTTGTGATTTGTGTAGGGATAGAACGGGAAGGGTAAAAGTAGAATATTACGGTCCTAGCCTTTGTGTATGTTTTCATGACATAGGATTCAAAATACTGGATATGGATTAATATATAAGGTGAAGGGTAAAATGGAAACTCATGCAAAAGGATGGAAGGATCCAAAAGTGTGGATTTATCTGAGGGGTATGGATAAATAAGTTTCAATTGATTAGTGGCAAAGAAGAGAATGGCAAAATGAGAAACAAAAAGTAGGATGGAAGGAAGAATGGGTTAGTGGGATTTATTCCCATAATAGCCCTTGGTTTTATAGATGGATAAATAAGACTCAATTGATTAGTGGCAAAAGGGTAATATTCTTGGATGGTATTTGTGATTTGTGTAGGGATAGAACGGGAAAGGTAAAAATAGCATATTACGGTCCTAGCCCTTGTGTTTGTTTTCATGACATAGGATTCAAAATACTGGATATGGATTAATATATAAGGTCAAGGGTAAAATGGGAACTCATGCAAAAGGACGGAAGGATGTAAGGATCCAAAAGTGCGGATTTATTTGGGGGGTATGGATTATCTGTTTGGTTTGTGTAAGCAACAGAAGTTACTTGTGTCTCAATCAGATTTTAGAGAGAAGTGCAATCAGGTGGCACAGGGTATAGAGAGTGAGAGGTGCAATCAGGTTTCCGAGAGAAGTGCAATCAGATTCTAGAGATAGAGGTACAATCTTGTTTTAGGAAGAGAGGTGTGTTTTAGAGAGTGAAGTGCAATCAGGTTTTACAGGGAGAATTGCAATCGAGTTGGGCGAGGTTTAGAGAAACAAATGCGATCAGGTTACGTAGGGTTTAGAAAGAAATTGTACGATCAGGTGGGTTGGGCGGGGTTGAGGGAGAGAAGTGCAATCTGGTCTGGTAGGTTTTAGAAAGAAATGAAATCAGGTTTTAAAGAAAGGAAGTGCAATCAGATTTCAGATCACAGTCAGGTTTTAGAGAGAAGTGCAATCAGGTTTTAGAGAGCGAAGCGCAATCAGGTTTTTAAGTGAGGTGTCTATTAGGTTTTGGAGAGAAGTGCAATCGGGTTTTACCGAGAGATGCGCAGCAAGGGTTTAGAGATAGAAGTGCAATCAGGTTGCGCGGGCTTTAGAGAGAGAAGTAGGTACGGCTGTAGTTTCAGTTACTCGCTCGACTACTCTTTTATCACCTCTCCAGAGCCCACTTCAAAGTGGAAAAATGAACTGATGAGATTAAGTTTATATGTATGCAGGTTTACAAGGAACACCAGGCTAATGAATTCGGGTGTATCAAGAACATCATGTATCTTTAGTCATCGAAGGCGGCCTAGGGAATAAATAAAAAAAAGGTCCGCCCGACCCAAATGTTTATTTATTGTTAAAACAAATAAATGAGGTTAAGGGGTTTGTGTGATTTACTCAACCCATTTCATCTCTGACTTTTTTATTTTTTATATTTTTTGATGGATCAGCTAGGCGGTCAGGCCATAATCCCATGAAGGTGACATCAATGGTCAACATTCGCACAGCAAACAAGGCAACAACGACTTTGAGGGAAGGTTCGCTCCATGGAGTCCATACCGGGAGTCGAGCAGAGAACCTTACCAACAAGGGAGAGAGAAAGTACCACCCGGACAAGAACCCATTGGTAGTTGTACTTTTTGGTATAGGCAATCCTCCCTTCAGTGGTTTGATGTTATTTAAAAAAGAATTTGCTGCTAAAAGGGGGGGCTGATTGACTCTCTCCTGTTGTCAATTAAGCTCATTGTCCAGAGACTATTTTTTTTTAAAGATCGGAAGGTGCCCCGAAACCTTTCGGGTAATGGCCCACTTCATGCTGGACTAATCCCTCCGGGAGTGAAGCCCTACCCACTTAGAAATTTCTGCTTCACCCCTGGGTAAGAGAGGAGTCGTGTGACGAGTCTGGCGACCAATAGCCAAGAGTCAAGACTCTTGGTGCTGTGATGCCAAGATGGGTGAGGTGAGGTGCACAAGATCACGAGTTATCCCCATATCGTCTGGAGAGAAGGAGATCCTGAGATACTTATATAATTTTTTCTCCCAAACATAGTAGACGCGGTTTAAAACCGTGCGCCACTACTGATTTAGTAAAAACTTCGTAGTTAAGCGTGCTCGGACTAGAGTAGTACTATGATGGGTGACCGTCCTGAGAAGTTCTCGTGCGAGTAAGGACAAAGCGAATAATATCTTGTATGTTTGGGACGGATGTTACAAGTCGAACCCAAAACCTCTTCACCAAAGTATCGGTTGCTTTGTCAACTCTCCTATAGCATGCTCTCGCAACACCACAACCCATGGGGTCCTGAGTTGATCTCTTTCGATTGATTCAATGCCTGGTTTGAACCAATCGAGGCACGAGAGGAAAACAATCACACAATAAAAATATGGGCACGAAAGATGAAATTTTAAATAGTGTTATTTTGACTTTGCCTCCCAAATTTTGCCTTGAATTAGACTTTACTCCCCATATTTTCATTAATTAGACTTTACCCCCCAAACTAACTGTTCCGTCAGCTCAACCCCAGAACTTTTTATCTTTTCCGTCAGCTCACCCTTTCTCTTAGATGGTGAGCTGACGGAGTAGTTGGTTTTGGGGGGTAAAGTCTAATTGATGAAAAGATGGGGGGTAAATCTAATTCAAGGCAAAATTTGGGGGGGAAAGTCAAAATAGCCCTTTTAAATAAGCATAGGCAAAAAAGTTGGAATTTCAATGGCTAATTTATAAATAAGAAAGCTTTGAACACTCTCCAAAGCAGAGGTACCTCTGGTTTGATTCAGATTGGTGGGTTTAAGCAGGCTCAAACCACCACCTCTCTCGCCCGCCACGGAACAACGGATTCTTCCCTATCAGCTCCGCCATGACGCATCCCACTGACCACATGTCGGTAAGTCACCACCGACTGTGTGTATACATGGTGTAACCATCGACAGGGAAAAGGGGGCGTATATGGGAAAGTCTCGATAGGGGGTTTGTTAACTCTCATTGGATACCTACGGTGGATGTAGGGCTGACAATTTCGGACCCGACACGGCAGACATGACACGACCCGACATGAAGTTAGCGGGTCTAGGTCAGGGCTAAACGGGTTCGGATCGTAAACGGGTCGACACGGTAGACCCGTTTAATAAACGGGTCGGGTCCGGGTTTAGGGTCTGGGCACGATAGATCCGGGAAGACCCGTTTAAAATTCAACGGGTTGGGTCGGGTATACCCGCAATCTGATACTGTAATATATAGTATCAGTGGGTCTATCAGGTTAGGTTGGGTCGAGTCGGATTGGGTCGGATCGGGTCAACTGAATAAATCTGTGTGGTAAACGGGTCTTATCAGGTCTACCGTTTATAAACGGGTCAGGCATGGATTTAGGATCTAGACACGATTAGTTAAACGGGTCGGGTCCAGGTCTAGGGGTTTTGGACACAACCCGAAACTAGACACGACACGACCCATTACCACCCCTAGGTGGATGATACGGGTGCTAGACACCTCCCACACCTTACGTCGGATCACAGCCCAATTCTTGTTTCCACTACTGATGATAAACGCCCCCCAAGGTGCCTTGGAGATTTCTAAATTTTTGACTCTAACAAGCGGATTGTTATCCTAGTTGCTCGGCACATTTTCCATTTGTCCGAAGGGCTTTTAGCTTTTTGGAACAAGAACGAGGTCGGAGATATTAATTCCCTGGTTGCATCACTCTGTGGGAAACTAAACAGTTTGGGAGGGGGAGCGCGGGCAAGAGAACAAGAGGGAGAACGCGAGAGCCTCCAGGATTAGGGGTGTGCATCGGTTCGAAACGACCTATTTAGGAAAAACCCAAACCGATCCAACGTTGGTCGGTTTTGAGGATTTTCAATCCGATCCAAACCGAACTAAGATTGGAATCCAATCCAATTAAAGTCGGTTTGGATTGGATTGGATGGTCGGTTTAGGCTTTGGACCATGTTCTTATTGGGCTCTCTCCCCCGCCTTCTATTAGGACCTAGTTCAAACTAAAAAATAATAATTGTTATCAAATCATTAGGCCTAAATAAGATTTTTAACTGATTTTGAGTCATCCAACAATATTGCAATGGTTGTTGGTAGCAAAGGTATATGAGGACATATGGAATATTTAATAAAATCCTCAACATCGTGCAGCGATGGCAATCAGGGTAGATTTGGCTAAGGCATATGATAGGGTGCAATGGGACGCGTTGCGGTTATTCTCTCACAGCTGGGTTTCCACCAGGTCATGGTAGCCTGGATCATGCAATGCGTGCAAACGACTACGATGAGGCTTTTGGTTAATGGGGAGGAATCAGATATCTTTCAAATGAGTTGTGTATTAAGGCAAGGTGACCCACTCTCTCCATACCTTTTCATGTTGGTTGCACAGGTGATTAACTAGGAGTTAGAAAGAAGTGTGGAGAGAGGGGACATTGAGGGATTCTCAACTTTGAGGAACCCTCAACCGGTTACGGTCCTGGCCTACGCCGATGATTTTCTATTCTTTCTGGAGCTACGACGATAGATGCTTGGGGTTTACGGGATCTCTTTGAGCGTGCGGCTACCAGTACCGGCCTGCGTATTAATCCTATCAAATCAAACATCAAATTTTCCAAGGTCGTTCCCACTTCGGTCAGGAAGCAGGTTGTCAAGGCTTTACAAATGCAAGAGGCACATGACCCTTGGTTGCATCTTGGAGTGCCCCTCCATGGTTGTAGGATCCCTAACTCACATTATCAGTATGTTTTGAGTCGGATGGAGGCGCGACTAGCAGGTTGGAAAGGGAGGTTGCTCTCTCAAGCTGGGCGGGTAGTTTTGCTCTGATCGGTCTTTGCAGCTATTCCGGTTCATATCCTGGCAGCAGGGAGGCTTCCAATGGGTTTTTTTATATAGGATGGACTACAAATCCAAAATTATGGCTTTGCTGACAGAGTCGACGATGGGTGCGGGGTGGATCCGTAACAAACACTGAAAGACATTTTCAAACCGGGTGCGCTTGAGGAGCTAGAGGGGGGCGAGTAAGTGTCCTCATGGATGCTTCACGAGCTCGGGATGCGATTGTACCGGAAAAGGGGCTCTAGAGAACTATGTCCACTCATCTTAGATTATCATTTGGTTTGGCGACAGATGTCCGCAGTTCGTTATCAAGTCTACTAGGTAAGGTTTTTGGGAAACCGGTTTTCCTCCTAGTTTGTTGGCCCAAAGATCTTCATATCATGATGTATTGATCTCGGTTTCTTCTTACAAAAATTTTTTTAAAAAAAAGTCCCCTCGGGCAGAGACTGAAGTCGCAGATCTTGAGCTCCTGGCACCGCTGATAAGAACGCTGGCAGTCTTGGGGTTCCAATAGAAGACATCATTATGGTGGACGCAACGGACTCCATCCAGAAGCTGGGACATGATCCTCGGTGCCCAGCACTTGACGATCTCAGGGCACGCCCTATGAACTCCAGACTTCCTCATCCACGTCCTCCATCACCTCCTTCAACTCGATGATGCGAGGGTGGGTGATGGTGGCAAGGCACTTGATCTCCGTCACCGATCGATCTCTCCACCATTTGGGCCGTCGGAACAAAGGCGTGGATAATCCGGAAGCCGGGTCGGGGCAGCGGTGGCCAAACGTGGCTTTCTCTTTGTTTTCCTCCAACATCCTAGTGAAACAATTACAAGCAACAGAATATTGTGTGAAAAAACCACATTTGTTTGTGGAAAGAAAAAGGAGCCAATCTTTAAATTGAGAAAACATCATATTTGTTGGATGAGATAACCGTTACCGTATATCATCCAATAAATATGATGTGACCTAACACTTGTCCACAAAATTCATTTTACTTAGCTCTTAAATGAAATTTTGATGAGGCTTTGCAATTGTATGAAATAATAAAAATACAATTATGTGTAACTGCCACATTTGGTGAAATAATAAAAGGATAAATTACACATAGACCACCTGTAGTTTGATCGATTATCACTTACATCCCTCATGTTTAAAACCCGACTAGTACCCCTTTGAAAAATTTATACACATAGACCACCTCTGGAGGAGTGGGGCTATTGACACACTAAGTATTCCTTTTCACACACCAAGTACTTTCACACACCACCCTGTTTTAAAATTTTTATATATTTGCTCATTGCACACCTCCAATTTTTAAAAAATCATATATTATCCTTCTTCCCCAAACTACTCCACACACACACCCAAACCCTAACACCCTACCTCCACCATCAAGTGCTCCGACGAGCTCGTCTCCGCTCTCCCCCCCTCCCCGAGCTCATCTCCTTCCCGAGCTTTCCCGCCCCTACCCGGTCTCACCCGCTTCTCCCCGAGCTCACCTCCTCCCCGAGCTTTCCCGCCCAGATGACGAGCTCCTCTCTTCGTCGTCATCTACCAGCATCCAAACCTTACGTTCGGTCGATCAGAGCCAAACATTATACAGTACGTTCGGCCGACCAGATCCGAACATTATATAATTCGTTCGGCCACCCAATATGGTACAGTATGTTCGGTCGTGGTCGGCCGAACGTACAATACAATGTTCGGCTCTGGTCGGCCGAACGTGTCTCAAACAGAATAAAAAATATATATTATCATTTTGGTCATTTTACTTGGGGGTAAGTTTATAATAAAAAAAAAACTTTCAAATGGTGTTTGGAGAGCAAATATCGGTGCGCCAATAGCCCCACTCCCTCCGAAGGCCCCCTGGAGGGGATGCAAGTTATATGTTTTTTAAATTATAAGGGGACATTTGTAGGGTTTTAAATATGAGGGGGTGCAAGTGATAATCGATCAAACTACAGGAGGTCCATGTGTAATTTATCCATAATAAAAATATAATTATTGTTCCATTGCAGTTAAGGAGAAAGTGAGAAGGGAGTTGGAAAAGTGAGGAGGAGGGGTCGGTGGTGGTGGCGGGTGTTTTTTTTAGTGTCCATTTACTTCCGCCCTACAGGCAGAAATGTGGGCACTTAAGTGGTTTAGGAGGAAGTTAGAGCGTCCGAGATTCGGAGGTGTGGCCAGGTAGCGGTGATGACGGATGCTGCTTAAGCGAGGGACGTGCTGGTGCTCGGGGAGTGTAACCCCGAGGACCTATGCCTAGTTGCTTTGGTGCCATGGTTGGCGTTAGGGGTGGCAATCCTTGACCCGACCTGAACCCGACCCAAAGTTAGTGGGTTTGGGTTTGGCCTAAACTCATAAACGGGTTGACCCGATTGACCCGTTTATTTAATGGGTCGGGTTCGGGTTTGTACTTATAACCCGATTGACCCAACTTGACCCGTTTACCAAATGGGTCGTGTCAACCCGACCCGACCCGAGCCAACCCGACCCAACCCGGCCCAATCCGACCCATCTTGACCCAACCCGACAGGTTTTCATGGGTTATGTTGACCCAACCCGACCCGACCTATTTAGTAAACGGATTTAACGGGTCGGGTCGGGTCAACCCGTTTATTAGACGGGTTGGGTTTGGGTTTAAGTTTTTGACCCGTTTATTAAACGGGTCGGGTTCGGGTTGGATGTTTTGCTCTTATACCTATGTCTCAACCCGACCCGACCCATTGCCACCCCTAGTTGGGGTGACAATTAGGCGGATCCCTTGGTGTGCCAATTTGGCTGCAAATTGCCTTGCACGGGAGGCTAGGGAGTCGGATTGCGAGGGGTACTGGGATCAGTGTCTTCCCTCTACCATATAGTCCCTGGTTTCTGAGGACTTTGCGGCCATCACTGGACGACCACCGTCTTGTGTACCCCAAAAAAAAAAAAAATTCCCTTCGAATTTGGAATCTAATACTTCAAAAAATTTCAAACATTACTCTTTTTAAAATTGGTTGAGCCGTCCGATGCACTTCACCCAAAAGTTGAACGGCATCCAACTCCCTCAAATTGTGAGATTTTCTCTGTCCCAAAACCCAGTTATTGAGACAAGGTCTCATCATATATATAAGGATCGTTTTCGCCATCTACTTTACCGATGTGGGATTAATCGTTCCTCACGTGAGGGCCAATCTTTTGTGGTTCTTGTCATGTGAATGATAGATGTGTGGGGACCACATCCGGTAGGTCAGTGATACAGTTAGGTTCTGATATCAGTGAGATTTTCACTATCCCAAAACCCAGATATCATCAAAAGTTGAACGACACCCAAAAGTTGAACGGCATCCAACCCCCTCAACTCTCTCTCTCTCTCTCTCTCTCTCTCTCTCTCTCTCTCTCTCTCTCTCTCTCTCTCTCTCTCTCTCTCTCTCTCTCTCTCCCCCCCCCCCCCCCCCCCCCCCCCCCCCCGCGCGTTGGGGTCGACTCCTATCCAATTACAGCAAAGCAGATCTAGACTCTTTTTTTTTTTTTTGAGAAGAGTACCCTGAGGCCCCGTTTGGTAGCCGGAAATTTTCATTAAAAGAAATGAAAGTCTTTCCCCTCCCGAGGGGAAAGTCTTTCCTCCCAGGAGTTGGAGGAAAGAGAATCCCCACTTTCCCCCCGATTACACTAACATGGGGATAGTTTAGGTATAAAAGTATTTTGATTCATGTTCACTTTCCCGGCTACCAAACACGTCTAACATCAATTAAGGGGGGGAATTCTCTCCCTTTCCCATCACTTTCCGACTACCGAACGCGGCCTCATGAGGGTTTGATATGTAGCCTCATCCAATATATTAACTGAAATATATAGAATCAAGTCAACAGTGCAATTACAAGTTGCTGATTGAGTTATTCAAAGGCCCCCCAGATCACTGAAGCCCATTACTAGATGTAGTGTTACTATTTGTCCCATCTTGATTGTGGTATTGTAATAATGTGTGTTCTCAAGAGATAGACTTACGTAATGTGAGTTTTCTCTCCAAAACCTATTCTCTTTTTCTCTCTCTTGGTAACATGTATCAAAGTCAGCCGTTCTGGCCTAGGGTTTCAATGTTCTTCTCCAGCCTCGGCCTCCTCGATCGCTACCGACGGTGACTTCGAGGAGGCCGAGAATAGTAAACCTTATTTCTTGTTCGGTATCCCTCTTGACTCGAGTCCTTCCTCTGGAGATCTACTTAGCCATCGTCTCCAAGAGCGGACCCACACGGAACTTATTTCTGCCTCTTCGAGACGTCTCTTTGTCGTCTGGTCCATCTTCTCCGACCAGACAGACTAGCCGAGCAGCACCTGCAGCCTCCCACCGGATCTACCTCAGAGCCCTCATCTTCAGACCTCTCTCTATCGCAGCCAAACCTCGCTCCGTTGCCGGATTTGCAGACCTCGCTTCGTCACCGACCTGATCAGACATAGCGGGACAGTTCTTCTTCGATAGATCTGCACCCTCCGTCGTCGAATCTGCAGCCAAACCTCGCCGAATCTGCCTCTCTAACAAGCTCCATACCTCCTTCTGCGATCACGGGTTCGAGTCCCTACTCCTCCCCTGTGCTCGACCACCTCGAGATCTGGCCACCGTCCCATGCTATTCGCTCGTCGAAGCCCTATGCCATCTGATCTACCCGCCCGTGCCCTACGCTCGTCGTCACCTGCGCTCCAGATCCGGCCGTCAGCATCACCTCCGACTACTCATGTGCCTTATGCACATGACCTAATTTGCCAGCCTCCTTTATGCCGCTTGTCGGAGCCTTGCACTCGCAGTCGCCTGCGTCGTCAGATCAGGCCGCCATCTCCCTGCGCAAGCCTCCTTGTGCGCCTGTCATCACCCTACGTAGCCTCTTCCCTGCCGCATGAGTTGCTCCACCGCTCCTCTCAGCCGCTCGAGATCCAGCCCTTGTCAGACATCGACCTGATCGCTCAATATCTCTGCTACTACATGAGCAAGATCGACATAACCTCCGATCCTAGTCAACTAGCTCCACACCAGCGGCCTTCTCCAAGATCTTCCCTCTCTAGTCCATCCATAAGTGCTCAGATCCCTTTCTCTCGGAGTGGAGAGCTCCTGGATCTCTCCTCTCGGATCTCTTGCTCCTCATATTCGGCGACATTGGAGCTCCAACTGTTGCATCTTCTTGCTGCCACTGATCCTCTTCTACCAGGAGGATTCTTTACATGGCTGCGAATCTGATCCTCTCCTTCGGCTGCCTCTTTTCCGCTTACAGTTGCACTTGTCATCTGCTTGCAACCTCTCCTCTCAGTGCCCCTCCTCGAGATTGTCTGCTCCTGCGCTCTGCACTCTGGTATTTCTTCTACACGTTGTACTTTAGTCTGGCATCTCTTTTTCAGTCTAGCATCTCCAGTCCACCCTGCGCTCCTTTCGATCGAGCCCCTCTCCCTCCTTTCAGACGAGGTGTCCCGGCCGGCCTGCGCCTTGTGCTCTGCTGATCCGACTATGTCTTGTGCCTTGCGCTCTGTCAGACTACTTGTCTGTGCTCTATCGCCCCCCCTACGATTTGCTCGCCGCTTGTGCTTGGCCTGCCACTCTTCTATGGCCTCCCTATCCATCTCCCTCTTAGGGATTAATCTCGCATATGCCTTGCACTCTATCGATCCGACTGTGCCTGCGCCATGCGCTTGCCGATCGAGATCTCTCTTCCTCCTTCTGATTGAGTCTCTCTCCTTGATCGTTGTCTTATCCTCTCTCGCACAAACCCTCAGATCTCCTCTCTCCAATCACACCAGTGTCAGCTCTCGGATCCTCGTTCTTCTTGGTTGTGCCCCTATCAGAGCTACAACTCTAAAGAAAGTCTGTGATGATTGAGATCTTCTAGGAGGTGTCGAGTACTTGTTTCGGCCGAGTGCTTGCCTCCTATGGGGTCTCATGCATCCACACCTCTCTTAACCAGTCACTCCCCTTTCGGCCTCCTTCATTGTCGGCTTCCATCACTGTTGGTTTCCTTCACTAGGATCCTTAGTGATCATTGTCAGTTCCCCGGTTGACCTACTTACAGGTTGGTCGGGTTTCTCTGGTTGCCCTGCTTACAGGTTGACTGGGTTCCCCCAGTTGTCCTACTTGCAGGTCAATCGGATTTTCAGGACGACTTACTTGCAGGTCGCCCTGGCACTATCTTTACTTTACATAATAAAAATAAGGATCTTTTTTTCCCTTTCTTTTATTAAGCAAACTGATGTAGGTTTATACCTTGCATCAGTTTGACGAGCGGTATTAGATGCAGTGTTACTATTAGTCTCATCTTGATAGTGGTATTGTAATGGTGTGTGTTCTCTCCTTATATAAGGAGATATAGTCTTATGTAATATGTGGTCAATACAATGAGTTTTCTTTCTAAACCCTTTTCTCTCTCTTGGTAACACCACTAATTTCAGCAACTTTGATATGGAGAGTAACTCTTGAAAGTTGAGTGTTTGAGTTGGAACAAACGTTGATTCCTCTCTCTTTCTCCAAATATCCCAGGTCTTCCTGCTGGTGAATCGCTCTCATCCCTTCGATATTCATCGGTTGGTCATAGCTTCCACGGCACTCTAGTTTTCATATATTTCATATTATATATATTTTTTTTAAAAAGATTGACGGATGTCCCGAAACCTTTCGAGCAATAGCCCACTTCAGACTCAAACTAATCCCACCGGGAGTGAAACCTGACTAACTCGGAATTTCCCACCGCACACCTAGGTAAACCACTCGGAATTTCCCACTAGTCCCTTTCCATTCCCCACTCCTCGGCCCTCCACCTTCTCACCACTCTGCCGCCATCCTCTCCCTCCTCCCTCCTCATCGAAACCGACGGAGAGGGTCGATTCGACCAGTTACGTCTGCCCATGCACATAGGAGAGAAGAAAAAAAATCATCTAATAGTTTCTTGGATGTCCGAGACATGTCCTTCAATTAGAGGTCAACCCTCCCCTCTTCAGGGAGTTCAAACCATGGCTTGAAACATGAAGAAATAATAAATAAACAGAAAGGACAAGGACCTAACTGCAAACTTATAACCATCAGAATGACATACATAGAGAAGAACACACACAGCCAAGCATGGTCTCTGTAAAACCCATAAAAACAAAAGAGAGAGAGAGAGATGCTAGGAATGTTACTGCATCTTCCAAACCACAACCAGTCTTGACAATGACGAATTCACGTCCGCAATTATTAAGAGACGAAGGACTAAGCATCTCTTTAACCTTTGACTCGCTAATACTTTTTACTTTCAATCCAAACTGAGCTTCAGTTACCACCAGCAGGCGGCTCGGCATACAGTCGGCGATAACTAATGAAGTAGTGGTACTAAAGACTTGTTTCCAGCAGTCGAGAAATCTTGAGGAGGAGAGGCTGGAGACACAGCAGCAGCAGACAGAAGCATCAAAAGTGAACGCACATCCATCACCATCACTCCGACTCCCCAGGTTCATTCACACCCTACTAGAAGATCCAGGCCCGTAGTACTAGTCGATCTTCGCTACGAAGCAATCTCTGAAGCAACCAACCAGCAAGGGCTTTCGCTACTGACAAACTCCGTCCAGATTCTGCACCATCCCTAACTGATCGTTGTTGCCCGAGTCTGGGAAGCTCGGCATGCCCTGGAACAAGAGGTACACTGTGAGCAGCTTTTCATTGCCAGCAGCCCTCAAAGGCAGGTAGTGGTTTAAAAAACTAATGTTCAGAAAAACTTTATGAGATGATATCATGAGGATAAGATGAAGAGTGGTAACACACCGACACGCAGAGACAAGGGAACTGGCATTGTAATACTTTACGCTAGTTCAACTGCCATATAATGTTCAGGGGTATTTTGGGAAGTTTGGTTCGGATATGAAGTTATACACCACTTCAACTGGCGAAAATCCTATACGCATGTCCAATTGGTGTATTAGACCTTTTTTGACAATTATAAACCATCATGTCCGCTGTATATTATAATTCCGTATTTGAAAATTTTCTGAATATTTAGGTAAGTAATCAAAGGGACAAACATTAACCAGAAAAATACATATAGAAGATACCCAGAATGGATTTGGCAAATGTATGAGATCAAGGAATAAGCACCTAATGTTTGATGGACCCGCTACCATAGAATCAAATGTCGACAAATGTGAACTGTAATAACCGACATTTGTAGTTTTTCAGGGTATCAACAGAGAAAATGTCAAACTCCATACCGGTACAATTTCTGGACCGAAATGACCAACAAATGTCGGTCATGTTGCCATAAAGGCCCATCATAATGCAATTATTGCAATATATCGGTCATGTCTGTGGACAGATGTCGGAAATTTTGATCACATAAACATTGAGACCATAGATGACACGCTTAATTTAAAGCATGGATTCTAATTTATGCTTAACTTAAGCCATTGTACTTTATTTTGTGACTTATGTATGAATCCAATGCCATAAAATGTGTGTATATAATATATACGCTTACTTTAATCTTTGGGACCATAGAATGCCAAATTTGAGGCATTGGACTCAGACATAGATCCTTAACAGTCCACAATTTCTGAAGTTTGAACCAAAATAAGCCAATAAACTCTGAAATTCGATCAAAATCGACCGACAAATTCCAAAATTTCCATCAAAATTGTTTTTAAATCCAAAGTTTCCACAACATTTTCCACAATTTAAAAAATCTTTCTTTGATTGACCAAATCAACATCTAAATTGACATTTAGTTTGATCCCATAAGTCTCCACTAGTAACCCAACCTCATTAGCTCACCTATAGCCTCTGTTACCAAAAACTCCGATTTTTTGAAAAGGTCTCGATTAAAACACGATTTATTCAGTAAACTGTCTCAACGCAACTCTTTCCCGATTTTTTTATGAAAAAACCTCGATTTTCAATTTTTAAACCCGATTTACGAGTTTTAATCCCAATTAATTGTGTTTTAATCCTGTCATGTATTACTAAAAAAACCTATTGTAATATCTATATATAAATATGTTCTAAAATTCTACCGTTTGTTTCTCGCCTCTTTCCCGACTTTTTTCCGATTTTTCCGACTTCTCCCCTCGCCTATTTTTTTCCAGCTTCCGACTTGGTAACTATGCCTACAGCTCCTACCAGAAACTTCTATAACCCTGTTTTTGTAAATAATATTCTAGTGGAAATCATGTCCTTTCAACTACCATTCATCTATCTTGCTAAAAGTATATTTGAATTATCAAATTTTCTTGTGGAGACTACGTCTGTCCTAAATCAGCTTTGGTATCAGAGCTAGGTTAGGTTAGGGAAAACCGTTCTACACCCCGGTGCATGACCACGTGCAGTGGAAAGTCCTATCAAATTGGTAGATGTGTAATGCTTAATTTCCACATATTTTGAGAGAGATTAGAGATCTTTCATGCTTTATTGAGTAATTTTTTGAAAGCTTGGAGTTAGGGCTCTTCCATAGTTTTGATGCCTTATAAATAGGATTACCATAGAAGCCAATGGTCTACCCTTCCAACATTCTTGAAGGCCGATTAGTGTCAGATATCCAAGTTCATGGAGTAGTCTCCGATGTCATGTGCTGACTTAGAAGTGTGGATTTGGTTGGTCACCAAAGAACTCATGCGTGGAGAAGACAAATGTTATGTGTTGACTTTGTGGATAGAGATTAAGGCTGAGGAGTCAATTCCGTTAATTTGGAGTTACAAGACATAGAAGCCTCTTCCAATGTGACATAAATAAGTCCGAGTTGGTATGCAACATAAAATTTTACAGGTCCATCATCACTTGATCTGTATAGTACATTTATCCCGAATCGCAAGATCTTGTGGATGAAGGTAGATGTGTGGAACCGAACCACGTAAAAATCTTATGTGTCACTTTGATGCTATTGCCTTTAACTATATCCCCTCATCTATTTGTTGCTCGTATATTTTGACATACTGGATTCTGGGTCAAAATAGCCATCGGTGACATCTCGTGTTTGCAGGTAGGACACTTATATAAGTTAAAATTTGTAAATAACTTTAAAAAAGAATTTACTCACTGCATCAAGGTACACTATGATTAGATCATGTGCCTATTGAGGTCATGTTCTGGTATTTTAGCTATATGTAGCTGGTAGCAGTTCTTAACACAACGTAATTTGCTAACAGTGATCCTGTCATAGGTAATGGAACAAAACAATAAGATCCACACGAGAAAGGCGTATTTAGCAAGGGTGGACTTAGATTTCACTTAATACATAATATATAATAGCTCATTACATAGAAATAATGATAAAGGAAACACATTAGTATGTTTTCTAAGTATGTGATAAAACATGAAAAGATATAGAGTTACACATGAGCACATGTAGATTGGCATGGTTTTGACATGCAATTGAAGTAAATGATGCCCCTGATAAGGTGGGGATCACTAATGTCTAAGATGAAGGTTTAAACAAGAGCAACAGAACAGATGACAATTTCAATAGTTGTAATAAGAACCAATTCCGAGTATGATCCAAAATAAGAGCAAGACAATGCTTTTTTATGTAGATTTTAGTTGCTTTAAAAGTGGAATAAGACATAACGAAACAGAAGCATCTGCCACCAAATTTTCAATTCCATTACTAAATTACCACAACTTATTCTCTCACAATATTCGATTGGTTCCACGGCAACCTAGTAAATCAAGGAAGCCAGGCTTGTATCTGATAATTCTAATAAATGACTAATTATGTAACCCTTTACTGAAGTGATTAAACCCAGTGTTATTAAAGGCACGCCTAGGCGCGAGTCTAGGCCCTAGGCTCAACTAGGCTCACCCCCTGCGCCTCAAAAAGCACAAGGCCAGGTTCTGTTAGAAAATGATGCGCCTATGTCTAAGATGCGCGCCTAGGTCTAAGGTGCGCGCCTAGGCTCCAAGCTCCAGGCACAAAAAAGGTGCGCCAAGTTGAACCATGTGCACTTATGTACTTGCAATTTATATTTTTGGCAATATGATTAAGTTATTAAGTTGATTTGATTCATGATTCCAGTAGTTTGAATATTGGCACATTGATTGAATATTATTTACATTCAAAATTATTTATTATAGTTCTTAGGTAGGACCATTTGAGTAATTTTGGGTTGGATTTGATGACTTTGATATTATTTCAACTATTACAAGATTCAATGAGTTTTCTTTTCTTTCTCGATTTGCACATTTCATACTGATTTAGAAGCATGTGCACAAGCACATGGATGAAATAACACATTCAGTCATTCTTATAACTGGTTATTGGATTTGAACTATACATATTTGAAGATTTAATATATTTTAAATGGCTTATTTAGAACCGTAATTCAATCCTAGAAGGCTACAACATTTGTGTTGTTGAAACAACGATCTATCCAATTTATCTTTGTCTTAAGATTCATTTTCTTAGTCTAGTTATGCATGTTTTGAATATATATATATATATATATATATATATATATATATATATATATATATATATATATATATATATATATATATATATATATATATATATGCCTTACTTCAATCAGGCGCGCGCCTTGAGTTGCGCCTTGCGCCTAGGCTCTAGGAGACCTTTGCGCCTCATGTGCACCTTGAGCCTTTCAGAACACTGATTAAACCATTTTGTGTCTCAATTGCCAACTGTGTTAAACAACAAAAATAAACAAACTAATTTATTAAAAAGAAAAATGAGAACATCCATACCAATTTCTGGGACAAGCACCAGCAATGCTCCCAAGACGATCCATACTCCAATTGAGATATAAATCGAAATGGCTGCAAAGGTGAAGGCCAAAAGTCGATAGGCACCAAGCTGCAGACCACTCACCATGACAGATCCTCAACAACCTAGAATGCAAATTAAGCAAAATCAAGTAAAATTATGCATTCATATAAAACATGAGCACATGATAAGACTCAAATGCTACAAGTCAAATAACGAACACTGATACTAATAAATCAAATTATGAACTCAATTACCAGCTATCCTCTTGATGCAATGGGTGTCACACTATGTAACGGCTGGACCATGGAGATTGCACTTGATAATGCTCCGGCAATGGAGCAGACTGTTGATTCACCTGTGGAAGTTGTTCCGAATTCAGATGCTCAGAGAACTGAAAATCTTGCCTTAAATTCACATTTATTGCTTCGGTCTGAATCGAAGGGATTTGTTTCCCAGGAAAAGGGAAGCTCATAGCATCAGCGAAGGTATTGGTATTTCCGGTAGCAAATTGTGGATACACATGTGCAGCGTGATTACTGGAATCATCCATCCTGATGCCTTTGGTTGATGACGTTTGGTATCCATCTAACCAGCTATAATCATCCATACGAGAGTGCTGACCATTGACACCCGATTTGGAAATGGAGTAATCCATTCGTTTAGAAGGGGCATCGCTAAATCCAGGTGGAGGTCCGGAGTGCCGAGCAGGCCGGCTTACAGGATTTTTCTTTGAAGTAGCCGGCAATGGTGCTGAGAATTTCATAGCCAGCTCATCATAAATTGCTCCTGGAGGCACTATGGAATCAAGTTTAGATGGTATAACAACTTCATCATTACTCTGACTAGATGATATACTTCTGTGGTTGAGATTAGAAGTGGAACAAAGGAGGGGTGAAGATACTATATGCTGCAGGCCATTAGAACGTTCATGTAAAGCTGGAATAGCACTGAACCCATTTCCAGAAATATTCAAATTATTCAATCCATTAATGAATGAATTTTGCTCCATAAGCCACTTTGAAGTGTTCATGGTGATGCTTTCACCAGGAGGCTGCGTGACGCTAGGGAGAGACGTATGCAATTGAGAATTGGCACCCAGAGCAGACGAGATCTTAAGATGGTTCTGAGAAGCAGAAACTGAACCAGCATAAGATGTCAAATCACTATCAGAAGAATTTTGTACAGGCTGAATGCTTTCATAATCAATTGGCCTTGGAACACTCGAGTTGGGATACTTCTCACCAACTGTAGGCTGGAAGACAATAACTTCATCTTCTTCGTCTCCTTCCACTAATGATGGCGCTGCCGGTTGTGGCACTTCAAAATACAACTTATTTGACTGAGCCATTCCAGTTTTTCCAAGTGGACTTGTTTGCTTGAAGTCATCTGATTTTGATTCATCTAACAAAGTTGTATGCACATCATCATCATACGCTGGAGCCTTTGTGCCAATTACAAATTTCTTCTGGTTAGAATCATAATATACTCCCTGTTGATCGATCCTAATCACATCCATTAGAGCCTTGCATGCTGCCAGAATCCTTTTCATACGGGCTTTTTTCTCCTTGTTACTCCCATCGCTTCCTAAGGAATGTTTCCTTGAAAAATCTAAAATGAGTTGTGCTGGCACCAAGGGTAAGAACCCTCTCAACTCGAAGTCCTCCCACAATGCAAGCCTGTTATCCGTTTCTCCTTCATCATACGATGCCATGTCAGAAAAGCAGGTTGTATCCTCATCATCATCAATGCAAACAAGCCCACTAAGCATTAGCTTGTTCACGAAGGATATACAGTGGTTCCAGAAGAACGATCTCGCAGTGGCTTCTTTTTCATCAATATCGATGCGGATTGCAATATCTGGATGGCATGCTAACCATTCCATGAAAACCAGAATAGATGGTAAAAGATAGCTCGATGCAACATCACGTAATTGTATACATCTTTTAAGGATATGTCCCACAAACTCAAAGGAAGATGAAAAAGCATTCTGAAGCAGCACCGTACGCTGCAAGATCTCAGCATATGACTGTCCTTCAACCTCCCTATTCACATTATAAACAGAGAATACAAGTATGCTGATAAGCCTCAGAATAACCAGTCCATTTTCAGCAGCATCCTGACCAAAATTCAGCTCCTCTTCTGGCCCAGAAGAAAGAAGCTCATACAGATTACCGATGACCAAAGAGAATATTTCTCCGAATGTTTCCAAGCTGTTGAATGGACAACTTTGATATGTTAAATCAGAAGAAAAAAAAAGATAAATATGTACATAAAAAACCCAAACCTCAAATCCATAACCATAGTCACACATCTAATCTCAACAATCTTGGCTTGGCATGTTAAATATTAAAGGCACAAAAAAGGGACCCAAAAGATCTAGTAAGAATACCTTGTCCTTGTGAAAAGGATGCCATTAAGCCGAACAAATCTGGTGGAGAAGGCTTTAAAAACCTCAGAGATACTGAACTCTTGTTCTTTCAGAGTGACTTCCGTTTTCGTATCGTTAGCAAGTAGCCTACTATCCCCTCTTCCTCTCCCTCTTCCTCTCCCTCTCCCGCCCCCACTCATTCGTGTAGGCAATGTCTTAGCCGAAGGAATTTTGGCATTACCAGGCAGCTGAGAGTAACTTTGGCGATTCTATAATATATATATAGTTAGTAAAAATGAGACTGTTGACATATTTACAAATTAGTGAGAGTCAAATGTATAATAGGTTGCTAAAATTTTTACAAATTAGTGAGAGTCAAATGCATAATAAGTGGTTATCACTTCACAAATACTCCAATAGAAATGAAAATGGTATGTGGGTTATTATAAAGCTCACACCTTCAGCGATTATGCAGTTATAGGAGAAAGAATTAACATTTACAATCAAAATGAAGCCTCTTCGTTACTTGAAATAGAAGGGTCAGATATTGGAAGAATAAATACCATATGATACGTGATGATCTACTAATTTGTGACACAATCCCCATCTTAAAATAAAATTTACATGAGATATATCTAACAATGTTTGTAAGTCAACAACAAGGTTCATCGCTAGAACAGAAACCTAGATATCTTTTACAAATGTTCATGCGCATTACTATAAGTGCTGCTACATTAGAAAGAAAAATTGATCTATTTAGCTTGTACGTGCTCCTCATCACCCAAGGTCAACAACAAGGTCACTAGTGCTGAATAAATATATTGCAGGTCATGATAACTATGAATGCAATAAGCAAATACATATTTGGCTAACAAAATGAGCAACAGTTACAATGGCTTCAGCAAGTACCATTGACATCGTGTATCAAAATTTTGCATGATAGTCTCATTTCATAACTATTATCATTACTAGGCAAAAGACATCACCTTAAGTGGTAAAAAATCCTGGAGGATCAAAATGCATGGCTAAAGAGTAGGGAAGGGAAAAAGATGGAAAGAGAGATGAAGAAAAGACCAATTGCATGAGCAAACCAAAGCTGAATTACAACTAATCTAGAAGATGGAAAGAGTCCACAATCAAATGCTCAAGATACAGAAGCAAACCAAAGCTGAATTTACGAACTAAAAAAACTTTTTCACTCATTAAAACCAATTGCACTACTTCACCATCCACCCTTCAAATCGCTTGCATCTGGACGCAAGAAAATAGATCCCAAATTTCTTTTTGTTCTAAGTTTATAATGATCAATCAGCACTACCTAAAAAAAATATATGCTGGTATGCAGCAAGGGGGAAGCCACTGGTTGAGAAGTCGTGGAGAGAAGATACTGCAGTTGCATAATTCACATTGATGTGACACGAATGGAAGGGGGAAGCCACTGGTTGAGAACTCGTGGAGAGAAGATGCTGCGGTTGCATAATTCACATGGATGTGACACGAATGGAAGGGGGAATTCATGAGATCACCACAGCCAGGTCTGGTGTCATTCCATATTTCAATTGCTCCGAAAATCTTTTCTAACCATCTAGAATATATCATAAAATGACAGTTAAAATATGGGTTTCTTCAGTATTCCTCCAAAAAGTATTTAATTTTCTTGCAACAAACTATGTCAGGACATCTATGAATAAATATCAACAATATTAACTGTAAAATTTACAACAACGATGGTTTTAATTCTCTTCCAGGAAAGGAAAAGGTATGAGACCTTCAACATATAGATCTATTTATGCACGTTTAATTCAATAAAAAGGAACTCATGCATTTGGAAGTTCCAGATCTCACCATCCATTATAACCTCTTACCACTATCAGTTTCTAATAATAAATAAATAAATAAATCTTCCGCTCTCTATCCAATTTCGGAATTCTTATTCTCTATTCACTTCTCAATTCTCACAAAAAAGGAAACAAATAAAAAAACAAGCGGACCATCTCAATATGGGATCCAAAGCCACAACTAAATTCCAATGGCTAATCAATAAGAATTGTGGGGGAAAGAAATCCCCCGCTACCTCAACAGCCCAGGTAACCATAGTTACCAAGTCGGAAATCGGGGGAAAAATCGGACAGGGAAGAGGTCAAAAAAATCGAAAAAAAATCGAGAATGTCAGAAAAGAGATGGGAAACAAACAGTAGAGATACAATATATTTATATATTTTATAAGTATATATACAATATGTAGCGGGATAAAAACATGCAAATCGGAAATAAAATGTGAAAATGGTGATTTTTTTCATAAAAACATGACTTTTAAAAAAAAATCAAGAGTCATGTAGCGAACGTTTACTGAATATGTCACATTTTAATCGCAACTTATTCAAATAATCGGAGCTTTTGGTAACAGAGCGAGTAACCAGTGTGGGACACGCTTGGCTTGAATGGCATCGCTCGGTAGCTCCGATAATAAGAAGGGCTTCCTCCTAGGCTCTGACCAACCTCCTCTAGCAGTGGTGAAGCTACAAGGACGGGAACGCATCAGAAACGGGTGGCTCCCGAGGAGTAACAACCCTCTGATTCCTAAGTCAGTTCTGGCCACTTTGCCATATATCGTCAGATATGTGCATATGTGACTACATATGTGAAAGTACTCATAGAAACAACTATGCAAACTCCACATGCAAGGACACATAACTTGTGTGGCCACACAAGTGTTTGTGTGGCCGCACAAAACCAATGTTAATTTCAGATAGCTTGAGTTGTGTGGTCCTATACGTATTTGCACGGCCGTATAGGGACAAGTCTAATGGTCAAAATTTGAATCGTTGGAGTTGTGATGTCACACAAGTACTTGTGTGAACCCAATACCTTTTTTGCCTCTATAGCCTATTTCTTAGCATCCACTTCAACACTTCTTCATCTTATATGCATCCTACTTCTCCTATAACCACTTCCAAATCTTTCACACTCATTTCATGGTGAGGGATCCTCTGGCGGCACTGAGCCTCTGAAGCAACTCGATTCAAAAAGATCCCGGGTGGAACTACGATCACTATTAAGAGTCCGACGAAGAAGAATATAGTTGCCTATGAGCTGTACAATTATGAAGCCAAAGGTGACATCGTAAGGCTTAAACAGCACTCGACGCATTCGCCAATGTCTAACGTTAAGAAGTGTCTTGGGGCCACTGACATCATCCACAAGGAGATAATGATATACTTGCAAACAACCGTACTAAGGGCCCGATACACACCCACCGTCGTAGAACGAGCAGGTACACAAAGTAGGCAAGTACGAGTCTAAAGAGGAGGAGTATGTGGGAGTAGGAGCTGGAGGATATTAATAGCACCGAGAAGCGGACTCTCTGAAAGTTGGCCTTCCTATGTGGGAGTAGGAGCTGGAGGATATTAATAGCACCGAGAAGAGTATAGTAACAAAGTTCGGATTTAGTGCTAATAGGGGGGCAATTGGGTTCGTTTTGGATAAATTTGTCGGAGATTCTGAGGAAAATCAGAGAATTTTCCTTGATATTTTTACTTTTGGGGGGGTTTTCACGATTTTCAATGTTTTTGTCAGAATTATTCACAACTTTAATGATTATTCAGCGATTTTTAGGATTATTCATCTAACTGACAAATCGAAAGATTAACCGCTAGTTGATTTGAGTGACCCTTAATAAGTCAAAATTAAGTGATTTTTGTCGAAATTCGAAGAACTTTGTACCTATGCTAAGAAGGTGCATCTATACCAGCCTAAAGGCGGAGAGGCATGGGATAGCAACGGTTCGAGGGACCATATCGGAAAAAATTAGATGTATTTTTACTTTAAAAATATAATACAGTCGAACATGAATAAATGCAGTATTTGACATTAGTGTTTCCTGTTTTTAATTTAAAATTCAACAAATAAACGGCACAAATCAGTTGTGCGATCGCATATGAGCGATCGCATAATCGCATATGTGGCCGCTTATGCAATCAGCTCAGTCTAAGCTATTTGAAATCAGCCCAGTGGCCCCAGTCTGAGCTATTTGATCGCACATCACATTTGTTAACATTGGTTCTGAAATAGGGAGGTGGTAGGAGGGAGTAGGTGAAAGGGAGTAAATGTTTACTGTACTTCCAAGTCTTTGATTAATGCCCTAAAGTTGGCTTTTATAACATGTCGGTGGTGGGTGAAGGCGCCACGTTGGATGCTACATGGCATTCAAAGGGCAACCTCGAATTGGCCCGGTCACTTCCCACCAGGTTGTATCTACCATCATCGGTTGTGGGTGGCAAAGACCTAGTGAGGTTGACCCACATGGATGGTCTCCATGTAAAATAGTCAAAGGTGTGGCACGCCATCGTAGGCATTTCTCGATGTTGGGCCGGAACCGAGAGGGCGGGCATTTAATGTGTTTTTGGTGCATGTAATGCCAAGTTGCCAACCCATGCCCAAGGGGGATCTCGCCTTCCCTGTTCCATACGCCTCATCTTTCAATAGGAATATGTCCCATCAGTTCTTCTGCCAGTGCGCCACATAATAGCAAATCTTTATTAAATGCCAGACTATTTCCCAAAGACGTTGGCCCTATGGCCTTGACGATGCAAAATCCTTACCACAGTGAGCGCCGTCAGGTTGCCCTTTGGCGAGACCTATGAGGCTATCGCTGGTTGTGAGCTTCGATTTCTTCGCAACATACTTCTAGTCATTGCTGACATGTGTCATTCATAAGGTCGTCGCTTATTGTTGGCAAGTGTCGTCAGATCGTCCTTTGGCAAGCCCTACCTCAATTAACGAAAACTTTGATTTTTAATAACTTATTCAGTAAACGTTCACTAGGCAATTATATCCCGATTTTTTTGAAAAAAAAAATCACAACTTTGTGAAAAAAATCACGATTTTCACGTATTAATCCAGACTTAGCGTTTTATCCCTGATTAATCAGGTTTTAATCTCATCATGTACTGCTCTAAAAACCTAATGGAACATCTATATATGAATATTTTTTAAAATTCTACCATTTGTTTCCCGATCCATTCCCGACTTTCCTGACTTTTTCCCGATTATTCCGACTTATCCCCTAGCCAATTTTTTCCCGACTTCCGACTTGGTAACTATGAACCCTACGAGGCCGTCGTTGGAAATGCGCTACTTGTACTCCGGAGACAACCTCTCACACCCTTTCTGTAAGTCGTCGCTTGTGCGCACACCTTAGAAGGTTACCATTGAGCAATGTGTTGTAGCCTTCGCATAGGAGGTTAACCGTCCCGCCACACGTCGATATGTAGTGTTGCCATCTATCACCTTCTACTCTAGCCGCGTGGAGAAGTAGATGAAATTTTTGGCACCCACAAACACAATAAATAAATTTATTAGTAAATTAGAGTTAATATATGGCTTAGTTGACTCAATAATTTTCTTTTACATGTCAATTGCATATTCCCCATTTGCTATATCTCTTAATAACCTGATTTATGTGATTTGATGATCCCTTTTAAGCTAAACCGAATCTCAAATTCTGTAAATAGCAGGGATTTGCTATTTTTGTCTTCTAGTTCTCATCCACTAATCTAAAGGGGAAGCTTCTCTCTTAATCCTTCCTTTCTAATCATAATGTGTCATCATAAACTTATGTCGATCATAAGAACACAAAAGCTACAAAATAAAATATAACAAACACCAAAATATACCTAGTAAAAGACAAAATTATACCTAGACTCGATCTAACCACATTACATTACAAACAAGTAATACAAGACTGAAGGTTCAACCTAAAGAAATGGGATAAGAAACCAAACCCGATAGATTTATGCTTCATTAGCGCCATCAACATCACCATCCAAGTCTTATCCAAATAAGAAGGGTCTGACTAAAGGGCACAAGTCTAAAAAGGGAGGGAGGGTTCACAAGAAGATTAACACAATTTTCTGACTAATTGTCAAATTGTAGTCAACTCTCTAAGATCAATGCTGAAAATCTGACCATTACAGCTTGGCCAGTAAGGAGTCCGCAAAGAAATCTAGAAGGCCAGTTGGCATGTAGTGTACCTTATTGGTTACACAATTTAAGCTCGCATAACTAGTGAGCAACTTACAAGCTCCTCTTAGACTAGGAAAAAGTCTAAACGAAGATGCCAGAAGGCAACAATTAAAATGGGGAATTGCATTCATCTCTTCAGCACAAATTATGAGTCATGACGTAAACATAGGAAGTGAACAAACATTCCTAAACATCTAAGCTTCATATCTATAGATAATAAATTAGAAAAGAAAGAAATGGCATCTTTAAGAAGAAAGAAAAATATTAACATAAGTATGCAATATTGCAGTTATAAAACTCATAGATAGAGTGCAGGAGTAACATTTGCAGTGCATTGGTTGGGTATAAATAAACAGCACCTTCTCAAATGCAATAATCAAGTTGTCCCTTGCTGTAGAGAAAGGACTATCCGCTGCCAAGCTCCGAAAATACCTGTAGACTGCCACCAACTCATCGCAAGAGTATGATGCTAGTATTGCAAGCTGCCATTCATCCACACATTAAAATTAAAACAATCAGAATCGGAGCAACATAAGTACTGGGACTAATAATGCTGGACCAATTAACTATAGAAGGATCTAATATAGATTCAAGAAACTGACACAATCCAACCTGATGATGTGGATTGCCACTTGAAGGCCAAATAGACGAAGCCTGCACATAGTAACTGGAAGCAGCTGCATAATCGCGACTGACAGAGTCTCCTTCTCCGTATAATCCTTTGTAACGAGAAAGGTCACCCAAATATATCAGACAACGATGACATGAAATAAGCCCCTTCTTCATCTCAGCAGATTTTTTTTCATATTTTTCCGGAATAACTTGATATTCAGGAGCTTCAGTAATATAGCCCAGAGACAGCCCATATTTTGATCTGATTTTCAGTATTAGATCATGATAAAAGCCAGTTGCTTCCGAAAGGAAACTTTTAAACATAGAACGGATTTTCTTAATTCGATCAGGCCGAGCTGGACTCTTCCCAACTTGTGATGTGATTGAACCTCCAGCAGGTGTTGCACCATTGATGTGTGCTCGGAACTCCTCAATTCTCCTATAGTGTAATTGCCATAGAGCATACTCTACCTCATGTTTTTCAGCAAAACCACTATCTTCAAGAATTATAGCCTCGTAGTTCTCACGCATTTGAAGCCATGCATTCGGATCTGAAGGAACTTTTGACTGTGCTGACTTCCGTAATCCATTCTCCAATTCAACATTCTATTGAAGAAAGAAAATAAATATTCATATTGTATACATTATATATGAAAGTAACAAAGACAAACGAGTAACAAGCTACACCATGCTCCTATTTGGTAGGATTGCAAGCATATTTTGGGATTCCCTATGAACAAACTTAAATGATCTCATGAGTGTGAAAAGGGGAAAAGACAGAAGCTGGTGTGGAATAGAATATTCAAATGCCAAATTATATTCAAATCCAGTCAGTTTCTTGGTAGGTAAGTCCAGTCATGGTGGGTAACCTGATGGTATCACGTAATCATACCAGTAGATGTAGGAGCTTGTTAGGTTCATGGAAAATGTTGAAGCGTGTTCAAACACTAAGGGGCTACAATGGTATGAGAATGGGGACACAGTTAAGTTGCTGAAAACACAAATAATATATCGCGGTCATTATATAAGCAAGCCAACAGTGTTCATAAGTCGGAGAATACCAGCATCTGACACTATCAAAAACCATTGTTTATAAACTGTATCTTATTAACAGAGCACGAAATTCATTAATAAATAGAGTATGTTAAAATATTACAGTAACTGATAGATGATAACTTTATAGAATCAGTGAAATTATATTCTTAATCTATACTTTAAGCTTAACAATTAAATATACTACAAGTGTCCAATTCTATTTTTATTTTTCCCAAGTCTAACAATTAGATATGTATAACAATTTAATTTGTTCAATACATCATACATGCAACACTACATGTGAGGCCTAGAACCTTGTTCGTTTGGTACATAAAGAACGAGGAACAGCAACACAGTCTCAATATCAAACATGAGAAGTGATCAATGAAAAGCCCACATAGGAATGAGACTCAAGACAATACCGAGAGCTATTTAGTTTTAAGTAGCTCACAATTCTGCACAGACGTGCATCAGGAAAACATGGCACTGTTAATGACCCTTGAAGCATTCATTTACCGTCATACAAGACAAAGCATAAGGTGGCTCCATAGCCTGGTGTGTGTAAATATCAAACACAAAAGTATAGAACATTGGATCCATTTCCAACTGAAGTAGAGGCTTCGAAACGGATGCTTAAAGGTAAAGCAATGAGGCCTGATGGATACCAATTGAAGTTTGAAAAATCTTAGGAAGAACTGGATTAATTTGGTTAACTAGTTTGTTTAATAAAATCTTGACAACAAGGAATATGCCAAATGATTGGGGAAGTATCACAGTACATACATACAAATTGAAGGCGACGTTCAAAATTGTTCTAATTATTGTAGAATTAAGCTTATGAGTCGCACCATTAAATTATGGGAGAGGGTGATGGAACAAAGATTAAAAAAGATGATAAGAATTTCGGAGAACCAATTCGGATTTATACCAGGAATGTCCATAATAGAGGCATTTTATTGTTGAAACAACCATTGTTTGAAAACTCGAAAAAACTCGACTAAGTCGAACCGAGTCAACTCGACTAAGCCAGATTTCGAGTCGAATATTTGGCCGAGTCGGATTGAGTTTGCTCGACTCGGCTGGCTTTCGAGTCGAGTCCGAGTTTCGAGTTTTTGAACACTGGAAACTGATGAAAAGATTAGAAAGAAAAAAAATTCAACATATGGTATTTATTGACTTAGAGAAGGCTTATGACAGAGTACCACGAGACATAATTTGGTGGATTTTAAGAAGGAAATGGGTGCCTCAAGACAATAATGAAGTGATTGAAAACATGCACGGGGGAACAATTACTAGCGTTAGAAGTAACTATGGCGAGAAATGAATTTCCAGTAACTGTGAGACTCCACCAAGGGTCAGCTTTAAACCAATATATTTTTACTCGTCATTAATGAACTCACGACTAATATCTGAAATCCTTTGTATGCAATCCTGAGAATCCATATTGGTAAAGGTCATCCCTTAGTCTTAACCTTGTGGAAGTTATATCTTCCCATAAGTCACCCCAAACATGTAGGATTGTTGTTTGGGAGCCCTTGATAGCGTACTCACTGTCTCTTAATTCTGAAAACTAGTGTCAAGCAAACTTTTATTTTATTCAAAATTAGTATTTGCAAATTTTACTTGATCTATGTTTGCATCAAACATACTTGCATGTAAGTCCTGTATCAAGTCAATGTATGTTATGAATCAAAGCCTCCTTTGAAAATTTTGATTTAATGAAGTAAAGGAATTATAACGAGATGAGTATGGATTGTTTGTTAGAAGGAATAAAGATGCTGACTGGTAGAAGGTGTTGAGGCATCATCGTAAATACTATGGGATGTACAAATAGTTTTTGTTGAGAAACCATCTCACCGAAAAGCTTAAGATGTTAGCGAATGGGCCAACAATGTATAACAGGCTTAACACTCCCCCTCATGTGCAGCTCTCTCACGCACGTGGAGAATTAAACAGATGGGCAATGCGGGAATAAACAAATGGAGATCGCAAGATTTGAATCCATGACCCATCATAACTCTGATACCATGTTAGGAAACCATCTCACCCAAAAGAGTAAGTTGTTAGGGAATGAGCCAACAATGTATATCAGACTTAACAGTTCAAAAGAGTTCGGTTTTGTTCTTACTTATTCCTCGCTCAGGTTCTACTTCTATGATAAACTCCAATGTTTTTGTTCTTTTGAGTTGAGTTGGAGAATTTAGGGATTTCCACCACCTTTTTCTCAATTTCATTATTTCTTACCCTTACAAAAATAGTAAGGTATATTTGACTAATACTTTACTCAAAAAAACATACACTTCTAAAAAGCTAAACAAACAGTATTCAAACAGGTTTTCAATCCGCTATCGTACTCAAAAAACAAATTCTCTTCAAAAAGTAAAACAAACAGTATTCAAACGGGTTTTCAATCCATTATTATCAACCTAGCAATACAAAACCCTGGTCGTGATGCAAGTCTCCCCAAAATCATGTTGGTTTGAAATTTAAATATCCATCATGAACAAGCTGTTGGCCCAAGCGCAACACATGTTCAAGTCGTTGACCCTCTATGCTCCCTTCTTTGGACTATAGACCTGGATTTTTAAGAAACTACTTCTTTTCAAGTTTGCGACACCTACTAAACAAATCTAAAATAAAAGGATTCATACAGGAAAGGAAGATGCCAAAAAAAACATGGATATCATGACTTATTGCAAATTGTTAGTGACACAAGATGGTCACCTGACAGTGACACGATGAAACGAGGATACTTCCAGACCCTTAAACTTCGCATACGCAGATACACTTATCTAAAATTTTTTACATGTAACCTAAACCAAAAGAAAGTATATACCCGGAAAAGTATTTTAAAAAACTCGCCCGGGGCTTGTCCGGGGCAAGCCTCGAGGCGAGGCGCACCCAAAACGCCCTAAGTGAGCCATATGGGGCAAGAGTTCATCTGGGCTTACACGTAACTGGTTGGGTGCCCCACTCGCCCAGGGTGAGTAATTTTGTGCCCAAGATGGTTGGACATACTCACAGATGGAATGAATTCTATATAAACAACGGTGTTGAACGAAACAAGACCAAATACCTAAAAAATATACGACTTAAAATATCATAACGTATATACAAAAGAGGACCAAAATGACTATTTGGCAAATAAATCAAAGACAATTGCTCTCGTGTTCAATAATAAATCCTTATCTATTGATGACCTTACCCCGCTATTACTTTGCTCAAACTATGTGATTCAGTCATCTTTGGGCCAAATTAAAGGAGCAAATGTCTCTCCTTATGATACAACAATTTAACAACCTCCACCACCATGGTCTACTAGCCAACAAATATTCTAATTTTCTTCTTTCATCCACCATCATCTTATACAATCAAGAAACAAGAAGCATAGAATTGCCACGTGTCAAGTAGTATCCCAATAATATTATTAATAAATCAACTTATCACTAGTGAAACAAAGTCTTCATAGCATTATTAGATAATCCTTTTACAACCAAGGAACAAAATCTCGATAAATATCATGAAATATCTCAAAAACTAGACTGATTTTTCCGGCACTGAAATGATGAAATATTTTGATAAATATTGCGAGATGTAGAGAAATGCCATGAAATATCCCGAAAAATGTCAGTGTCAAAATTTTGGTCCATAATGATATTTTGATCATTGGATACATCGATAACGGTGTCAGAAAGGAAACTCAAAACTAGTGTAGTGAAGGCGGCGCCTAGGCGTTTTGCCTCGTCTAGGAGAAGCGGTGCCTAGACGACACCAAGGCGATAACGTGCTCTTCAAATGTACTTTTCAAATTAATGATAAAAATGGAAAGTCAATACATCACTTCACATTTGATGCGCCCATAGGTTTTGGAATGTACTGATTTTTTGTAGACGTTCTATAATATTCTATCTATGGCAAGATGATCATTCTCATCAAAAATCAGTAAATTTTGAAACCTTTATATATGTGCAATGGATTACAATATTACATATCAAACTATGAGTCAAAAATAATGTCTACGGATCCTAACCCATCCATATACATATATATATGGAAAATTTTATGATGCGGCCACCTTAACGTGCGACTAACGTACAACCATGCTATGGATTTTATTTTTGCTATGGATTTTTTTTTTAGGATGATCATCTTTCCTTTAATAAGCCACATGTCAAAAACCAACTCATTCTAACATATATATCATAGTTGTCAAGGCGTCAAGGCGAAGCTAAGCACCTAGAGGAAGCCTAGACGTGGCCTTATGTGCATAGGCATGGCCTTATGTGCATATGCATTCTCCAGGTACGGGTATATATGTATAGTCTATAGTTGCAGGTATATATGTAATAGGAAGCAATATAACACCTTACTAACATGAAATTGAACATATTATAGTCAAATGCATGCAACACAACGACACATACATAGTATAAATAAATAAACAACAAAACGAACAACTATAATACAAACACTTGCTAACATAAAATTGAGCATATTCTAATCAAATGCATACAACACTATGAACACATAGTATAAACAAGTATATAACAACAAAATGAACAAAGAAGATGGGGACGGGTTGGGTTTTACTTAAAAAAAAAATATCATTGCCTAACTGTCTCCGAGCACCTAAGGGGCTGTTTGGTATCATGTCGCGGGCACGATTCTAGCTATAATTGCGTGCCTGCGGCAAAGAAATGCATTTGGCTGTTGTTTGCTGTTGAACCTGTTCCACGTGCCCGAGGTTTTAAATGCCGCAGATCAAAGAATCACGGAACGATATTTTATCGCTCCGCGGGTTGTGATAGCTGAACCCCGAGCCCAACAAACTCTATCCGTGCCCAACTAACTCTATCCGTGCCCGACGCTTCAAACCCCCCCCCCCTCCCCACCATCTGCGATTCCCAGCGTGAGTTACCCCTCCTCCAAGTGCGATCGCTACCCCTCCCCTTCAGGTGCGCTCGCTCTCTCTCTCTCTCTCTCTCTCTCTCTCTCTCTCTCTCTCTCTTCTCTCTCTCTCTGTGTGCAGATCGCGCGACCATATGCATGTAAAACAGTTTTTTTTTTAGAGAGAGAACAGCTCTCTCTTTCTCTCGGATTTTTTTTTTTTTTTTGAGTAAACTCTCTCTCTCTCTCTCTCTCTCTCTCTCTCTCTCTCTCTCTCTCTTGTGTGTGTGTGTGTGTGTGTGTGTTGGTGGGGATGGTGGGATTGAAGGGTGGGGATGGTGGGAATGGGATTGAAGGGTGGGATTGAAGGGTGGGGAGTCCAGGTCTCTCTCTCTCTCTCTCTCTCTCTCTCTCTCTCTCTCTCTCTCTCTCTCTCTCTCTCTCTCTCTCTCTCTCTCTCTCGGTGTTGGTGGGGAAGGTGGGATTGAAGGGTGGGGATGGTGGGATTGAAGGGTGGGGATGAAGGGTGGGGAGTCCAGGTCTCTCTCTCTCTCTCTCTCTCTCTCTCTCTCTCTCTCTCTCTCTCTCTCTCTGTGTGTGTGTGTGTGTGCAGATCACGCAACCATATTCATGTAAAACAGATTTTTTTTTTTGAGAGAGAGAACAGCTCTCTTTCTCTCGGAATTTTTTTTTTTTTTAGTAAAGTCTCTCTCTCTCTCTCTCTCTCTCTCTCTCTCGGTGTTGGTGGGGATGGTGGGATTGAAGGGTGGGTAATATTTTTTATTTTTTTGATAGAGAACAGCTCTCTCTTTACTCGGAAATTTTTTTTTTTTTTGAGCAAAGTCTCTCTCTCGGTGTTGGTCGGAATGGTGGGATTGAAGGGTGGGGAGTTGGTTAGTGTTTTTTTTTCAGAGAGAGCAGCTCTCTCTTTCTCTCACGGATTTTTTTTTTTTTTTTTTTGAGCAAAGTCCAGGTCTCTCTCTCTATATATATATTTTTTTGAGCAAAGTCTAATTGTTCAGTTTTAGCTAGCCCATTATTTTATTAGACTTGCAAATAAATCCAAAAAATATGGATCAAACCTTTTTTTTTTTGTAAAGATGGAGCAACCTCAAAAACACACATTCCCTTTGCTGATATTATTTCTATAATTTTTTTGTCGTATGCTCTATGTTACTACATACCAAACGCTATTTCTGTGTTTCTGTGCCAAAGAATCTGGATTCGGTAAGATTTTTGTGCCACATACCAACGCAGTTTTTGCATAAAATTGTGCCCTCACATTTTGCCTGAGGCACAAGCCTTAGGCAAGAAACAGAGAATTGGCATGTGCCTTATGCCAAACAGCCCCTAATGCGCCTAGGCGCGCGCCTTGACAACAATGATATATATATATATATATATATATATATATGAAAAATTTTATGATGTGGCCACCTTAATGTGCGACTAACATACAACCATGCTATGGAGTAAGGGAGCCACTGCCATCCTTTCAAGCGGTTACAGTGGGTTAAAGGAGCCACTACAACAACAACACAAATAGTGTGCTATCCGAAGAGGGAAAAACTGAAAAAGACATGAATAAAAAAATGAGCATGAAAAAGAAGAGGAAGAGAGATGGAAATTTAAAGTGGTCGGTTCTAGGGTTACATCGGCAGGCTTCCTTCATTTGGCACGGACAGAAAGCAGTCAACTTATGTGGTACAAGCTAAGTCCCAAAATACCTATGCAGATGCCTAGGTGACCGCCAAAACCACTTTTTAGAATAATGCTCGAGATCAAGAATTAAATTAAGAGTTCAAATTTGAAATGCATATTTGGCACGAAGACCAGGCCAACTTATCGTTGAACATAACTAAGAGCAAACTTAGAGCTTCCTTAAAACGATAATGCTCCAACTCCTTAGTTAAGCGTCATTTTCTACAATTCGGGAAAAATGCATCATGAAAATATTCTCTTAAGCAAATGTCATGATTCAACAAAGCTTGTTCCACTCCATGAATCAAATATGTTATCTAAATCTTCACCTAAAAAGAAAACTGATGGTACCCAAAAATCTAGCATCAACCCGCCACCCTAGTGCATGAGGTCGCTTCCGATTCGAGGGGTTGTCCCGTCTGTCTCAGGGACCCAGGACACATGTGATCGCCCATAGCTCGGAGGAGGGACTCATTAGGCTCACCCCCCTTAGATATCATAGAACACCCCAGAAGATCCATCACCCGTAGCCCGGGAGACGAGCTCGCTGAATTTCCGCAATCAGCTCACACAGGGGTCACACCCTAGATCGCACGCGATCAGCTCTCCCGCGGAAGAGGCCGCACGCGAGGCTCCTCTTATAAGAAGCTGAAAAAAGTATCCACGTCGGCGCAAGTAGCTCGTCGAGCCCCCACCTCTAGCTCGTCCGAGAGCTCGCCCTGATTGCACACGGTCAGCTCGCTCGCAGAAGAGGTAGCCCCTAGCATAGAGCTTAAAGAGTGCTTCAGAAGATTCATGATCCACAACTAGCCCGAGAACTCGCCCTGTTCGCACGCGGTCAGCTCACTCACAGGAAGATCGTCTTTTGCTGACAAAAAACTTAAGAGGATATCTACGACTCACATCAGCTTGCCCGAGAGCTTGCCTAGGCCGCACGAGTTAAAGCTGGGTTGCAGACATAGTAACAAAGTTCGCCGATTTTTTCAAAAAAACGCGTTTTAAACGCGATTTTATGGGCTGCCGACTTGTTGCCGATTTTTTTCCGATTTTTATAAGTTACAAAAATCGTCGATGTTTTGCCGTTTTTTTGAAAAAAATGTTTAAAAAATGCGTTTTTTTACCGATTTTTGTGACACAATCCAGGACACATGTGTGTCCTGATCACAGCCATTGGTGTCAATTCCTGAGCTGTGATCGGATGCCACATCATGTAGAAATGTCTTAGTTGCTTAAATGTAGGCTAAAAACTGGAATTTTGAAGGTCCCGAACTTTCTGATTTTTTTCATATTTCACCCTCGTCGATTAAAACCCGAACCCGTTTTTTTCCCGACTTTTACCCGTTTTTTTCCCGAACTTTCCGATTTTCGCCGAACTTTTCCGAGTTTTTCCCTCGCCGACTTACTGCCGAACCCGAAATTTGTCACTATGGTTGCAGAGCGGTCGCGCTGATCGGCTCGTCCAAGAGCTTGCACTATCATGCAACCGCAAGGAGTTCGCCTACCTACCAGCAGGTGTTGCCTACAGTAAGGCGGTGACAGAACGACAGATTTCGCCACCCCCGTGGAGCTACGGGGACGATTGCGAGCCATGTTCGCCAGCAAGATTCAGTCCAAAGCGTCCCCAACTAGTCTTTCAGAGCGCCTACATGGCCTAGATAAGACCGGTGAATCCTCCCTCGTGGCCCCTAGCCACCGCCTGGCAGGCTAAACGACAAGGTCCATTAAAGACCCGTGTGGGCTGACACGAGGAGGTGTAGACAGTGTAGGAATGAGCGGCGACGTGTCAGTCTCCGACGGTCTGCAAAAGGCTATAAAGGTACGACCCCATGCTCCAAAGTACAGGTTCGAAATTCTGAAACCCAGACATTTTCCGACTACTAAACCTCCCCTTTTTAAAAACCTTCACTAACTTGAGCGTCGAAGGGTCTGCGCTCCTCACGGAGCCAGCCGTTCACGTGATTTCCTTGCCTTGCAGGTCGAGCGACCTTACCGACGAAATCTTCCCCCGACAAAAACCACACAATCGGTTGTGATGATTGCAAAATATAATACGAACATAATCAGATTACGAGTAGATTGTTGCACCTAGGCTAACTAAATCCAAATATAGAAGAATCACGATAACATGGTCAATAACAAGAAACGAAGGGCAAACCTTCCTGTAAAGGCGCTCTGCAAGCTCCCACGCAGAAGGAGCAGGATCATCCATCGGAACAGTCATCATCCATCAAAAGCCTCCGTTAACACCTCCCCTACACATATACAAAGCTCTTAAAAGCAATCTCTAGAGCACCATGATGGATACACAAGGCAATTGAGCAATCCCATAAAAACTCCACCATAAATCGTCAAAAAAAAAACATAATAATGGGATTCCAAACCCTAACCCTGATTCACAGTTCTCAAAGGTTGCGCCAACACCACCAAACCAAAAAAAAATATGGCAGATCAGACAAGAAACCCTAGAGATCAAAATCCCCCAATCACTATCGTAGACCGAGCAGATAGATCGGCACATGGATGAAACGATTCCGATTCAAATGATTTCATCGGAATCGTCACGAAAAACCCACCGGAGATCTCCTAATCAATAACTACAGGGAAGGATTTAGAGAGAGAGAGAGAGAGTACCTGATCTTCGGGGAGAGAGAGAGAGAGGGGGGGAAGGGGGCGGGGACGCGGGTTTCAGGCGTTCAGGCTACCGTCGAAGGAAGGCGGAGAGACGGTGAGGCCGGAAAAGTGGAACCCGTCTACATATATATCCTTTTTTCTTAAAATTGGAATTGGTAGTAAGATAATAAAACAAACAACGAGACATCATACCGGGGTGGTGAGCAGACCTCGTTGTTATTGCAACAACTCTTGTAAGCCGACGTGGAGCCGCATCAACAACCTATGAGGCCACCTAGCAAGCAACGGGTTCAATTAGGTGCTGGCGATCCTTGACCCGACCCGGCATGTTTGGCTTTGGCTTAGATGGGTTCGGGTCATAAACGGATTGATCCGGCTGATACGTTTATTTAAAAGGTCGGATTTGGGTTTAAGTTTATAACCCGATTTACCCGACTTGATATGTTTATTAAATGTTAAAGTTTAAATCATAGGTACGTGCCTCCAACCTGACCCAATCCGATCCAACCCACCCCGTTTACCCAACCTTACCCAATTCAATCCGTTTACATGGATTCTGTTGATCCGACCCGTTTAATGTTGGGTCAGGTCAGCACATTTATTAGATGAGTCGGGTTTGGGTTTATGTTTTTAACCTGTTTATTAAACGAGTCAGGTTCAGGTTAGGTGTTTTGCCCTTGTACCTATGACTCAATCCGATACGAACCTGACCCGGCCCAACCCAAACCTGACCCGACCCGACCCGACCCATTGCCACCCCTAGGTTCAATTCAAGTTGGACCCTACCCTCATAAATATCCAATATCAAATGGGTAGTCTCCATATGTCATAAGTAGGTTTCGGATCGGATTCCGAGTATGTAAGGTTTTGAATTCGGATTGGATTTCAAGTAAATAATAAGTAGAGTTTTGTGTGTGCTCTCTTTGAGACCTGAATTTTAATTACAATTTGTACCGCCTAAATTTGAAAGCATACTAGTAAGAAACTCAAGTAATGCCCGGATAAACTTGATCCACACTGCTTAGCACAAATTTAAACGACATCACAGTTGTCCGAAGAAGTGTATAATCTGGAGTGATTGTGATTCAGTAGTTCGAGTGTGATTCACTTGTTAGAGAGAGAAAGAGACAATACTAATGATTTTTCTAATTAACATTAAATTGTCATTAAATGCTATTAAATCAGTATTTATCATCTTTATAGTAGGTTTTAAATAGGATTTATGAGAGAGAGCAGTGTTCACACAAGGGAGAAGGATTCTGGCACTTCAAAAGTGGTTCGCGTGACGCAATATGCGCGAGAGAGGGATCTATTTTAATATTATACTATTAGACTATAAGATTTTTAATGAATATTTTCTTTAATCCTACAAATTGACTAGGTTCGGTTAAATAACATATATGTACACCCGTATACTTCCTCTCTCCCTTGTTGGAGAGGTTCCTTGTTCGACTCCCGATACGGACACCGTGGAGCAAACTTTCCCTTAAGGATGATGATACATTGTTTGCACATGTGAATCATGGTCATTGATGTCATGTTTATTGGATTATTAAATTTGATATAAATAGCAGTTGTGTTGCCATCCCACGTTTTGATATTTGGATCTTTTTAAACCCATGCTCTAGCACCCATTACTTTGACCACCTGGCCAGTTAATCAAAAAATAAAACTTACATGAATTTGTGAGATTCCATTAAAATATCATACACCAAAATCTGACTTTAATTTGTACTAGTGGGCCATATGTGGTGACCTCTATGGCTCACTAAGTTCGGATCACAATCGATCCTCCGACGGATCAATCATGAAACACAACCACAATCTCAAAACAATAGAAGCAACAAAACATAAAAAATTTAAAAAAAAATCTAAATACAAAGCAAAACCACATAAGAAGAGACTGAGATTTTACGTGAAAATCATTGTGGTAGAAAACCACGAGCGAAGACGATTAGACAATCTACTATAATGGAGAAACCAAGAAGTATGTTACAAGCAACGTTCAACTTCAACGAGAAAATCCTCAGCGTCATATGGCACCTTCTCCTCTCAAAAATCTCACCAAATCTCTCTCAAAACATCCATACTAAGTTTGGCCTAAAAATAACTTTTATATAGAATGTTTACAGCACACAAAAGATCCAAACCTAAAAGGAACTGATTCCTGATATAGACAAACTGATCGGGCGGCCATCAAGTTCAATCGGTCGGTTTGGTTCGACCTAATAAATCAGTATCGTGTTTAAATCAAATCGATCTGTGATAGATTCGATCAGTTTTTTTTAACACTTGTTTCCAGTACAGCAAAATCGATCATTGGCTTGCACCTACCAACGAGTCGGACAATAAGTTTTTTGGACTTCCAAATTAAGTCACAACTCAACAAGTATCCACCTTTGTAAAGTTTCTCCTCGATCTAATCATCATCTCCCATGCATTATGTCGATGCCTGTGGGGGAAAATCTTCGTGCCGACCCGAAGACTTTGCCTCACCATTCAATTGAAGTTGAAGTTGACGTTGAAGATCGTTGGTCGATCTGTTGATTGAAGTTGAAGCCTTTTGATATGTCAATAGAAAGAGATATGCAATCAGAGAGTAGACACGAGAGGTGATCTCGGAGTTCAGCCGAAGCCTACGTCTCCGTGCTATAGGGAGCAACCCGAATTCACTAACACTTATGTCGAAGTGATCTCGACAGGCCGAGTATCACTAGAAACACTCTGATCTCTTCAAAGGAGAGAAGAAGATCAAAGAGAGATGGTAGATGGGAAGTTGGAAATCCCAGAGCTCTGGTTTTAGAACTGAGAGTTCGATCCATTTACATTCGAAGGCTCTGCTATTTATAGGATTCTCTGGGAGGAATTCCGGGGTAAATGGCGGTTTCTGCTGTCGTATCTGGGGATCCTCCAGGTAAGGCTGGTGGGTCATGTTGTTGTCTTCGGGGGCCCACCAGGCAGGGCCGGTGGGTCCCGCTGTTGTCTTCGGGGGCCCACCAGGCAGGGCCGGTGGGTCCCGCTGTTTGCAGACTTCTTGCCAAAATTTGCACCCACAGTTACCCCCTCCAAGTTAGCTAGAGATCATCTGGCTGCCTTGGATTCGTGGTGCAAAGCTAACGACCCCCTGTCACACATACAGAGGAGCTTGCAAAATGTTAGCATCAAAATAGACCGATCGGTCAAAATTGATGGCGAGCTCCGGAGCGGGCTACGGGCGAGCTCCTTAATGAACTTGGGCGAGCTTGGGCGAGCTACTGAGCGAGCTTAGGCGAGCTCCTGAACGAGCTTGGACGAGCTCTTGAGCGAACTTTGGCGAGCTCTTGAACGAGCTTGGACGAGCTCTTGAGCGAGCTTTGGCGAGCTCTTGAGCGAGCTTTGGCGAGCTCTTGAACGAGCTTGGACGAGCTCTTGAACGAGCTTGGACGAGCTCTTGAGCGAGCTTTGGCGAGCTACTGAGCGAGCTTGGACGAGCTCCTGAACGAGCTTGGACGAGCTCCTGAACGAGCTTGGACGAGCTCCTGAACGAGCTTGGACAAGCTCGTGAGCGAGCTTGGGCGAGCTCCTGAACGAGCTTGGACGAGCTCTTGAGCGAGCTTGGGCGAGCTCTTGAGCGAGCTTGGGCGGGCTCTTGAGCGAGCTTAGGCGAGCTCCTGAATGAGAATGAGCTTGGACGAGCTCTTGAGCGAGCTTTGGCGAGCTCCTGAACGAGCTTAGGCGAGCTCCTGAACGAGCTTGGACGAGCTCTTGAGCGAGCTTGGGCGAGCTCTTGAGCGAGCTTGGGCGAGCTCTTGAGCGAGCTTGGGCGAGCTCTTGAGCGAGCTTGGGCGAGCTCCTGAGCGAGCTTAGGCGAGCTCCTGAACGAGCTTGGACGAGCCCTAGAGCGAGCTTTGGCGAGCTCTTGAACGAGCTTGGACGAGCTCTTGAGCGAGCTTGGGCGAGCTCCTGAACGAGCTTGGACGAGCTCCTGAGCGAGCTTTGACGAGCTCCTGAGCGAGCTTAGGCGAGCTCCTGAATGAGCTTGGACGAGCTCTTGAGCGAGCTTGGGCGAGCTCCTGAACGAGCTTGGACGAGCTTCTGAGCTTTGGCGAGCTCTTGAACGAGCTTGGACGAGCTCTTGAGCGAGCTTAGGCGAGCTCTTGAGCGAGCTTGGGCGAGCTCTTGAGCGAGCTCCTGAACGAGCTTGGACGAGCTCTTGAGCGAGCTTAGGCGAGCTCCTGAACGAGCTTGGATGAGCTCTTGAGCGAGCTTAGGCGAGCTCTTGAGCGAGCTTGGGTGAGCTCTTGAGCGAGCTCTTTAGCGAGCTCTTGAGCGAGCTTTGGCGAGCTCTTGAACGAGCTTGGACGAGCTCTTGAGCGAGCTTTGGCGAGCACTTGAGCGAGCTTGGACGAGCTCTTGAACGAGCTTTGGCGAGCTCTTGAGCGAGTTTGGACGAGCTTTTGAGCGAGCTTTGGCGAGCTCTTGAACGAGCTTGGACGAGCTCTTGAGAGAGCTTAGGCGAGCTCCTGAACGAGCTTGGACGAGCTCTTGAGCGAGCTTAGGCGAGCTCCTGAACGAGCTTGGGCGAGCTCTTGAGCGAGCTTAGGCGAGCTCCTGAGCGAGCTTGGGCGAGCTTTTGAGCGAGCTTTGGCGAGCTCTTGAACGAGCTTGGACGAGCTCTTGAGCGAGCTTTGGCGAGCTCTTGAGTGAGCTTGGACGAGCTCTTGAGCGAGCTTGGACGAGCTATTGAGCGAGCTTTGGCGAGCTCTTGAGCGAGTTTGGATGAGCTTTTGAGCGAGCTTTTGAGCGGTCAAAAAGTGGTCGGTCAAAAGTGATCGGTCAATTTCAGCCGGTCAAGGTCGAAGTGATCGGTCAAAAACCATAGTTTTTTGGCCGATCCAGTAGGAATTCGACCGATCGGTCAAAAGTGATCGGTCACTGTGATCGGTCAAATTCAGCCGGTCAAGGTCGAAGTGATCGGTCAAAAAACATAGTTTTTTGGCTGATCTAGTATGAATTCGACCGATCGGTCAAAAGTGATGGCGAGCTCCGGAGCGGGCTACGGGCGAGCTCCTGAGTGAACTTGGGTGAGCTCCTGAGCGAACTTGGGCGAGCTCCTGAGCGAGCTTGGGCGAGCTCCTGAGCGAGCTTGGACGAGCTCTTGAGCAAGCTTGGACGAGCTCTTGAGCGAGCTTGGTCGAGCTCTTGAGCGAGCTTTGGCGAGCTCCTGAACGAGCTTGGACGAGCTCTTGAGCGAGCTTTGACGAGCTCCTGAGCGAGCTTGGGCGAGCTCCTGAACGAGCTTTGGACGAGCTCCTGAGCGAGCTTGGGCGAGCTCCTGAGCGAGCTTGGGCGAGCTCCTGAGCGAGCTTGGACGAGCTATTGAGCGAGCTCTTGAGCGAGCTTCGGCGAGCTCCTGAACGAGCTTGGACGAGCTCTTGAGCGAGCTTTGGCGAGCTCCTGAGCGAGCTTGGGCGAGCTCCTGAGTGAGCTTGGACGAGCTCCTGAGCGAGCTTGGACGAGCTATTGAGCGAGCTTTGGCGAGCTCTTGAGCGAGTTTGGACGAGCTTTTGAGCGAGCTTTTGAGCGGTCAAAAAGTGATCGATCAAAAGTGATCGGTCAATTTCAGCCGGTCAAGGTCGAAGTGATCGGTCAAAAAACATAGTTTTTTGGCCGATCCAGTAGGAATTCGACCGATCGGTCAAAAGTGATCGGTCACTGTGATCGGTCGAATTCAGCCGGTCAAGGTCGAAGTGATCGGTCAAAAAACATAGTTTTTTGGCCGATCCAGTATGAATTCGACCGATCGGTCAAAAGTGATGGCGAGCTCCGGAGCGGGCTACGGGCGAGCTCCTGAGTGAACTTGGGCGAGCTTGGGTGAGCTCCTGAGCGAGCTTGGGCGAGCTCCTGAGCGAGCTTTGGCGAGCTCTTGAGCGAGCTTGGACGAGCTCTTGAGCGAGCTTTGGCGAGCTCTTGAGCGAGCTTTGGCGAGCTCCTGGTAGCTTGAAATTGAGAGTTGTGCTGTTTCACAACCCGAAACCGTTTAACATTTGCACGTAAAGGGTCGTGTCGCAACATGAGGCCCTAAACTTTGTTAAACGACCTGGTAGCTTGAAATTGAGAGTTGTGCTGTTTCATAACCCGAAACCGTTTAACATTTGCACGTAAAGGGTCGTGTCACAACACGAGGCCCTAAACTTTGTTAAACGACCTGGTAGCTTGAAATTGAGAGTTGTGCTGTTTCACAACCCGAAACCGTTTAACATTTGCACGTAAAGGGTCGTGTCGCAACACGAAGCCCTAAACTTGTTAAACGACATTGGAGATTGAAATTGAGAGTTGTGCTGTTTCACAACCCGAAACCGTTTAACATTTGCACGTAAAGGGTCGTGTCGCAACACGAAGCCCTAAACTTGTTAAACGACATTGGAGATTGAAATTGAGAGTTGTGCTGTTTCACAACCCGAAACCGTTTAACATTTGCACGTAAAGGGTCGTGTCGCAACACGAGGCCCTAAACTTGTTAAACGACCTTGTTGCTTGAAGGTTGAGCTGGCTCAACTTGAATTTTCTTGAAGGTTTGAAACTGAATGTTGCGCTGTCTCATAACTCAGAATTTGAACGGACAAGTAGACGTTTGAGAGCAATCTTTATTCAGTATAGAAATTACATCAGGGGTATAAAAATTTGAGATGTCCAGCATTCGAGCTCGTGGTAGTCTATTTTCTTCTGGCGAGATCAGTCGATATGATCCTTTGCCTCCTATCGATTCGACAATGTATGGACCTTCCCAGTTGGGAGCTAGTTTGCTGCTGCTGTGCTCTTCATTGCCGGTGTTTGCTGGTATGATCTTGCTTGTCTTTGACAAATTCTTGAAGATGACCTTCATGTAACAAGTCTTCCAAATGATATCTTAACCGGTGGCATTGATCGGTAGAATGGCCGTGGCTTTGATGAAAGTCACAGTAGACCGTCTTATCAGAGGTGACTTTGGTATCTGGTTGCAGAGGATTCGGCCATCGGAGGAATTCCTCGTGTTGAATTCGATTGAGAATCTGCTCGATCGGTAAATTCCACTTAGTGAAAGTGGTCTTCTTTGGAGGAGATCGGCGGTCATCATTCCTTGACCGCTTATTTGCAGGTGGAGCTGTTGCCTCTGCATTGTGAGATTGAGCAGCATACTTTGGAGCTTCTCGATCGGCAGGCCTTCGCTTCATCTCTCGCCCCTTTCGAGCTATTTGATCATCCTCCACCTCAATCTCCCTTTGGATTCGATCAAACATTGAACCCAAGGAAGGAGGAGGGTTGCGAATGAAGTCATTGTAGATATGTAGGTCGAAGCGGAGAGCATTCTGGAAAGCTAGCATGATTGCCTCATCATCCAGATGTCGTCCAGAGAGGGCAGCATGCTCGTTGCGGAATCTCCGGGTGAAACTGCGGAGACTCTCGTTGGCACCCATCCTCAGTCGGTAGAGAGAGTCGAGCTTCTTCTCTGGCTTCAAGTTCAGCTGGTAATGTTGCACGAAGAAGTTGGCCAAAACACTGAACTGGGTGATGGACCCAGCTCGGATATTATGGTACCAATCGAGAGATGGTTCGTCGAGGCTCCCGGCAAAGGTGCGACATAGCACGTTGTTCTCTTCTTCATGTGGCGTAAGAGCTTGCTTGAAGGCCAATATATGGAGAGTTGGATCTCCTCTGATACAATTGAATTTGGGGAGAGTGGGAGTTCTCCATCCCCTCGGAAATGTTGAATCGAATAGGCTTCGATGGAGAGGTCCGGCTGATGAATACCCATCTTTATGACCATGCCTTCGACTTGTATGTGGATCAATGGGCAAGATCGAGAGGTCTTGTTCAGGCTTCTGAGTATCAGCAGGTCGGAGTCGGTGACGAAGATCCGATCTGAGCCCTTGTTGAAGTGGAACGAATGGAGAAACTTTACTCTTCGAGGGTACACCTCTTATTTGTTGTCTTCTCGATATGTTGGGCTTTGAAGGGGCTCTCTTGTCGCAGTTGTGACCGGAAGAGGATTGGAAGGACTCATCGTCGAGACGATCCCAAACACTTTGCTTCCACGGGGCAGCAGAGGGAGTTGGATTGCGATGAATCCTCTCGAGGGCAGCAACGCCCATTGACCTCCGTTGCTCGAAATGGGTAGATTGTCGTGGCGGATCGATCCTCTCATTAGTCGAGGGGACAGGAAGAGCAATTCCAGCCTCTGAGGCTGCCTTCTTGAGAGCATCCCTCTCAGCAGTGAGGGTGGCATTCTGTTTTGCCAATTGAAGCAATTGGAAGTCGATTGCTGAGATTTGATAGGTCGATGGAGGATTCTCAGCAGGAGCAGGAGTAGTCTGCCCAATTGATTGATGAGGAGGAGGGGCAATCGGTCGATCGATTGATCTCCCGCTTCCTGAGTGAACCCCCATATCGGGGACAGCAAGGGGCTGTCCGAAATTGAGCCTTTGACTCATTGAACGAGTCTCAGGACGAGGTTGACGAGTGTTACTTCCTTCTGGTTGACCCTGATGCTTCGTTCTCGCCATTTAGTAGAGAGCGAAGGGTATAAAGAGAATTCGAGGAAGTTAGACTATCGATCGGTTGTCTGATCAACCGATCTAGTAGTCGAGGTAGAAAAGGCTTGGCTTTTCGTTCGGATCCCACAGACGGCGCCAAACTGTGGGGGAAAATCTTCGTGCCGACCCGAAGACTTTGCCTCACCATTCAATTGAAGTTGAAGTTGACGTTGAAGATCGTTGGTCGATCTGTTGATTGAAGTTGAAGCCTTTTGATATGTCAATAGAAAGAGATATGCAATCAGAGAGTAGACACGAGAGGTGATCTCGGAGTTCAGCCGAAGCCTACGTCTCCGTGCTATAGGGAGCAACCCGAATTCACTAACACTTATGTCGAAGTGATCTCGACAGGCCGAGTATCACTAGAAACACTCTGATCTCTTCAAAGGAGAGAAGAAGATCAAAGAGAGATGGTAGATGGGAAGTTGGAAATCCCAGAGCTCTGGTTTTAGAACTGAGAGTTCGATCCATTTACATTCGAAGGCTCTGCTATTTATAGGATTCTCTGGGAGGAATTACGGGGTAAATGGCGGTTTCTGCTGTCGTATCTGGGGATCCTCCAGGTAAGGCTGGTGGGTCATGTTATTGTCTTCGGGGGCCCACCAGGCAGGGCCGGTGGGTCCCGCTGTTGTCTTCGGGGGCCCACCAGGCAGGGCCGGTGGGTCCCGCTGTTTGCAGACTTCTTGCCAAAATTTGCACCCACAATGCCCAAACCACACCTCCTCGGTGTTTGAAATCGCATCCTAAAGATGCGCCAAAGTACCCTAACACTGCTAGCTCCTCGAATGTGCAAAACTCTTTAAAAGATATTGGCTAAGTTTAAGCAATGCATAAGCTTAGTTAATGGAATCAGCTTCGCCAACATGTCAAAAGAATTCTCATGCATATGATCTTCTTCACATAAATAACCCTATCCTTGATAGTCCTCCAAACAAAGTGATACCGGATAAATATGCTTCATTCATAAGTGATGACCATGATCATCATTCACCAAATAGATAACGCTCTATTAGAATATACCACCACATATGATTGCAATAGACCAAACTTAACAGCAATACTTCAGAACCAAATCGACTTTTTGGTCGTCTCCATTATAGCCATGTATTTTGTCTTTATCATTGACGATGCAATTGTGTCTTATAGGAAAGCTTTTTAACTTGCCAGACCTCCTACTAGTGTAAACACATAAAATATCATAGACCTTAATCCATTAAGATTATTAGCAAAATCAACATTAACATATCATATAGTATCTCTTACTGAATATTCATATCAATAAAAAAGTAGACCAATGTCCAACATACACTATAGGTACCTCAATATCCACTTCAATGCCTATCAATGCTTATTTTCCATATTTGTCATGTAACAACTGATCACACTAACCATCTGTGCGATATCAGAACATGTATACACCATCACGTAAATTAAACTGCCAACTGTGCTCGCATATGGCACACGATGTATGGACTTATGCTCATCATTGGTACAGAAAGATTGCATTGCCAAAAGTCTAAGTGTGTAGTAAGAGGGATGCTAATTGGCTTAGCATCACTCATACCATAACAAGAAACTACATTCTTTAAGTAGCTCATTTGTATCAACCGATTGTACCATGCTTCGGATCTCTGATAATCTTCATATGTAAAATTTTCTTTGCACTATCTAAATTCTTCATCTTAAACTCGTCACTCAACTAAGATTTTAGAATATCAATGTTTGATATGTTTTTTGTAGCAATAAGCATGCTATCCACATATAAAATAAGGTATATCATAGAACAGGCACAAAGCTTCCTGAAGTAGACGGATTGATCATACTCACTTCTGATATACCCATGATCCGCCAAGAATGTGTCAAACCTCTTGTACCATTGTCTTGGCGACTGTTTGAGCCCATACAAGAACTTTTTCAATATGCACATATGGTCATCATTTCATCCTATCATATATCCCTCGGGTAGCTGCATGTAGATCAGCTCCTCCAGATAGCTATGTAAAAATGTCATCTTCACATCGATGGTATAGTACACTCGTGCGAACTAATAGTTAAGCAAGGCCATTAATTCAACAATTTAAGGTAAGCTAACCTTTCAAATTTCTTTTAATGACATGTACAAGAAATAAAGGGAGTGATTCTTATGATGACTAAACAAGTGCAACCAATGTGGTTGGACTTTCATAAGAATGAAAAGATATGATCGTTTGAGAGTTAAGGAACTCCCGAGACTAGGATAGTCTAACAGTGAAAGTCGGGGTCTAAAGTCCCCAAAAGGATCTCAACCAATAATGCAGACTCAATTCAAAGTAAAAATATTCTCTCAAGATCATGTATTGCTATAGATAGATACTCAAACCAGACAGTAATATTTTTAAAATTATGGATCTATGTTTATAATGATAAGTTATCAAAGAAAATACTAAAAGCTCAACAAGATAATATTGATCAAATACGAATGATTGTGAGGGTTATCAGTAGTTCCAAATATTTCTAGTGGTGCCCGATGTCGATGTGTGAATAACAGGGACATATGATCACGACATCATGTGTGAGATCGCAAGGATGGCAGGGTAGGTCGGGTGCACGGTCGAGTGGGCGACTGAAAGACCGGGTGATAGTCACTAGGGTGTTGAGGAAGGCCGGGTGTACATTCGCACGGGCATCAGGGAGGCCTGGATGCACGATCGCATGGGTGGACACGCAAGTCATGGTGCACAATCGCATGGGCTTAAATAGTTATAGTTATCGGTCTAGATTCACACTGGATTATCACGATAAATAGTTATAGTTATAGGGCTTAAATTTGGTATCGTCTCAGGGATCACATTATAATCACTAGAGTCCAGTAGGGATGGCAATGGTGTGATTTTTGGCAAAATCAAAACCGCACCGCGAAGGTGTGACATTATGTAAAATCGAAACCGTACCATGCGGTGTGGTGCACCGTGGTTTATCATTATAATGACCTAAACAGTGCGTTTTTATTCGATTTTGTAAATATCGACAGCGCACCGCACCGTGATGATTTTCTATTTTGGCAAACTAAAACCGCACCATACGATACGGTTTACATGTTTTTTGGTTTTAAACTGCACCGCTCTCATCCCTAGAGTCCAGGCTATTGGAAATAATCCTATGGCAAAGGCCTGCAGTGGAAGCAAAGGGTAGGTCTGAAGGCCATGGGTTGTGTGCCTTACATATCAAAACTTTTATCAAAACGTTCTACATATGCGTATATGAATCTAGCATGGTAACTATGCGACCCCCTAACGTCGATCTAGCGCAATGAACAATCTAGTATACAAGAATGTTCTATCTACATTAGATCTACAAGTTAGAAGTCATACCTCCGTGTGGATTCTTTCACCGTAATAAATTTTTTCTTTGTCGATGGAGACGGGCTCGGATCTGCTTGGAGATACTTTGGTGCAACGGTCATAACTTTTGATTCCGAACTCCGATTGGGCTAAAATTTACTACTAGTAATTCATTTCAACTATTGATTTGCTACTAAAGGATCATTACTGTTTTTGTGTTATCCCAATTTTGTTGAGATTCATATTTTCAAATGAATCTATGTAAGGTTCTAACAATTTGGATAAGTTTCGCGTAGTAGGGAAAACGAGTTGATATTTAGTCTTTGCCACAAGGAAACGTAAATTTATAAGTTCGTACCTTCCATTATAGCATCGAAGCCTTCATCACTTTGTGACATCAAGGCAAAGATCTAGCCTTGAGTCTTTGGTCCTTGATTTTTATTTTTTGGACGAGTTGTGGATCCTTGTTGAGCCTATTGAAATGGAGCCCTAGGTTATGGTGACTGGTTGGACCAAGAACAACCATGTGCAAAATGATTGGAAATACTACATATAAAACCAACTTAAGGTCTTAGAGTTTGGGGTTCAGTTACTCTTGGATTTTTTTGTTCAATTTATGAGGAAGACTAGCTTTCTTGACCTTATTCTTCTCTCTAGCCATGCCAGGTTAGTGTCTACCTATTCTTAAGTAATCGTACATCATATATGCATGTACCTTTATTGTCTTCTAGATTAATTAACTATTTTACCAGCGTCCTATGTTTGTCATGCTATTGTCTTAGATCTAAACATCAAACATTATAATAAAACACATTAAAGAAAAATTAAAATATAAGTTTAGGTGCACCTAATTTGTTATCTAGGTTCGGTGATAGATGCCATAAAACTAGGTTTTCTAATTCCCTAGGATTTTACCTTGGCACTGATGCTAAGTTGTCATGCCCCAATATTTTACAGATTTGAACAACCCATATAATACTGGGGTGTGAAGAAGAATAAATTCGGTAAAAATTTCCAACTCGTAATTGAGTAGAAAAAGTTGAGCTTTTTATTTCATTCAAAAATGTAATTACAATACTTGAAATAAATCGATCGTAACATAAGCAAATACAAGCTTGTTATTCCTCTAGGTAAGTTTTCATAGAACTCAAGGAGTCTCCTCGTAGAAGGGTTCATACATTGGGTCCTCATTGTCCTCTTCGATAGATAACTCCTCCAATGGTTACTCCATCCCTTCATGGTTAGGTTTTACAAAACAATGGTCTATAGGGGAGTGAATCTTAAGAAAATCATTAACCCAGTAGGTTCATGATATAATACGAATTTTACAGATTTTAGATTATACATTTGAATGCATAAAATGCTTAATAAAAGCCAGTTATGGTATAGTTGATCAACTTTTGACCAGTTAGCAGACTAATCTCTCCACTTGGGGTTTATTTTAGCCATTGCAAAGTTAGCTCCACACCCAGAGCCTTCCAAGCTAGTGCCACATCTAAGGATGTTTATTGCCGAAGCAGTGCTATCCTCACACTCAGGATATTTACATGCAAAATCCACACCTTTAGCCGATCAAGACTTTCCCATATATTGACTTAATGCAGATAAATAAATATTTCTAACAATATATTTGAACAAAGAAATTTTTTGGATCAACTCCTCCTACTCTCTGAAATGAGTTTGTGCCCATTCCTTGTTGTCTTTCCAAGGTTGCATGCTTTCTGACAATGATAACATACTTTTTATTGATAACTTAATTTACTTAGGAGGGATTTTTTAAATTATTTCAATGGTTATGGCTTAAATACTACTAATGGTAAATTCTTGGGTTGCCTTGTACTGTAGTCTTATCACTATTAATAATGCTTTAGTCCAAAGCTTTTGGGCTTCTGATAGTTGGGCTTGGTCCAAGCAATCTATTTACTTACTAAATTTTTAGTCTAGTAAAGTTAGCTTCTTAATTAGATTCGGCCTGGTAATTTGTTTAATTAATCATGGGCTTCAGCCCACTAATTTATTTTACAGAATATGGGCTTCGTCCCAACTAATTTACCTAACAACAACTTCGGCCCAAACCTGTGGGACGTAAAGGGCTGAGGGGCGGCAGCGGCGGTGGTGCTCTGTGGGGCGGTCGGGGCGGTGGGGTCCAGCGGTGGTGGCGACAGCGATCGGTGGTGCTCCACGGAGGGGGCCGAAACGGGTTTTGACTAGGGCTGGCAATTTCGGACCCGGCACGGCAGACCCGACATGAAGTTAGCGGGTCTGGGTCAGAGCTAAACGGGTTCGGATCGTAAACGGGTCGACACAATAGACCCGTTTAATAAACGGATGGGTTGGGTCCGGGTTTAGGGTCAGGACATGGTAGACATGGGAAGACCCGTTTAGCATTCAACAGATCGTGTCGGGTCGGGTCGGGTCTACCCGCAATCCGATACTGTAATATATAGTATCAGCGGGTCTTTCGGGTCAGGTCAGGTTGAGTCGAATCGGGTCAACCGAATAGACCCGGGTGGTAAACGGGTCTTATCGGGTCTACCCGTTTATTAGCAGGTCGGGAACGGGTTTTGGATCTAGACACGATTAGTTAAACGGGTCGGGCCCGGATCTAGGGGTTTTGGACATGACCCGAAACTAGACACGACACAAACCTGACCCAACACGACCCATTGCCACCCCTAGTTTTGGCGGCGGCGGCGGCGGTCCGGCCAGCGGCGACCAGAGGTCCGATGAGGGTTGAGGCGGCCCGTGAGGATTGGCTAATTGGTTAAAACTTGAGTTCTTTAGCCTGAGGTTAGAGGTTCAAATCCTCCTATTAGAACCATCTTTATTATTTTTTTGACCTATCAAATGTTCTTCGAATATATCAATCTTATAGTTGATTTTCATCGTTTTGATGTGATCTACGAAATGGTAACGATGACGACTGTATTTTCTTTTCAAATTTTAAAATGTATATTCAAAAGTTTTTATACACATATATTAGAAATAAAAAATTTTAATTTAAGGGAATTACAGAAGGGCCAACTGACTTTTTTTTTTTTTTTTTTGAGAAATCCCTCGGAAGATGAGGGGGGTTCGGCCTGGACCCCTACCTCTTTATTTAAAAAAAAGGGGGGGGGGGGAGGGGGGAGGCAGAAATATAGCTCAAGGGGAGGAGGACCAACTGACTTGAGATGGAAAATAGTATCAACTAGTTGAAGCTCTTATCCCTTACTTGTGTGGGACTAAACTGTAAAGAAAAGGATTCAAATTTCTAAATCTTTTCTTTTGAAATAATATAAAACAAAATGTTCTCAACACTTTACCATTGTCATGTAGACAGCCAACCAATAGGAGACCGATGTTTTTTTTTTTTTTACACCCCCCCTCTCTCTCTCTCTCTCTCTCTCTCTCTCTCTCTCTCTCTCTCTCTCTCTCTCTCTCTCTCTCTCTCTCTCTCTCTCTCTCTCTCTCTCTCTCTCTCTCTCTCTCTCTCTCTCTCTCTCTCTCTCTCTCTCTCTCTCTCTCTCTCTCTCTCATATTTATAGATCCTAGTTCTAAATATACAACAGTATATGTAAAACACCCTTGGCCATGAAGGAAAAAAATTGACGGAGTGAACGGAATTCAAGCGTATCATGAAGCCCATCAACCGGTGGTCATAGTTCAGACGGGGAGATCGATCGCCCATTCTGGAGATATGGTTGCACATTGTGAGGGGCGGAGTCGACCACGAAATGCCCTGACGGTTCTGTTGGGGATCCTGAAGTAAAAAGTCCCGGAAATAGTGTTGTCCGCTGGCGTGCAGTGGTTGTTCTTTTGCTTGGGTTTATACTTTGTATGTTGGCTTGTGCCCTTCTCTGCCTAAATGTGTGCCCCCCTAGTCTGTATGCAGTCTAGGGTTCTCTTGTATCAAAAAAAAAATCACTTAGGGTCTGTTCTTTTGCATGGAAATGGAGCAAGAAAATTAATAAGCGAGTGGAAATGGGATTTCCTGATCCATTTCCGGTGTTCTTTTGCGATGAAATCTTGTTTCCCTCTAAAATTTCCCAGCTATCAGGGAAATGAGTTTTTGCCCAAAACCTGCAGAAAATCGATTTCCCTTCTTCTTCTTCAAAATCCTAATCCAACAGGCGATTTTTGCCCGAGCTCCAGCCAACCTCGTCGACCTCCCACGAACCTCCTCGACCTCCAGCGACCTTCCGACAGACCTCCTCGACCTCCGGCCAACCTCCTCAACCATGGTAGACCTTCAAGCGGACCTCATCGATCTTCAGTGAACCTCCTCGACCTCCGGCGATCTTTCGGCGGACCTCCTCGACCTCCGGCGACGATGGTCGGCCACTCGATCTTAGTCGATTTTCACAATCCATTTCCCTATTCAAAAGAACGGCAGAAATTTTGTGGTGTGGAAACAATTTCTGTAGAAATTATTTCCTTTATTTTTTTTCCTGGAAACTAAAAGACCAGACCCTTAGCTCTTAAGTATGATACGAAGAGTGAGGCCAAGGAAGGAAACATAGAGTTCCCATTCTCTATATAAGGTCTACACTCAGTGAGAAAGAAATTACCCCTCTTTATGTGGCCCTTTGTCTTTGGCTAGCCATGCTTGTCTTGGTCAATTGTTACCTGTGTGTTACACCCCCATTTCCCTGGTCGAGGGATCGTGTCTACCATTGCTTATCATGAGCAGCGCATCCAATGGGGGCTAGGTACGCCACACAAACAAAGCACAACTTCTCATCTACATATCCCTTCCTTCTTTACTCACCAATTTAAAGGCAGTCACGTACTGCATTAACCCTTGCAGCCTCACCCTTTTGGCGTTGCTGAGGGAGATTAAGGGCTTCGGTGGCCTCGACCTCCCCGGCCGCCATCGGTGTTGTCAGGGTGGTCGAGTTCTCGGCAGATCCATCCTTTCTCTCCAGTGGGCCTTTTTTGCTCTTCCTCTATCCGAATTTTGAAATTTTGATGGGGTTTCGTTTCCCTTTCCCCTCTCATCTGGGTTTTTGGGTCGTTCCTTTCAGCGCTCACTCGGATCTGGCGGTGTCCCGCTCTGGCATGTTGCGGTGGTGTGGTTCGATCGTTGGAAAGGCCCTAGTATGGCCCATTAGCCCCGCCTACTCGTTTTGGTGGCTCCCGACAACGTGTTGAGGATTTGGCTCAATTCAGTGTGTTGTCTCCGGCGGAACTCGATGGCGACTTCCTTTCCGGCATCCAGTGGATGGCATCATCCCTCTTTGTGGTGGCGGCTTTTCGGTGGTGTTCCCCTTTTAGTCTTTTCTTTAGGTTTGTTTGGTGTGTACAGTGATGCCTGCTTTCTTCTATCGATGGGGCGATTTGAGAGTGGTTCTGCCCTTGGTGGTAGCAAATCTTGGTGGCCGCGAGCCGGGGGTTTTCTGCACTGGGTGTGGCATCTTTTTTTTTCCCTCTTGCCGCCGAGAGTGGTGGCTATGGTGGTTTCCGCCGGTGTGGCTGTGTGTGCCCGTCAGTGGGCGTCTATTTGTGCTGCACCGGCATGTGGCACCTCTTAGAGGTCCGGTGGTGACCTCCCCACTTCAATCTACAATATATATATATATATATATATATATATATATATATATATATATATATATATATATATATATATATATATATAGGTAGCTGGAGAGGGGTTCCTGCCGGCCTCACCTTGATCTTTCGCATGTTACGCATGTTAGAGCATCTCCCAACGATCGCCTTACTCCGGTCCACATATTTGGAGGTGAATGGATGTCAACTAAGCTTTTAGGGGTGACTCTCAAGGCATGTGTTCCGAAGGTCCCCCTCCCCCCGCCCCTTCCCTTTCAATAATAAATTTACAAACCACCCCTTGGACTTTCATGATATTACAAAGCCTATAAATGCATAATAAAAATATACAAAAATTAATTTATAAATTTGTAAAAGTTACCCTTTGAGCTATAAACAATAACAAAAATTCATTGAACTTCACAATTTTTTTTAAATTATTACAATGGAATAAAAAAATATTATTTTGATATTTTGATCATCAAATGAATAATATATATATATATATATATATATATATATATATATATATATATATATATATATATATTGGAAGTTGGTTCAGATGCCTCGGTCATTCATTGAACATACCATCAGATGAAAGGACTCCTCTGACCACATCTGGTACGGAGGTGCTTGTCCATTGATTGAAGTTATAATGATTTAAGGAGTAGCGGGCAAGAGAGTGAGCAGCTTTGTTACCCTCCCTGGGGGTGAATTGTATTCTTATCGACATCTTGCATTTGATGAGTGCTTTGATGCTGTTGATGATGGTTTTGATCTTCCACGGTGGATTTGGTGCGGTGGTGTTAGAACTTTGACGACGTTGAGGGCATCACCCTCCCCCGTGCAGTTCTAAAGATTGAGTTCCATTGCAGCCTCGACCCCAGTTTTGAAGGTGACCGCTTCGACTCGCAATAGAATACCTTCAGAAATGCCGATAGACATAGCCATGATAAGGACTCCTTTGCTATCTCTAACAATGATAGTTGTTGCAGATCCGTCTAATCCCATCGCGCCATCAACATTGATTTTAAACCCATAAAATATTGGAGGGACCCAAGTTATCTTTTGTTTAGGATTAGCTCCCATAGAGGCTCTTGTGCCTACTGAACCGTTATCAGTTGTTGGTCTTGAATCATTATGGTGATCACACATATGGTTCTAAATTGGGGACGTTGGGGTATTCTTAAATATCAAATTGCATTGTTGAGGTTGTGGCTCCAAACAAGCAGCATACAACTCCAAGGTTCATGCGCGAAGTTACTGCGGAAGACAGAGCACTGGAGTAAGGAAGGATCAATCAGCCATAGTCGTTTGCACGACTTTCCCAAGTCGTGCGCACGAGTGGCATCGGCATTAATTTTTATCGGGCGAGAAAACCAAGTCAAGTCGTGCGCACAACTGGTTACTGTAGTATGCAGGTGTGGAGGTTCGGGCTGCATTTTCTTGTGGGTTTCCTTCTCTAAGTCTTACACGATTGTAAGCCTATATAGGAGCAGGTCTAGGACAAACCTAGGTATAGAGAGAAGCCATAAGAGAGGGTAATCATTACCAAGGGAGAAAGAGAGCGATCCAAGAAGGCTTAAGACTTCTGGGAAGGATTCTTTCTAGTTTCTCCGGGGTGAAGGTTGCGGATCTAGTCTCTTGTGGGAGGACTTCTTTTTATGGGTATTAAAAGGGATTGGTGAGAGGCAAAGTTTCTTGTACTCGGGTTATCTCCTCAATAGTGAATCAATCGAGCGTTGTTGCCGTATATCTCGTGTATCCGCTTTATTTGCTCTTTTGTTTCATCTTATCGGTAGTGGTGAGACATCATCTTCTCTGTAAAAGTTCCTCGCACGTCGGTGTTCTCACGCTTCTTCCACTGTGTGAGGACATCAGATCTCAACAAATTGGTATCAGAGTTTCTTGTTCATAATTAGAAGGAGCTAGATTGATGTTGAAGAATTTGAAGATGACGATTCAAGGTTTGAACCTACGGTTCAAGATCGAGAAGTTCGATGGAAAAATTAACATTGGCTTGTGGCAAATAAAAGTTAGGAATACGTTGATTCAAGGTGGTTTGTACAAGGCTCTGAAGGGTGTCAAGCCGGACAAGATGTCGGACGATGATTGGATTGTGTACGATTTGAAAGCGGCGAGCACAATTTAGATGTATCTCTCGAAGATTGTACTGGCAAACGTCTTTAGGGAAGACTCCATGACAAAACTGTGAGAGAAATTAAAGACTTTGTACACGACCAGGTCTCTTACGAACCGGTTATACCTGAAGCAGAAAATCTATGCTTTTTAGATGGCGAACAGTACAAGGATTTCGAAGCATATTTTTGCCTACAATCGACTGACGGAAAATCTCCTTAATGTCGGTGAAGACATGAAGGAGACGAATAAGGTGCTTCTGTTTTTGGGATCATTACCCAAGTCTTACAAGCATCTGAAGGTCACAATGCTCTACGGGAAAGACACCATCAAGTTTGGGGATGTCACAGGTACGCTCCTCACAAACAAGCTCCGATTAAAGGGGTCGGGCGAGGCGAAGGGTGATAACCAATCAAAGACGCTTATGGTGATGGCAGTGGCGAAGAAGAAGAAAAGGCAAGGTACTTGTTGGAAGTGCGAAAGATCTGGGCACTTCAAATCGGAGTGCAAATAGAAAGGTGGAGTAAGACCGGCTTGCACAGGGGCATCCAAAGTCAAGGAGATGTATCCGTCGATTATGCCTCGTCAAGAGACTTTGATGAGGGGGATGTTCTGATGGCCGCCACTGATGTTATATCAGATCAGGAATGGATAATCGATAGCGGGGCCACACATCATATTTATTCACACATGGTATAGTTCGACAGGTATGCGGAGTGTGACGGTGGTAAGTTGACTGCTGGCGAAGGCTCCAAGGTGTTGATAAGGGAAGTCGGGGATATTCGACTTGAGAAGTCTAACGGTCTAGTTCGGACACTCAAGGAGGTCCATTATGTTCCGGGGTGGAGGGGTAATCTAGTCTCTTTTTCCAGGTTAGATTCCCTCGGGTGCACCTTCACCGGTCAAGATGGACTTGTGGAGGTTTGGGACGGAGCTTCTATGATCATGAAGAGGGCTTTGAGTAGAGGCATATACAAATTAGCCAAAAGGGTGGTGATACAAGCACGATGTTTAGTAAAGAACAAAGGTGCAAGTGAAGCACGCTCAGGGGCGAAGATGATCAGGAGGTGGCCGAGTTCCAGTGGCCAAGTCGAAAGCCTTGGACAATCACCAAGCTCAGTGATTGGGCTTTCGGTTTGGGGACAAACACGATGACGATGATCAAATGATTGATTCACGGTGCAAAAAGATGATGTTCGTGTTCAAGGGGATGCTCATGTATTGTCATGAAGCCAATGTGGAGATTTTTGAAAATGTGGCTCGAAACAAGCCGCATACAACTCCAACGTTCGTGCGCGTAGTTACGGTAGAAGATAGAGCACTGAAACAAGGAAGGCTCGGCCAGCCACAGTTGTGCGCACAAGTAGCATCAGCATCTTTATCGGGTGAGAAAACCAGGTCAAGTCATGCGCACGACCTCCCCAGGTCGTCCGCACAACTAGTTACGACAGTACGCTGGTGTGACGGTTCAGGCTGCGTTTTCTTGTGGGTTTCCTTCTCCAAGTCTTGCACAATTGTATGCCTATATAAGGGCAGGTCTAGGACGAACCTAGGTACAGAGAGAAGCCATAAGAGAGGGTAATCATTACCAAGAAAGAAAGAGAGCGATCTAAGGAGCCTTAGGGCTTCTCGGAAGGATTCTTTCTAGTTTCTTTGGGGTGAAGGTTGTGGATCTAATCTCTTGTGAGAGGGGCTTCTTTTTGCTGGTATTGAGAGGGATTGGTGAGAGACAAAGTTTATTGTACTCGAGTTATTTCCTCAATAGTGAATCAATTAATCGTTGTTGCAACATATCTCGTGTGTTTGCTTTGTAGTTTATTTGCTCATTTGTTTCGTCTTCTCGGTGGTGGCAAGACATCGTCTTCTCCGTGAAAGTTCCTCGCACGTTGTTATTCTCTCGCTCCTTTCACTGCACGAGGGCCTCGAATCTCAACAAATTGTGCCTAGCGTTCTAAAATTTTTATAGTGTAATAGCAAAGGTGTTGAAGTCCCAAGTTTGATTTGGGCCTCCCACACAGGTTGCTCGGATCCATTCCCTGCAAGAGAGGGTGTTCCTACTCGAGTCAATGGTCGTAGGTCCTCCAAATCATACCGCTCGGGCAAATGGGCATATAAAAAATATGTGTCCTCCTTAAGATTTTTTTGATTAGAGAATGGTGGCCCATAATGCTGACGGGTTGACCACTAACCGCCAGGCCAGCTTGGTCAAAAGGGATTGATTAATCGTTTCTGCTTCCTGAATACCCAAACCTCCACAATCTCTCGACCCGTGGAAGTTCTTCAAGACCTTAAGATAAAGGTGCCGGTGACCTTGATCATACCCCTACTAGAAATCCCGTTGTATTCTTTTGATATCTTTGCAGATCTTCTTTGGTAAATTTAGCGTAGACATTGAGTAGATCAGAACTGAACTGAGTACGGATTTGATAAGCACTGTTAGTCCTGCATGAGACAATAGTTTTCCTTTCCAGGTTTTGAACCGAGATTGGAATTTATCTAAAATGAACTTAAAAGACTCACCCCTTCTTTTTCAAAGAATAATGGCCCTCCTAAATACTTCTTATCTTGATCCATAAGGGGGACCCCCAGCAGTCTGATGATGGCATTCTGGATATCAATTGTTGTGTTTGAATTGAAGTGGATGGCTCATTTTCATAATTGATGACTTGCCCCGACCATTTTCCAAATAGTGATAGAGTCTCGTTGATGGCAGCTAGTTCTTCCACCTTAGAGGATCTTGGATCCAAAGATGAAGAGGTCATCAGCAAATAATAAGTGTGAGACGCTGGGTGCCTATCGGCGAACTCGAATGCCTGATATAGCATTAGTCTTAGGGATGACAACGGCGCGTTTCAGTGTGGTTTTGGGCAAAATTGAAACCTTCACTGCAATACCGAAACCGCACCACACCACAATGGTGTACCATTATGTAAAACCAAAATCACATCATGCGGTGTGGTGCACCATGGTTTTGTTTGGATGAAATCGAAGGTGCAACGGAAGTCGGATTCGATTCAGAAAATCGATTCAGTGTGTGATCTACGTTAAATTTTTTTTCATCCAAATGAAACATATATGCTATAGATGAACGAAACGGGAATCGAACCCCCTACTATCTTCTACCAAATCTAGCATGACAATAACTATGCATGCATGACGATAGATCTAGGGGTTCAGATGCGTTATATCTTCATACAGGATTTAGCACCGCGTTGTCAATCTACAAAGTTGATGACGAAGAAAGTATCCATGAGCTCGAACGATGGTTCTCTTCAAGTTCACCTGGTCTCGCAATCAGGCCCAGACCCTAGCACTCCGATCTTTGAGTGCCTCGGAGTGCTAGCCTTCTCCTTTTCTAAATCTCACAAACCCTCAAAAGAAGAAGAAAAATGAGTGAGTGAGAGAGTATTTTTCTGTTTCTCATAGAGACTCCCAGAGAGAGAACGAGAGAAGCCAAAAAACTAACAGAAAAGAAGAGATATTTGACCGAAATAATATCGGGGGGGGGGGGGGGGGGGTTCTTGTGAAAACCGTGACCCTTGCCTTGGGAAACATGCCCCCCCTTCTTTTTTGCTGATCCACTCTTCTCCCTAATATCTCTCTCTCTCTCTCCTATCTCCTTGTAACCACTCGAGATTCCCTGTCTTATCTCATCTCTAAAATCAAGGGGGAGAGATATTTGAATATCCAAATATTCCTCATCCCTTGATTAAAGGGATGACTTCACCATGCACAAACCCCGCCCTATTAGGGCATGCAAGATATTTTGGTTGGACCAAAATGCCCCCATACACTTAGTAGCCGATTACCTAATGGGGAAGCGTGCATGGCCCATTTTATGTGCACGATAATGCACTCTAATAATTAGGGTACTTATCTACACTAAGTCATCACACCATGGGTCGATGAATAGTGATTTTAACATTTACTAGGTGCCATTAATAAAATGTGGGGTGCCTCTAAGTAAAAGTCACTAAATGATCATCCTGTGTTCTAGTGCGACACGCACACACAAAACCGACCCTATGCGATGTAAAGGCCAGGTCGCATGTCTCTATACTACTCTGGGGTTGTCCTCTAGTGAACGCACTCAGCCCTACACAACTTTCATGCTCTAGTGCAATGCACTCATGGAACGCAGGGTGGTTAGGGTATCTTTTCTTCAACTCTAATTATGTAGTTGACTAAAAGAAAGTAAAAGTATGAAATGATTGTGGATAGGGTGGAACCTTCAGGGATTAGGGTTCATGACTTCTAACCGGGCCTGATCGACATATTACTCAAGTTCTTCGTCAATCCTCTGGGTCCTGGTTAACCTGTGTGGCCACCCAGAGTGCGACGCAGACTGCACTCTAGTGATCCTAGACTTACTATGCTATCTCGTATACCCCTGCTTTTCGCTTAGTATTGGTAATACGATGTCCCTCCACTTGATGCCATGTATCAACTCAAGCGGTGGAGAGCACCGTCAGACTCGAATGATCATCTGACTATGTTTCTTCCAGGTTGATCATCATATCGCATCTGCGGTTGCTTTGGCAAAACAACTGGATCCAGTCAACAACTCAACTGTTAACCACCAGGCTTGGGTTTAGTGCGGTGTATATCAGACCAAGGAACGCACCTCCTGGTAGGGATATATGGATGGCCTGCAAAAGCAGCGTATTGATGCAACGCTAGTTTGGTAACCCAACGCACCGTAGTATTGGCCGGGTCATGGTTAGATCTCTCACACGTTGGTGAACCAAACACAACTGGTGTGTCCACCGATCACGGTTTCGTAGGGTTTAGGACTGATTACCCTAAGTAAAACTATGGCTATGTACGCCGGTGTTTGCTCACCGATCTGTGCACTGTGTTGGTTTCGTTCGGCTACAAACACTGTGCCTAGCAATGACCATGGTAGAGGAACACATGCTTTGTCATTCCAATAACTTAATATGATAGGACGACCAACTCTAATCAGAGTTGCGAACAATTTAGGCTCATAGGACCTATCCACTGAGTCTCCCACTCGGATGGACTACTATGTAGCCACGACTCATTTAAGTCCTGTACACAGAACACGTACAAAGATATGCACCATAAAGCAAAATATAAACCCATTTATTAATCAACTATGGTTTTTACAAGCCCTAGATCATATCTCACTCAACATGTTTATTATTATAATGGCCTAAACGGTGTAGTTTTATGCGGTTTTGGTCAAAACTGAAACCGCACCGCGACGGTTTTTTATTTTGGCAAACCAAAACAACACCATGTAGTGTGGTTTACAGTGATTTTTGGTTTTAAACTGCACCACTGCCATCTATAATTAGTCTCAACCATAAGATTTAGTCTTATATAAAGAACTTCCATGCACATGATAAATATGTAAGGCGGCAGAGGACACCCTTGTCTAATTTCTCTCGTTAATCTGATGAACCCCTCCGGACTTTCATTTATTAGGACCGAGAAGGTGGCTGTGGAAATGCATTCCAAAATTAATCTTCTAAGATGAGGGGGGAACCCTAGAGTGCATAGGACCATAGAAATGAATGTCCATTCGAGCTTATCATACGTATTGGACATATTGAGTTTGACAGCAAATAGGCCTGTAGCTCCCCTCTTGGATGACATTGAGTGAAGGAGTTCTTGGGCGATAATAGATTTGTCAGTAATTTGCCATTTAACCACGAAGGCACTCTGATTAGGGGAGATGTTCTTATTAAGAAAATGTTTGATTTTGTTTGCTATGATTTTGGTGATAACTTTGTAGCAAACATTGCAAAGACTAATCGATCTGAAGTGGGAATGGTTCTCCATCGTTTTCTTCTTGGGAGTTAATAAGGGCAATAAATATATGTTTTTGTACTTTTCCACATCATAAAAAAAAAATAAAAGATGAACAATGTTCTCTAATAATGGGGGTTGACCAACCATTCCCGGTTAATGAAGAGAAAAATGGGGGTTCTTTGAAGTGCCTTTTTTGATATCCTTTGGAGATGTTTTTAGGAGCCATGCTGTATTATAACAGAGACGACAATGGAACGGATCAACAAACTTATAAGAATTATGGCCCCCACTACCCCAGTAAGTCAGATGTTCTTCAATCGTTCTGGGTTTGAGAATGTCCAATTTATTTGTCATCCACGTCAATCTATCATCTAGCCATGTGTCGGACTTTGATAGGTTAAGATTTTTACCACTCACAAGAATATGTCTTAGTATTAGAGCAGGTACAACAACCTCCTCAAATCAGCCGGTTCCACCACCATTGAGGAGAATATAGAAAAAATTGCTTCCAACGGGCTCCTCAATGCTAGGGTCATACGGTGGCCCCCATCCCAATGCCTCAACCTCCTCTTCAATATCGATGAGGAAAAATCCTCCTTAATGTCAAAAAGTTGACAGAAGTGTAACTTTGTTTTTGTAAATCGCAGCCGTATGGTAATGATCGTGCTGTCCAAATGGCATTGACCATCATTGTCATGATATAATAAAAAATTGACCGATTCTAACTAGCCCTTGGAGCCCTTGGATGACATGGAGACCACTGTAATTTTGAGAAGACTGTTGGAGACAGTCATCTACCACTCCTCCCCAAAGATGATGTAGCATAAAATTCCTCCTTAACCGTACTTTCGAGGAGGCCAATTTTGAGGAGACCGTTGTACATGCTCTTATACAAGCAAAGATATGTGTGATACACATTAACCCAAACCGAGAGAGAGACAGAGAGAGAGAGAATTGGACCAAGACCCAACAAACGGGATAGATGGAGTGCCGTTATTTCTATTTCGAAATTTGGGACACCAGACCGGCTAGGATGGAAGGACTACTTAATATGGACTTCTTAATATTTTTTGTTTTTGAGAATCCCTATGAATGAGAGGGTTTATCCTCGCCTCTACCAGTAGATTAAATAATTAAAATATTTACAATAAGGAGGGAAAGCAAAATGAAGATTACAATGAGGAGCTAAACTCTAGTAAGAAAATCTTCAATCTCGGAATCAGGTACTTGCCCAGAGATGGATGACTGAACGGATCCTGTTATAGACTCCCTCCGAACTGAGGGCCCGATTCTGAAAGATTCTTTTGTTCCGCTCCAACCAGATACTCCAATCAATAACTGTTTAATCTATCTAACAAACTGAGATTGTAACCTCAAAGGCTTACCTCAAAACAACTTTACAACCGTCATCTTGAGTCCAAACCAATATAAGATGAAAGGGTCATAGTTTTTTTTTTAAAGACCTATCAATTACATCAGATGTGTGATCATCAACTTAAAAAACAATTAAAATGGGATTAGTTTATTTAATCCTAATCCAAGTCACCATGGTCGGTCTACCACCCCCCCTAATCCCAGATACTCGGGCACGAGCCGTGCTGGATCCGCTGGCAGCCACCGACTCGTTCAACACGGTGCCTGCGGTCCAAGACGCTTCGAATTGTCCATACTAACCCTTTACTCTTTCTGTATTTACAGTATTATCCTACGGCCACAACAACAATCGCACCCTCAACCATCACGACAATCGCGCCGGTTTGATCATTGAATTATGTGTCTGAATCCTATTGGTCTCCAGCACGTGCCAGTGGCCCCTCTATTTCAACAAACTTAGGGACAACTTGACAGGACAACTCCACGTGAATGGAACACTGACATCTCTTGATTGGCAGGACTATAGACCATGCAATGAACTCTAAGGGATGTCACCACCGCCGATAGCCGCCACGCCCCACCGTCCACCCGCTCCCACCATTAGCCACCGTCCATTGCCCCGCAATTGACCACTGGCCTGTTGTTCCACCGGCCACCCGCAGCAACCGGCCAACACCCGTGTCGACCATCACCAGTTGGTAGGGGTGCACAAAAAAACCCATGAAATCGAAGAACCAAATAGAACCGGTCCAAATCGTACAGTTTGGTTCGGTTTCTGATAGGATTGGTTCGGTTTTAATCAGGGGCGTAGCCATAATTTTTTTTTGGACTGGGCTAAAGCTAAACTAGTTTTTTTTTACAATGAAACTTTTAGTATATAAAGAAATACAAAGAAATTTTTTTTAGGCGAATATCGACGGTACTAGAAATTATATTAATATAAAAAAAGTTAATTACACTTTGTTCCCCTGAATTTTAGCTTAAAAACATTTAACCCCTTGTAGTTAAAAAACCACATTTTGCCCCATTGAAGTCAAATAAAAATTACATAATGATAGAAATTAAGTAGTTGACAAAAGGAGTATTGCGCTAACGTATATTTCAAAATTTAGGGAACGTTTTGGAACAAAGTAAACTATAGGGGGGTTAAGTGTTTTTGGCGGTCATTCATGTTTCGTGAGGACTCAGAGGCGATTGTGATTCACGTACGTGTCGCGAGGGGTCCAGGGCCTCATTGGGCTGATGCTGACTGAGATATATATTAGTTTTTCTCAAAATTTGAGCCAACTATTAGATCCGCCCATGATTTTGATTCCCAAAGTGCAGAGCTGTAGGGGACCGATTTGGTTCCCGGTTCTGGATGCTAGTCTCCACAACAATATCCGAACCGAACCTGTTTATGTATATACATAATGCATTCACGGCTCGGGTAATACGGATCAATCATTATGCAACGGGCCATACTAATCTCCACAACAATATCATGTATATGGCTTTATAATTTTTTGTTGTATCATCGGTTTTAAAATATTTTTTTATTTCTATATGTTCCAATGATGGACCTATTCTATCGTTTAGGGATGTAAAGAAAACTAGTGGAATCAGATAACTGAACTGAATCGAATCAGTTTTATATGGTCCGGTCCGTTCTGGTTTTGATTCCAAATATTTGAGAATCGTTGGAACCGGTTCGGTACCTGATTTATTCCGGAACCGATCAGACCGAACTGTGTGCACCCCTACCGGCCGCCGCCGACCCGTCAGCCATAACCCGCCACCGACAACCCATCCCGACGCCCACTAGCCACCACCCGTCACTGCCCACTGCCTCACTGGCGAGTGGCGACCATAGCCCATCACCGGCTTGTCGACCGTCGGCCACCCGCCGCTGCTGTCAAACCACCACCAACACACATGACATCCCCCTAGGCTTTCATCCCATGGCCCATACTCAGGCCAATCAAGAGATGCCAGCTGCACTTCCCGCCGTGTTGTCCCTCAGTTTGTTTGTGCATGCACTCATCCAACAGCCACCGCCGCCAAAACCACAGTGGGCTTGCTATCACGTCGCATGAGGAAGCAGTGGCGTTCTCGTAATAAATTCTTAACCACCCTGTTAGTTTCGGTATCTTACACATGTCGGAAGATGAGTCCAGCTGTCACCAGCCTGCCCTCTGTCCGTTTGAAAACGGCGGCCCATCTTCCCTCCCCAGCCCCCCTCCACCTGGTTGTTGGAGAGATCGAGCAAACCCTATCGGGACGATAGTAACCAGTTGACTAAACCTGACATATCGACCTTTAACACTGTAGCTACGAAGTAGCTACAGTCAACTACGCGCACGAGTTTCAACTTCCTCATGCTATTGTGGTCCCGACACAAAGGCCATAGCTTCTAGAGAGGGAGAAAAAGCGCCGGTGTACCTTTTTGACCTAAGTATTCTTCACCGAAAATGCGACCGCCTAAACAACAGCGAGATCTGACCAACTTTGTCAAGTCACTGTAGAATAATCACCAGGTGCCAGTTGCATAAGAAACAGTGATTTGAGTGGTCTAGTGGGATCTTAAGGGTCATATTCTGGTGTCAATTAGTTTACCAATTCCACAGAGATAAACTAAACCCAGGGTTATGCTTGATCGACCCTCGGGTTAAGTTAAAGGGCGGGAGATGGCCGACGGTGGAGAGCTGACAAAGTTCCCATAATTGTAACTGCGCTTATATTAAACGGCAATCTAATCTGGTGCCCCTCCAACTTTCGTTTGTTTAGCCTAGTCCATCAACTGAGAAGCTGTACACCGCGCGATCTGCCCCGTCAGACGATGACCCCGCCCACGTAGCGAGTGATCTTTGATAAAAGGATGTTCCGCAAGGACACTGGAGTTCCTCGCCATTCCAGAGCTTAGAAAAGTCGACGTCCACGCACCGGCGACCAACCGCGCCCCCGCCTCGTTCCCGATTCCCGCAACTTTTCCACGAGTTCCGGCTTCTCTCTCTACATCTCTCTCTCTCTATCTCCTCGGATCCGTGGTAGGTTTTCGTGTATTCTCTCTCTAGATTCTCGCTCTGCTAGTCCTTTTGATCCGGGGGAGCTTTGCTTCGCGGTTACTTGTGGTTTGTGCTCTTGATTCTCGAACTGTTTTACTTGTTCTACGGTCAAATCTTGCCGATTTTCTGGTTTTCCGATCATTAGGTGCTGATTTTCTGATTTTTTTTAAAATTTCGAGTCTGGATAAGTTTTGTGCGGTTCAGTGAATTAAGTAGAGATTCAGCGCTTCACATTGATGTAGATCTTACGAGCAAATTGATTGCTGTCGGACTCCTAAATTTCTTTCCTTTTTCTGGGGTTGAGACGATTCCTTGCTTCGAGTTCTCTGTTTCTGAGACTGATTGCTGGGTTGGATCGTGGTTGATGCTCGATTTTTTGGGCAGGATCTTGTGGTAGGAGAGGAGTATGTCGGGAGGGGGCACGCAGACGAGCTTGAGGAAGTATATTGGAGCCATCAAGGACTCGACCACGGTCGGGCTGGCCAAAGTGAACAGCGATTACAAGGTGAGGGCCCTGCTGCTTGTGATGCCTCTCGGAGTTGTTGAATTCTGATTAGCTGATTTGTGGGTTGTCGTGCTTTCTTCAGGAATTGGATATTGCCATCGTCAAGGCGACGAACCATGTCGAGCGCCCCGCAAAGGAGCGGCATATCAAAGGTGAGCTGCGGCTCTCTGGTTCCTAGAATCCCTCTAGCTCAAAGTTCTTGAAGTCTTTGTATATAGTTCTTTCGAATTTTCAATATTGATACGCAAGTATCCGGACTAATGAGTAAAGGTCTCATTTTGTGTGCATTTCTATTGTAGTGTGATGTCAAAACTTCAGTTTGGATGCAAATTCAAACATTGAAAGAATTAAATCAACATAGCTTGTGGATTGATAGAGATGGTAATAGTTGTTGTTAGATATCCTCACACCCTAAAACCCGGGTCGTATGAGGAGGTCCAAAGAGGGTATTAAGCGGGCGTTAGGTGTCCCCTTCACCGATGTGGGACTAACCGGTGGACTTCCTCAACAGTTGTTAAGGATCTCGGGAGTTAGTGTAACTAACCCTCCCCTCTCTTGTATATAAATACCCCATTTGGTGATGATGGAGATTAAAGAGGCGAGTTTCCCTTCCATGAAAGGTTTCATGGATGATTAATGTTCCTCTTGGGTCTAGGGTCAAAATCGAAGGGGCATCGGGTTGTCTAGGCCCTCTAGGGTCTTAAGAGAAAGCTATATATAATGCACATGTCCTTAATTGTTGCATGCAGCTACTTCAATTTCGAGGGGTTTTCAGAGGGTGCTTGCGAGATTTATGATATGGTTCAGTCTGGGAGTGAGATTGTGAGAGTACCTGTAGGATTTAGGGACGGTTTATTCGATGGCTTTCAAACTGATGCAGAACTCATATAGGTTGCAACAGAATATTAATGTAAAAAGGGTAACCAAAAATCCTGCAATATTTAATCAAGGGCAAATGGGCAATTGTTTTTAATATTTTTTTTGCAAATAAATTGTTTTGATTTTATACTGAAATTATATAAATAAAGAGAAAGATCTTCTGGAATCCACCGCAGGAGGAGGAGGATCTTCTGGAATCCACCACAAACACCCGATTTCATTAATTCAACTTGTAATCAACTGATTACACCAATTTGTCTCCTCCATATACATAGGCTAGCCCTCAAAGAAACCTAATTTGAATATCGACCTTTATTTTAATTGAACTAATCCTACTCGTTAAAACAAAGACATGACCGAAGTATCCAAAAAAGAGACATCTAGCTTCTATTCCGAATCAATGCAAACTATGCTAACTCATTTAAAATGTGCTTGTTTTGTGTCCCTAAGACATCCAAGTGATGGATCTAATCAAGGCACCCCAAAAAGCATATATTACAAGCCTTAATAGGCTAAAATAAATTATTGAATTTTAAGGTGCCAAACTTTATGGAGTTTGTATCTGTTAGAAACCCTCGCACCTCACAAAACCGGCTTGTAAGGGGAGGTCCACAGGGGGTATATTAAGCGGGTGATGGGTGCCTCCCTTACCGATATGGGACTATCCGTTAACACTCCCCCTCACGCGGAGCACGCGTGGCAAGGATCCTCCCATACGGAGCACGCATGGCAAGGCACGATCGGTGGGAAGCACCCGGAGCAGGAGCAGGAGACAGGCTAGCTCTGATACCATGTTAGAAACCCTCGCACCTCACAAAACCGGCTTGTAAGGGGAGGTCCACAGGGGGTATATTAAGCGGGTGATGGGTGCCTCCCTTACCGATGTGGGACTATCCGTTAACACTCCCCCTCACGCGGAGCACGCGTGGCAAGGATCCTCCCTGTTCTACCCCCGGTTTCTGTTGCTCCATCCACGCCTACTACACCACCACCACCTCCTCCTCAGTATCCATCGCCACCACCACCACCACCTCCTCAGTCCCCCACGCCACCACCCCCACCACCTCCACCACCCATTACTCGTGTCTATGTACGTCGGTCTGCAGCTCCCCCTCCCGAATCGGTTCTCCCTGGTACTCCTTCGCCTGATGCTGCTGCTCCCTCCTCCCCGGTCGTGGATCCTGCTCCTGTTCGGCGCTACCCAGCGCGCGAACATCACCCTCCAGTCAGATACGACTACTCTCCTGACAGGTTTGGTTACTCTGCTTTTCCCACTGACTCTCCTGACTCTTCTGGCTTCTCTGCCAGTGCCTCCTATTCACCATCCTTTCAGGCCTTCCTTACTGCTCTTCACACTCACCGGGAGCCCCAATCGTACCGTGAGGCAGCATTACATCCAGAGTGGCGGCAGGCCATGTCAGTTGAGCTTGAGGCATTTCAGCGGACCCAGACCTGGGAGTTGGTGCCTTGTCCCCCCGGGGTGGTGCCTGTTAGCTGCAAGTGGATCTTCAAGGTCAAGACTCGACCTGACGGCTCCATTGAGCGGCACAAGGCTCGCCTCGTTGCTCGTGGCTTCTCACAGGAGTATGGGATTGACTACGAGGAGACGTTTGCTCCAGTTGCTCGGATGACTACTGTGCGCACCCTCTTAGCTGTGGCAGCTGCTCGAGGGTGGCCTCTCCATCAGATGGATGTCACCAATGCGTTTCTTCACGGTGATCTCTCCGAGGAAGTCTACATGGCTCCTCCTCCGGGCACTTCAGTTCCTCCAGGACACGTGTGTCGGTTGCGCCGGGCCATCTATGGGCTCAAGCAGGCTCCTCGTGCCTGGTTTGAGCGCTTTCGCAGTGCAGTTCTGGCCGCCGGGTTTGTTGAGCGTCACTCCGACTATGCCCTGTTCACTCGCTCCTCCAGTCAGGGCATTGCAGTCCTTCTCCTCTACGTGGATGATATGATCATCACTGGGGATGACAGTGCCACCATCGCCTCTCTCCAGCGGCACCTCCAGAGTCAGTTTGAGATGAAAGACCTGGGCTCTCTTCGCTACTTTCTGGGTCTTGAGATTGCCAGGTCAGCTCGTGGTCTGTTGGTTTCCCAGCAGAAGTACATCTCCGACATTCTTACTGATGCTGCCCTCACTGACACACGTACTGCTGATACACCCATGGAGCTCAATTTGAAGCTTCTCGCTACCGATGGTGAGCCACTCCAGGATGTCTCCCGCTACCAGAGGTTGGTTGGGATGCTTGTCTATCTCACCATGACCCGGCCAGACATTGCTCATGCTGTTGGCATTGTCAGTCAGTTTGTTCAGGCTCCACGGTCAGTACACTATGCAGCTGTTCTGCGGATTATCCGCTACCTCCGGGGCACCATCACCCGTTCACTCCTGTTTCCCTCCACCTCTCCGTTGGTACTGCGCGCCTACTTAGATGCAGATTGGGCAGGAGATGCCGACACTCGTCGATCTACTACAGGATACTGTGTGTTTCTGGGTGACTCCCTGATTTCATGGCGCAGCAAGAAGCAGGAGTCTGTGGCTCGCTCCAGCACCGAAGCCGAATACAGGGCTATGGCTTCCACCACCGCCGAGATTGTCTGGCTTCGACGTCTTCTGCTTGACTTGGGAGTGGTGATATCCGGGCCGACCCCTCTCTTCTGTGACAACCGGAGTGCTATTCAGATTGCTAGCAATCCGGTCTTCCATGAGCGAACAAAGCATATTGAAGTTGACTGTCATTATGTTCGCCAGGCGTTTATCGATCACATCATCTCCCTGCCTTTCATTCCCTCATCGGAGCAGACTGCTGATTTTCTGACGAAGCCACTGACGACTGCTCGCTTCAGACATTTTCTAGGCAAACTCTCGGTTCATGATCCACCGTGAGTTTGAGGGGGAGTGTTAATGTAATGTAATGGGTCGGGTTTACTGTATAGTCGGGTCGGGTTTACTGTACATATATATTGGGCTTGAGTCCCTCAATGGAATCATTCTGTTCCTCTCCAAACCCTAGCCGTCGTCTCCTAACATGGTATCAGAGCTAGCCCGTCTCCTGCTCCTGCTCCTGCTCCCGCTAGCCCGTCTCCTGCTCCTGCTCCTGCTCCCGCTCCGGGTGCTCCCCACCGATGATGCCCTGCCACGCGTGCTCCGCGTGAGGGGGGATGTTAACAGATAGTCCCACATCGGTAAGGGAGGCACCCATCACCCGCTTAATATACCCCCTGTGGACCTCCCCTTACAAGCCGGTTTTGTGAGGTGCGAGGGTATCTAACAGTATCATCTGTGAGAAGAGGATTACTATGTGATTATAATATTGTTTTATGATCCAAGTACACTTACTTGAGTTAATGATGTAGACGCGCCGAGATTTTCAGGACAACACCTTGATATTTTGCGTGCCCGCAAGGATTCGACCGTGATCGTCGATTGGAAGTTTCCATAATGTTCCTCTTTACGTTTACTACACCTTTCATGTTTACTTCATGTAAATCTGATAAGCCGATCAAAAGATATTAGGGTTTATATTTTAGGTCAGCCTAGGTGTAGGGGTTATTCGCACCAGACTTGAGCCTAAAGTGTTTTATTAAAAATAGTAAATTGCTCAAACAAATCCAAGATTCTTCTTGTGGTTAGATTTTATTGCATGTGTTGGTTTTGCCTTCTGGAGCCCTCCTGATTTTTTTTTCCGGAATAAGAGGTATAATCTGGTCAAACTTTACTATTTATGCTGAGTTTTGGTTGATGAAGGATTGCATGCCAACAAACTAGTCCATAACGGTTGAAAACATCACAGGTTGGAGCTTGATCTGTCGCTGCATTATAGTGCTTGTCGAGCCAGTTGTTTTGGCACTTGAATGTCCAAAAATGGACACAGTATGAGAAAGTTATGTCCTTCTGAAGTTGTAAAACATGATGATAGGTCCGGCGTGTCTAACACTGTATGTAGAAACTAATATAGACTTAACTATGTGGTACATGTGAACTTCCTGGGTTAATGGGAGCAAACTTGATCTTTGAACCTTCGCTTTCTTTATATCTCCAGCCTGAATACTAGCATTCTATGTAGGTCTAGTCTTTTGTGCATTGAGTTATATTTTCTAGAAATATATTGCCTACTATGTTTAACCAAATACATTATGTGGATCTAACATAGATTGCCATTTTATTGGTTTGCAGCAATTTTTTATGCTATTTCAGCGGCAAGACCTAGGGCAGATGTGGCTTACTGCATTCACGCTCTTTCCAGGCGTCTTGCAAAAACACATAATTGGGCGGTATGTAACGTTCCTTTTTTTTTTTTTCTTCGAGAAATCACACGCAGTGGATTTGGAAAGAGGGGGGGGGGGGGGAGTGTTCTATATCCAACCCTTCTGCTTATATCCAACCTTTTTGCAAAGAGGTAAAATGTGGATTATATTGTGCTAATACATCCTTGAACGTAACTAGTGCACTCGGGTAAGCATTCGGTTTCTGGTGACAACAATTCTGGTATTAGTTTAATATTGTTAGTTCCTATATCCTATCAAGAGATGCAGGTGACGATGGTTTTCTCTAAAATTTACTAAGCTACAACAAAAAAGGTCTTGGTAATATATTAGGTCAATAATTTTTAGGAACAATTTTTACCCTTAGAACTTGCTTAACTAAGCAGTCAGAATTTGTATGGAGCTTTGATGCTATTTTGTGTTTGCTGCATTTTATTCTGTATAGTTTGGTCCTAATATCTTTTTGTTAAAATCAGATGCATTTAATATTGAAAACAGTAGGTCACTGTATAGATGGAACTGGGAATCTGTATTTTTTTGTTTCTTCTTACAGATAAAACTAGTGCCTGTCTAGAATATTTCATTTCGACTTCTCTTCACGTAGAACTCCTATTATTCTGCTCTGAAGGTGAATAGATTCACAAAAATATCCCTTGTGATTCTGGGCATGGATCAAATTTCGACAAATGTCGGTCGAAATCACCGACATATGTCGGTATTTGGAGGCTCCGACCTAAAAAAAGTCTGAATTGTTGACATTACAATTTGTCGGTCGACATTGTCGGTGGATGTCTACAAATGTTGGTGATTTGTTGGTGCTGTCGGCGAAAAGAACATGTGACTGTTCAATTATTTCATTTGTCAGGCTATTTGTCGGTGACATCACCAACATTTGTCGGTTTGTCGGTAGATTTCGGTAGACAAGCTGGGATTCCCAACTGGTGCTCTTTCTTTGTGAATAAAATATAATATTTTGGGTTGGTAGCATTGTATAAATTGTATGCTTGCTTGTATTAATAGTTTGCAGTTGTATGCTTGTATTTTGTATTGAACTTGAGCATTCTAGTACTATATTTGTACTTTGTACTTTGTAGTTTGTACAACTATTCTATAATCGTTGTTTATTCTATAGTTATGGATTCTACTTTCAGTTTCAGATTTTAAGTGGCTTTAAGATTTTGTATGGCATTCTACTTTGTAATTCATTAAGTGGTTTAAAATTTTAAATATGAATCTAAAGTCCTAGATAAGTAGATATGCATATTTATGTCACAGAAAGGTTATCATGAAGTTTTGCTTAAATATTCTATCTTTTTCATTTCAAATGAACAAAATCAAAATCTGACCGAAAAAACGATAAATTTTTATCGAAAAACACCAAATTTGACCGAAAAACGAAAATTTTTCACCGAAATTTGATTTTCCATTTTACAATTTTTCCATCGACAAATTATCGAAAAACAAATTTTTTTCTTTTTTTGGCTGACCGACATGGACACTGAAAATGATATTTAAAACCTTGATTATGGGTAGTGGCTAAATGGTAATAGAAATTGTGGAATGATGCTCAAACAATAGGGGGTATGTCTCATGTGCTTTGTGTGGGCAGTGTTCGATCTCCGATCACGACTGGTATTTTAACGGTTGCGTTGCAATTAGGGTTATATTGTTGTCGTCTTCCGAGACCTGGGACGAGGAAATTATGAATTGGGTTAAGTGAAGTTTCAATTTTGAGAAACTAGCGAATTGAGTTGTTATCTAATATTAGTTTGTGAAAGCAATAAATTGTTCTTAGGAGTATTGATAGAGGGAGATCAAGGGCGGCGAATCCACCACTAGCCATGCATCAGTTATTATTATACTCATTAGGGTTTTTTTATTTGCTTGAATGGTCGATCTATCACGACCGAAGTCGTAATGGATCTCAAAAAACACTACAAATCTCAACGGCATGGGCAATTTGTGGTCGGCACGGTCTGTCCGTTATGGGGCACAGACTGTCTTCCCTAGACATGGCCCATCTCAAAGATAATATGCAGGTTCGGTTATTTTGAGTGAAAGATCTCATTGCTCCTTGCGTGGTATGATCCGTTTGTTGTTGACACAATCCGTCCTTTCGGGACACGAATCATCTTCCCTAAGCACAGATTATCCTTCAAGAGGCGATGAGTGCTATTGATGCATGTGTATGAGAGATCTAAGCCTAATATACTTTCAAGGCTATTCCTCGTTTCATCAATATAGAGAAGAAAGATAGATGAACTCATTTGCATAGAAAACACAACGATTCTCATACTTAGTTCGAAGCAAAATAAAAATCGTAAGTAATCATAATAAATAAACTTTATACATGGCTAGGGTTTCATCGAAACCCTAGATTGGAGTTTGTCGCTCATGCTTGATACGATGGTAGGACTTCTGGAAGAAACCGTGGTTGCACCGATCATGTTCTTCGCGATCGAAGCTTGCACCTCACCTTCTTGATATTTAACTCCCCAATCCCCCCTTTGATGGCATCCATAAGTCCCTTTTAAAGGCCTCTCCTGTTTAGGATTTGAGTGGGCCCCAAGAATCAATCCCAGCCATCAATACCGGGTGTCTGGCGCTGTCGATGCCAGGGGGCAATCAATCTCCAAGGGGGTGATTGATCGCTCTCTGGATTTTCTTTGGTCTTCGTTGAAGGAAGTGGTTGATCACCAATATGGGCGATCGATTGCCCTTTTCCTAAGTGCTGGTTTCCTATCATTTTTAAGGTGGGGTGCCCTTGGATCTTCGATTGTCCTTGGAGCCTTAGGTATTTTCTTCCATCTTCACTCTTTATTCGCTCTTTTTGTATGACTTTGTGCAACAACTTGTTTCCTATCAAGGGTGGCAAACACCGATAAGTAGCGTTATAAACTCATGGGAGTAGGATTAGGCGTAGGCTTATGGGTATAAATATGGTGTATCTACATGCCTATCATACCCCCAAATTTACACTTTGGTCGTCTTCAAGCAAAGATTATAACAATAAGTATAAAAGACTTCTTCATTGAGGTTGTGCGGTAGTGTGAGTATGTGCATAGTAGTGCCATTCGAGTGTCAAAATCTACATTGTATGAGGGCATATCTAAATTGCAACAACTGTGTCGAATCCAATAGGATTCTGAAATAAATACGTCGAGCAATCTAGATCTAATCATAGATTAGGTGTGTCTTGCTTGATCTCACCATGTGTAGTGGCTTACTTCCGTAATCTCAGCAAACTACTATCGTACTCATAACTTTACACAATTATCGAAATTCTCGAATTTTGCTAAAATAGTGAAGTAATGGATCAGGTTCGTATGCATATAAGCATATATTTATATTGAATATACTCTTTTTTTTTTCATACGTACGTATATGGTGTGTCCCTGCAATATCAGACCTCTTAAGCTTTTTATGTAGCCCATGTATCGAGTTTTTGGTCAATGACTCCCTAGCTAGATGGCTTCGAGACATTGGGCGTAGAGACACTCCATCGGACCTATTGGTTCAGGCTACGATGGCTACAGGGCTAGACTGGACCACGTAGCTCTCTTGCCTTGACTTCTCACTGTTTGATGTGAAACTATAATTGGTTAGGTTGGATTCCCCTATTACTAAGCAATGTTCAAGGTTGAAACAGGTTACCTCATTCTAACTTCTCACTGTTTGACGCAAAACTCCAACTGGTTCGGTCGGATGCCCCGGTTATTATGTGATGATTATAATAAAGTTTAATCTCTTTTTTTGTACATATATATAAAAATAAATAGGTATATGTATACTGGACGGGTTCTTTACTATTTTAGCTCGAATCAGTTTATCTCTTGCATTGTGTCAAGTTAGTTTTGGATGTTCATCCACTGCAATTAGGTATGCGTGCTTGTGCGGTCGGTGGGATCAAGTGTCGATTTCCCGATTTATGATTTAACTTAGATTGAACTAAGTATGGTTTTAAGAAAACTATTCAATTCTAGCAATTCTTACAACAAGATATGCCGTTATTACAATGTTAAATCCTATTCCCAGAGATGGCACTAGATGTGTACCCCCAAAAAAGAACACATTGTCCTCGATGTGTTAGGAAAGTTATCCAACTAACAATATAAAAATTATATCGGACAATTGTCAATGATGAAATGATATCACCTGATAAATATTTATTGTGATCACCCTAGTAGATGCCCTGAGGGCGATCAGGAAGTTGCTTGATGGCTTGACCGTTTTTGATATACTATATAGAGTTCTCACGTCCATTGTGGAGGATGCGACAGTCATGCACCCAAGGGCGACCTAGCACTAATTCATGGGATATTAGTGCCACCACGTGGCAATAGGCACGGTCTGCGTGTTGATCAATGCCAAAAAAGATGACGTGGCAACTGTGCGTGATGATAATCTCCGAGCCGCCCGGGTAGAGGGATTCAACGATAGGATCGGTTAGTGGAGTTGTGTGGATTCCTTTGTCTTCGACGACATGTCGTGCGATCTCGTTCCTCGAGCGACTAACATCTTAAAGGACTCGACAGATTGAGCTATTGTCAACTCATGTCGTCTCAAAAGGTATATCCCTTTCATCCTCGTCATTGATGGTGACTGGGTTGGAATGGTCCAATGATATGTGGCCATCGATCCTGATCGTGTTCGTGTGAGATCAGAACCAAGCTTGGGAGAGTAGGAAGAAGATATTCCGGCGTTGAGGATGCGATCGTAGAGATGTGTGTTGTTGAAGGCGGATCGTGGCTTTGGTGAGGAAAAGGGATCAGATGCTTGCTTGAAAAAGTGGGGCGGTTCGTCATTATTATGTTTGAGAAGTCACGATTTTGTGAAAAATCATGAATTTTGCATTTTAATTCGATGTATGTGATTTAATGCTTATTAATCGGATTGCAATCCCATCATGTACACTTGAAAAAACCTTTCGGAGCATATATATATATATATAATTCTACATTTTTCTTCTCGACTCTTTCCGGACTTGTTCCCGATTTTTTTGACTTCTCTGCTAACCGATTGTTTCTCTAACAATGTCGGATACATATTCTCAAGTATCCGACGAGTATCGACATCTGAAACGGATATGGAGGGGTCTAGAAGTATCTGTGCTTCATAATAGATTATCCTCTCCGTTGTTTCAAGCTCAACAACCACATATATGATCTAGCAACTCCTATTTCTCCGTCTATAGATCGGGAATCAGATCTGGTAAGTTGGTAAGTAGCAGCTGCAAATCTACCAATTTTTAAACCTACTACTGTTGATTCGAAGGCCCTAACTTAAGTAAAGGAGTGGCTGTCAGGTCTACTCATTAGGGTGAACTGTGAAGTGACCACACTCTGGGCAGACTGGGCTTTAGAAGATTCGCACCAATTTTTGATCCGATGGATCTCTTCCATTCTTGGTGGCTAAGGACTACTATAACATTAGTTAAAGAAGAAGATAACCTGGAGTGAATCCCTGCCATCAAAAAGATCAAATGACTAATATTCAATCCCTGGCATCAAAATGATCAAAAAGTACTTAAAATTTTGTAGAAGCTCTATGCTTTTGACATTACAGGAACCCTACTCCATTTTTCATAGATCCACCTCTCATCACAAAACCGGAGGGAGGGAGGGAGGGTTATTATACTGATGCATCCTTTAAGGATGAAGTGGTTAATAATTTTTTAATGACAAACTTGAATGCCACTGAAGTACTGATGTTATTATTGGCGTCTGCATTTTTCTCTAAATTGAGTTCGGCTGATCCTATGTTAGTTGCTATTCAGGTTGCATTAAAAACATTGATTGTGATACATCGTGCTTTGAGGGAAGTGGACCCCACTTTTCGTGAAGAACTCGTAAATTATGGAAAAAGTAGAAGTCATATGCTCAACATGGCCCATTTTAAGGATGATTCAAGTGCAAATGGTATAATTTTTGGTTGAACTTTTAATGAGTTATTAAATAAAATTGAGGTGGTTCATGACTTCCTTTCACAATCTGGCATTCAGCATGGGATTATTCTGCCTGGGTGCGTACCTATGCTTTATACTTAGAGGAGAGGCTTGAATGTTTTCGTGTGCTCAAGTATGATGTTGAGACAGACCCTCCGGTACGCATCTTATTTATGTTTTCTTTTATCTTTTTTCTTAATGCTCTGTTTCATGTAACTTCTCACGAATGCATGACTGTGTAATTGAACCCTTTGTAGTTTGTACAACATATGTAGGATATTTTAGTACATTTTAGTACACAAGTGCAACCTTATGGAGAGGGATGTGTTAATTTCAGTTTTATATGTTATAAGATTGGACAGATACACACTCTAGTAACGTGATTTATCTCTGGTTTATACTTGAACCTGAAGGAAATTACAAACATTGATTGCAGTTAAAAAGCTCCTTAACATATGTCTCAAAAGTATGTGCTGTTGTTCTCGTTCTTTTCTGCACATTAATTGCATGGCTGGTGTTCATATAAAAGCTTGTCAGGTGGTAGGGCTGGATGATGTATGCACTTTTGTTTTGGCTTTGATGCCTTGCAAAAGTGGAATATCGAGTCAATCGTGGCCAATTTAATGGAGACAATAGTAAAGCATTAGTAAGCTTCGCCAAATACTCAGATACAAATTTTGTTTAAATATATAATGTCTAGTCTACCAAGTGCAGATGTTAGGCAAAATAAGCAAATTGAACCTCAACAAAGATACTATTTCGTCATGTGTAGCAGCATACATGTCTAATCTAACTAGCTTATGATACTTAGATCCATCTTTTGTGAAGATTTACCCATTCTTGATCCTTCATTATTGAATTAGATACTCTTGTAGGATCCTTTAGTTTAGGTCAAGTTCTTCTACAATTTGAAAGATTACATTCTCGATTATTCCCATAGTCGATTGCTTAACGCAGCAATTAATAAATAAATATTGTCACCAAAAACCTAGAAGGTGAGAGAGAGAGAGAGAGAGAGACGGCTAAGGTTTGGAAGAATGACAGACGATTCCCTTCAGGGCAATAGCCACGAATATATAGGCACATACATGTGTAGGAATGAGTCCTGTACACCGAACTCATATGTATAACCTACAAGATATATTAACACCCCACCTCTAGCTCACGATTGATCAAACACTGAGAGTTTGCTAATAAGAAACAAAAAACGGGGAGAGGGATGTGATTTTGTGAAAAAATCAGCAATCTGCTTTGCGGAAGACACATAGGACAGAGAGATGGTGCCAGCCTTGTACTGCTCCATGGAAAAGTAACAATCGAGCTCAATGTGCTTTGTCTGCTCATGAAAAATCGAATTGCTGACAATCTGAATAGCACTCTTGTTGTCGCAATGAAGAGTTGTAGGGCCAGAAGTAGCGATGCCAAGATCGCGAAGAAGACGCCGTAGATGAACAACCTCTTTAGTTGTAGTGGCCATAGCACAAAACTCAGCCTTAGTGCTAGAGCTTTCTGCTTCTTGCTCTTCCAGGAAATCTGAGTCACCTAAAAAGAGGCAATATCCAGTAGTAGAGCAACGAGTAGTCGGGTCACCGGCTCAGTCAGCATCAGAATATCCACGAAGAATCAGAGAGGAGGTTGAAGGAAAAAGAAGCGACCTGGTAATAATGCCTCGTAGATACCGAAGGACTTGGAGGAGGGCAGCATAATGAGCCGAGTGAGGGCATCCACGAACTGGTTAAGAATACTAACTGCATGTGCAATATCCGGCCTGGTGATGCACAGATAAACCAGTTGACCAACTATCTCCCGATACCTGGTAGGACCTGATAGGGGCTCACCATCAGTAGGACGGAATTTTGCATGAAGCTCAAGAGGAGTGTCAACTGTACGGCAATCAGAAAGAGCTGCACAACCCAGGTTGTCAGTCGTGTACTTTTGCTGAGAAAGTAAAATCCCCTGAGCACCGCTAGCAATCTCCAGAACAAGAAAGTAGCGCAGAGGACCAAGATCCTTCATCTGAAACTGACTTTAAAGATGCTACTGAAGAGAAGCTATGGCACCAGAGTCATCACCAGTAAGGATCATGTCATCAATATAGAGAAGGATGATGACCTGACCTTAGAGGGAAGTCCACACAAATATAGAGTGATTCTGGAAGCTCTCCACGAAGCTGATCTCAATCATTGCATAGCGAAAATGCTCAAACCAGGCACGAGGAGCCTGTTTGAGTCCATAAATGACCCGACGGAGACGACAGACGTGCTGAGAGGGTGTGCTGAGACCTGGAGGATGCTACATATAAACAACCTCGGAGGGATCACCCTGAAGAAACACATTTTTCACATCCATCTGAAGCAATGGCCAACCTCGAGCAGCAACAACAACAAAGAGGGACTTAATGGTGGTCATCTGAGCCACCGGAGCAAAAGTCTCGTCATAATCAATCTTGTCTCGTGAATAAAGCCCCTGGCAACGAGACGGGCCTTATATCGATCAATGGAGTTATCGGGACAACGCTTGATCTTGAAGACCCACTTGCAGCTAATGGGCTAAAACACCAGCAGGCAAGGGGACAACTTCCCACGTCTGAGTCTGCTCAAAGGCCTGAAACTCCTCAGCCATAGCCTGCTGCCACTCAGGATACTGCAGTGCCTCTCTGTAGGACCTGAACTATCTGTCAGTATGAAGAGAGGAAAGTAGTGAACGAGGGCGAGTAGGAGGTGACTGCAACAAAACCAAAACGATCAGGAGAGTGGCCAAAGTGGTCAGGGTAGTGGCACTCGCGCTGGGGATAACGAGGGTGCTGTGATCCACATTCGGTGAAGGAAGGCTGCTCGAATTAGACGACGTACCAGAGGAGTAAAGGCCAGATGAAGGGGTGACCAGCAATGGATTAAGCCGACGACAACGAGAGTACACTTAAGGAAACAGGTGATGGGGATGAGGGAGTCGAAGGAGAGGGAGGGGACACAGGAGAAACATCATTGGAGAGTAAAAGAGAAGGGTCGACCATGGGAGCAGAAGGTAAGGGCTTGAGGGTAGGGGTAAGAGAAGCTATAGCAAAAGGAGAGGGTGTCACAGGAGGAGTCAGCTGAGACACCGAGGAGGGAGCTGGAGGGACCTCAAGAAAGGTGATGGAGGGACCTTAAGAAAGGTGAGATCCTAAGACGTAGCAGAGTAACATGGAATATTATCGACAAAGGAGACATATCGAGAGATGCGAAGACGACGAACCAAGGGGTCATAGCAATGGTACCCCTTGTGCTCAGAACTGAGCCCCAAGAGCACACTTAGTGGACCTGGCCGATAGGTTGTTACGTTCATGGGAAGGAAGGACAAAGCACGTGCCGTAGAAACGCTCATGAGGAGAAACATCTGAGAGGATTGAGGAGGGGGTGATGTTAATATAATGAGGTTGACGGAGGTCAAAATAGCCTCTGTCCAGAAGGTGCGAGGAATGAACGATGAGAGAAGCTGAGCACGAGCTGTCTCAAGGATGTGACGATGTTTTCGCTCAGCAACCCCGTTCTGCTCATGAGCGTGGGGACAAGATTGTTGGACGAGAGTCCTATGGGACTGAAGGATAAAACACATAGTAGAGGAGAGGTACTCACGAGCGCAATCAGACCAGAAAGTCTTGATACGAGTATGGAACTGAGTATGAACCATGATTGTGAAGGTCTGATAGACCTCGGGAATGTCAGATCGCTGGCGAAGGAAATAAACCCCTGTGAAACATGAATAGTCATCAATAAAACTAACATAGTAAAGATAATTATTCATACACGATAAAGGTGCAGGACCCCCAATATCGGAGTGCACTAGATCAAAAGGATTATAGGACGTAGACAAACTAGGATAAAAGGGGCTAGCTGAATGCTTAGCTAACTGACATCCCGTACAAAAAGAAAGTGGAAAAGGAACCTCGGCCTAAAGCTCTAGAATGGAAAAGACTTTTAAGCCGAGAATTCGAGATTCAGACACATGACCTAATGTCCTGTGCCACAGGTCGGCATAAGAAGAGAACACCACAGAAGACCGAAGGAGGGACAACAGGTAGATGAAGTTACTCTAGGTGGTATAGTCCGCTAGGCCTACGAGTAGTACCAATCATCTGTCTCGAGCGTGGATCATGCACAAAACAAGAAGATGAAGAAAAAGTGACTATCAGGCCGGGATCACACAGGCTGCTAATAGAAATTAGATTTATGCAAAGTTGAGTTGCGTACAAAACAAAAGGTAGAGAGAGAAGGACAGTAGAGGTCTAAGGCGGTAGTGATGGATCCAATCTGCGAGACGGCTAAAAGGGAGCCATCTGCAGTGTGGAGGAATGCGGGAGGCAGGTGAGCAAGCAGTAAGGCTGGAGTGGTCCGGGGTCGTGTGATGAGAGGCTCCAGAGTTCATAATCCAAGGTGCAGAGGTATCCGAGGTGGCAGAGAAGACTGAGGGTTTGGAGGAGCCAGAGGCAGGCTGCAGAAAGAGCTACTCAAGACGCATCTTGAGATACTGAAGGCGATCCGTCGTAGCAGCATCAACAGTAGGGGTGCTAGTAACTGCAGCAGTGGGTCGACCACTGTTAGGTGGCCCGACACGCTTCTCTGGATGAAGCTGCCAACATGAGTCAACCGTGTGCTTCGGCTTGCCACAGTGGGTGCATCTTCAAGTGTCAGATGAGTCCCCGACACTCCAGAGGAATGGGAGGGACCATGAGAGAGTGGAGCAGTGGGAGTGGGTCTCGGAGGTGGAGCAGCTGCAAGAACACCCTTAAAGCTGGAGGGTACAGAGGTCCGACGAGCTGCAATAGTATAAAGACGGGTCTCCTCAGCAATAAGCTTAACTACAGCAGCATCAAGGCGAGGAAGGGAATCCCTATGAATCAGCTGTCCCGTGAGGGAAGAAAACTCAGGTCGAAGAGCCATCAGAAACTGGTAGAGCTGTTGTCATTCCCGAAATAACTGCAGCTCGCGTTAGGAGGCATTGACTCTGGACACCTCCAGCAGAGGGGGCTCCAAAGCCTGGAGCTCACGCCAGTAACTACGCATAAGACTGTGAAACTACTGAATCGTCTGCTCCCCCTGCTGAGCAGACTGAGCCTTAGAGAGAAGTTGATACTCACGGATCTTGCTTTGCTCCACAAAGTGCTCCATAAGATAAGCCCAGAGCTCTGCCGCAGTAGCAAAGGTGACCATGTTAGCTCGAAGCGAGCGGTCAACCGAGGCAACCAGAAACGTCCGGGCACGATGATCACGCAGACTCTAGGTGTCAGAGGACCCTGTTTCAGAGGCAGCAACATGAGTAGATGTAGAGCCATCAAGTTGCCCATACAGTGCTGGCTGTTTAGGACACTCCTGACGGTGGTAGACCACGCAGTCCAGTTAGCGATCGTGACCAGTGGAAAGTCAGTTGAGATAGGGAGGAAGTCCCTATTTTGCTCGAGTGGTGTCGTCGAGAACTGAACATGGGTCGTCTGTATAGGATTCGCCATCAACGATTGATCGGAGATGCCATCGAAAGACAAGATCACTAGTAGAGGGCTGACAGGCGCGGGCTGCGAGGGCCGACAGGCTAGAGTGCACTAGCAAAAGGGACGACGATGTGGGCTGCGATGGGTGCGAGGGCCGACAGATTGGAGTGCACCAGTAGGAGGGCCGATTGCGCGGGCTGCGAGGGCCGACAGGCTGGAGTGCACTAGCAGGAGGGCCGACGACGGGTTCGATCGTAAGGGGGGCAGGGCTGACGGGTGCGAGATGTAGGGGTGAGGCGCATAGGGCTGGTAGGCTGCAGGCGTAGAGAGCCGGAGGGCTGCGGGCGCGGGCGCAGAGGGCCGGAAGTCCACATGGGGTTATAAAGCGGACATAAGGTGTCCCCTTTACTGATGTGGGACTAGCTGGTGGACTTCCCCAATACCCCCCCTCAAGCGAAGTACACGGAGCGAGGCACAATCGGAAGGAGCTGCACCCGGAGGGAGACAGTGAACCCAGCTTTGATACCATGTTACGATTCCCATGCCTCCTCTAAACTGGTGTATAAGGTCTCCTTTACCCAGCTCGTAAGGGGAGGTCCGTAGAGGATATATAAAACGAACGTAAGGTACCCCTTTTACCGATGTGGGACTAACCGGTGGACTTCCTCAACACCCCCCTCAAGTGGAGCATGCAGAGAGATGAACAATCGGAAGGGGCGTACCCGGAGGGAGACGGTGAACCCAGATCTGATACCATGTTAGATACTCTCACGCCTCAAAACCCTGGTCGTAAGGGGAGGTCCACAGAGGTTATATAAAGCGGACGTAACTACGTAAGGTGCCCCCTTTTACCGATGTGGGATTAATTGTTGGACTTCCTCAACATGTATGAAACTGAATCATTTTGAATCTCAACATCAAATCTCCTACAACAAAACCTTATGTATATTGTGGAAGGGTCCGTACAGTTTGTTAGGGGAATCAAAACTGTTTTTTTTTTTTGGGATTGCCTACATGTCAGTAGGAATTTGGAAAGAGTGTAAAAGGCCTCTTACACCGTCACATAGCGTATGTCTCCACATTGTGCCTCATTGAGTATCTTGGAGCCCTAGTTCCTATCCGGTGGGTCTTGTTCTTCATCTTCTTTGATTTGATCCCTGAAGATCTAGTCTCCTAGACTTGAAATCAATGTTCATGGAGATTAGAGCTTGTGGATCTAGACCCTTTAGTGGGATGAGCCAAGTCTTCCTCTTACTTCTTGTTTCTTCGTCTTGGTGAGGAAGGGCCTTGATTTGTGTATTCATATTGTGGGTTATAAATCGCTAAAGGGATGCTCATCGACTGGATTTTGGAGTCGACGACTGAGGCGCATACAGGAAGCGGTTGAAAGTGAGTGGCAAGTTCGTTGACTAGACTGCTGCTCCTCATGGATTCGGGTTGTGTAAGCACTTCATCTGTCAATAGGTAGTGTTTTTGCCCTTTGATTATAACTAGATAACTCGTAGTGGATTTGCAAATGTGGCCGTGGCCTAATGGTCTTTCTCGATTAGGTTTCCACATAAAAAATTTCTATGTTATATGTGCTCGAACTATCTGGGTGATTGCTTGATATATTCTGATTGGGAGGTTTGTTAGTCTTTGAGCATTGTGAGATTGTATTTGCCCCAAATTGCCTTGGTTCACTTATTTGTATATGGCATAGTGATTGGTGACTAAGGAATTCCTATCGTATTGGTATCAGAGCTTGTTGTAACCTGGCTCACCGGTCGTAGGAACCTTACTACATTATCTTAACTGGTAAATAAAAGCACCATGAGACTTCAGGGTAACTTGTTATAACATGTTAGATGACGAATAAAATGACCAATGAAATTTCGACTCACTGTAGCAGAAATTTGAACTTCTATGTTTGAAAAAAACGGCTACTCATTTTGGTGGATTGCTTCATGGTTGCTGAAGTTTCTATCAGCTAAATCATACTTCATCAACTCATGAAGTTATAAAATTCCATTTTCAACTTTTGGAAAAAACCGCTGCTGATTGTGCATTCGTGATGTATTGCTTCCCGGGTTGCTGAAATGGCTATTAGCTACTCTCTTGTCAGTCTTGCAAGACTGAGCCATTTATAGGCAAAGGTCTCACTACTTTTGTTTTAAACCTGCATAACTAAGAAGGCAACTTGTTTTAATTATATAATTTGGTTCAAGCATGTACTCTCATGCCATACTAGATTTTCACTGAATTGATCATTACCTAAATCCAAGTATGTTTACTTAATCTACACAGTAAAGTGAATCTTTACCAATATAATGGTGCAATATATGCAGAAAACTCGGGATCTTGAAACTGCGGAGTTGCTTGAGCAATTGCCAGCACTGCAACAGCTTCTATTTCGTCTACTTGGTTGCCAGGTAAGTCATCCTCTAGAAAATGTTTGATGGCTTAAATTGATTTAACTATCATCTTCTAGAAAATGTTTGGTGGTATATTTGAGTTAACTATGTTGAGATTAATTCTATGACTAATAATGACGTAAAAGATGGCTTTTGATATAATTCGTAAGGGATTATTTATACTGGAAATTTTGTGCAGCCACAAGGGGCGGCTGTTTATAATTTTGTAATTCAACTGGCACTTTCAATGGTGAGGAATTCTTTTTGTCTTATTCTACAAGTTTACTGTGAAGTAATTTCCAGGTGAAGTCCTTATTGAATTTCTTTGTTTGCTGTGTCTGGTAGGTTGCTGGAGAGAGTATTAAGATTTATAATGCTATTAGTGATGGTACAATCAATTTGGTTGACAAGGTATCATTATCTAGTGCATATCGCTGCAAATATTTCCTAACTTTAAGCTTAATAGCTAATTTTTATTGTGGCAGTTCTTTGAAATGCAACGTCACAATGCTGTTAGGGCACTTGAGATATACAGAAGAGCAGGTCAACAGGTAATATAAGAATTTTGCCTTTGCTGGCACGGTATTGCGTTCTCGTTTCTGATGCATCGAAACAGTTGATTTCATATTATCTGAGCATGTCTTTCTTCAAGATAGTATGTGATTGTTAAGATGTATGAATTGGCCACTCTTGTGGTACTTGTGGTTTAGAGTTCATGAATTTGGAATTGAATGCATGGATATAAGAAAAAGAAGTGACAACTCAATTGTGTTATATGGTTTAAAGCTGGAAATAAAAGAAGATTGGCTAGCTGAAAAGGACAAACAATTTAAGTTAACTCTGGTTGGAATCTCTAAAAGCTTGTGATTTGGTTTGGGTTAAACAGGGGAATAGGTGGAAATAATATAATTAGTGGAGTTTTGATGGGAGACTAAAGCTAACTTTCAAATAATCAGTAACAATGTTAAGGGATACCAAAATAACCAATTAGTAAAGATGATAGTGTTGTGACAGCAGAAGTAAACCAAGAGGTCGAGTATTGGAGTATGTCGAGATCACACTATTCACGAATAGTCCCACATCGGTGAGGGAGGCACCCATCATCCACTTAATATACCCCTTGTGGACCTCCCCTTACGACCTGGTCCACCCGGGTTTTGGGGCGTGAGGGTATCTAACATGGTATTAGAGCTCTGGTTCACTGTCTCCTACTCCGGGTGCTCCCCACCGATCGTGCCTTGCCATGCGTGCTCCGTGTGGGAAGATCCTTGTCACGCATGCTTCGCGTGAGGGAGAGTGTTGACGAATAGTCCCACATCGGTGAGGGAGGCACCCATCACCCGCTTAATATACCCCATGTGGACCTCCCCTTGCGGCCAGGCTTTTGGGACGTGAGGGTATCTAACACAAACCATAATGAAATCCAACACCAAATTACCACACATAAGGACACCAAATATAAGTGAAAACTTTCGAAACTGGAGGAAAAAATCATTGACAATAACGATAATGGAGATACACTATGAGAGTTTACATGTTACAATATTTAGAACGTCATCCCTCTTAGAACACCATAGTGAAAACCATTGAGATACCAAAGAATTACCGAGCAATCACCACAAAGATTAGCACCAAGAGAAACTGGCACAAAAAATTGCATCGAGAACTGCCACAAAAAACCCGAAATTCATCAAGAAGCCCATCAAGAAAAGACCAAATAAATTTTTTTTCTCATCCTCTCCCCTCTTCTCCTTTCTTGTTCTCTCGTCCTCGCCCTTTTTTCTCTCTGCTGTATAGATGTACATCGCACCTGGCATCAGATGTCGTATATATAAGGGAAGAAGAAGAAGAAGAAGAAGAAGAAGAGAGAGAGAGAGAGAGAGAGAGAGAGAGAGAGAGAGGGGGGGGGGTGCGCTCTTCTCAGATGGGATGTCATGTCACAAAAGAGTACACAACTCTCCCCATCCTATTCTCTCCCGTGAAAGACTTGGGTGGGCCCTTTTTTAAAAACAATTAACATAACAATATCCACTTTGGCTTTCAAATACCAGCCAACGAGAAGAATCATCTGAAAACTCCAACTGCCACATCCTTGTTCTGTACCAAACCCTCGGCTTTTGAAGCGATTCTTTATGCAACCTTGTAAAACCTCTACTTAAGACTTCCTTCATGATTAAAAAAGCACCATCTAGACCTCTACAACTCTACCTTGACTGGTGAACTTGTACATGAGAGAATATTCTTCGTAAAGAGAAATCAAATTACTTTTCAAACCGGGGACATGACAACCTCATTTGATTGTCCAAACTGAACCACCAAACATCTGGTGAATATCACAGATTCCTTATATCTATATCATCGAGCCATTGCCCATTATAATCATCCACCCTCACACCTCTCATAACTGTTGAACCATGCACTGTGTGAACACATATAATGTGTGGCGCCGCTCTCAAGCACTTAATCTTGATGTGATTTTCCATCACAATAGCCACCATGACAAGACCAACATTAGGCTCCCCTGATGAAACTTTATTTGTGGTATCCTCAGCCTCGACATCTGCCTTGGCTTTAACTAACTTGGAGATATATTTTTCGGAACCACTCTGTTACCTTTCCTCTTTTGCCATCAATTTTATAGTGTGCATAGTGCCCGCACTTCCAATAAGGGTACTTCTTGTTCAGCACTCTTGCCACCAAGCCTACTGCTTGACTTTCGTTAACCACACCTGTCCCTTTCATCCGCATCTCGTTTGAAAGAAGTGCTCTAGTAACTTCAAATTAATGGAGTTTTTTTCCATAGAGAAATATGATTCTCAGATTCTCTAATGACAAGGGAAGCGAACCCAAAAGAAGCAAAGCATTGTCCTCCTATTTATATCTTCACTGACATTTAATAGTTCTTAGATCAACTGATTAAAGGCACTCAGATGCTCCTTAATACACTACCTTTATACGTTTACAGTGTGAACAACTTCTACTTCAGGTACAACCTATTAGAAAGCGCTCACATCTTGTATGGTCCTTCTGGTGTGATTTGTAGTCTCATTATGGTGTCTTGTAATTGTAGTCTCCTTGTGTGATTTGTAGTTTCATTATAGTGTAGATTTGGCTCCATCGATAATGAGAATTTGGTTCGCATACCAACATTTCTCCTATAAGGCTAAAACTCTTATTTATTATAATCAAGCATATTAATTCTACATTGTAGTTTAATTGGGTATGTTGAGATGGTCCATCGGTAATAGTCCCACATCGGTAAGGGGAGCGGGACTGGACCGCTTCATATACTCGTTTGCTCTCCTCTCTTCAAGAGGTCGGCCTTTTGGAGCACTTTGGGTGTTGTCACAACATGGTATCAGAGCTAGACCTGCTCCGGGAGTGTCTCTCGATTGTGCCTTGCTACGCGTGAGGAGGGGGGTGTTGAGATGGTCCACCAGTAAATGTCCCACATTGATAAGGGGGGAGCGGGATTGGTCTGCTTCATATATCCGTTATGCTCTCCTCCCTTCAAGAGGTTCAATTTTTTGAGCACTCGGGGTGTTAATATCAGAGCTGGGCCCGCTCTGGGAGTGTCGCCTAGTGTGCCTTGTCACGCGTGAAGAGGGGGGGGGGATTGAGATGGTCCACCTATTATAGTCCCACATCGGTAAGGGAAGCAGAATTTGTTTATATATCCGCTGTGCTCCCTTCCCTTCAAAAGGTCCGCCTTTTGGAGCACTCCGGGCGTTGTCACAGGGTTTATACTTTACCAACTTACCAAAATAAAGGATATATGTTTCCATCTATCTAAAGCTATTGTGTTTGCAGGCAGAGAGGTTGTCAGAGTTCTATGAAATATGTAAAAGCATTGATATTAGGCGTGGGGAAAGATTTATAAAGATTGAACAGGTTTTTATTGTCATAGCTATGGTGTCTTCACTATTTTCTTTTCTTTCTTTTGCATGATTAAATTGGTTTCTAACTGATTCAAGATTTCTGAGTTATTTAATTAATAATAATGCAGCCCCCTGCATCATTTCTCACAGCCATGGAGGAATATGTTAAAGATGCTCCCCGAAGTTCAACAGTCCGTAAAGATCAGGTTTCATTACTCTTAATCTGAAGCATATTGTAGTATATCGTGTGCAGTACATATTGAATACTTGTAACTGCATATGTTTGTTGTCATCTAAATATTTAAGTATCAGAAATTGGTAAAGATAACAAAAGCAGATAGTGATATTCTGACCAGTTAATATTTTTCTTGAGAGAGATTTTTGAGGGAGGTGTTATATCTGCCACCAGGCTTAGGTATTATGTGCTCCATATTCCATTATCTCCCTCTTTCTGTGAAAATTCAAGGTCAAAGGTCTGCAATTGCTCAAATATCTTAATCATTAAGCCTATCACTTCAGTTATAGGGGTGATGTATATGATTGTAATTGTGAAACATTACAACTGGTTATTTTAAGCCCGACTTGGGCATTTAGCATGCGATGAGCCTTGAATTGGATGGGGATTACTTATAGCATGCTCGCCCATCCAAACCACCCCTCAAGTATAACACATACCACTGTCACCAGTAACCCGTGGGAGGGAGGGAGGGACACTTCTCATTTGGGCCAACATATATAGTGTCCTCATGTGAGCCTTATATACAAAGGAAGGATATGTGGCTATACATATGACTAACAATACATTTTCCACCTCTATGTGAGCTTTCCGCTTGAACTATGCAGTTGCGACTATGCACATCACACTATATCAAATCATCATACTTTGAACTTAGCCGCCTTAGTTCTTTCAATTTATGGGGTTCAATGTATTAATAATTTGGCATATAAACATTACTTTTTAAACAGATGGTAGAAAGTATTGGTGCTCCAAAGGTAGTATTGGCGATAGAATACAAGACAAGTCCTGAAGTTGAAGAGGCACCTAAGCCAACCCCTCCACCTCCTGAACCAATAAAAGAAGCAGCCCCCGTTTCTGAGCAATCGGATTTACTGGTAATAATATTCATTCAAAGGTACAGGACATCATTTTTAGGTGATATATAATTTACCTTTTCACAACTGTTAATTCATGCTTGTCAGGGTTTAAGTGAGACTAACCCAGATGCAACTGAACTTGATAGCAAGAATGCATTGGCACTGGCCATCGTTCCAATTGGTAAATCGCCTACCTAATTACTCTATCAAATGTATGAATCCAGTGCTAGAATTGTACCAATGATTTTACTGGTTGATTATTGCAGATAGCCAATCAACTACTGCCGCCTCCGGTGGTTTTGGTTTAGAGAACGGAACTACAGGCTGGGAATTGGCACTTGTGACGGCCCCAAGCTCGAATGGAACAGCTGAGGCATCAAGTCAACTGGTAAGGGCAATGCTATTTGGTACAACTCGTACCAGGTACAAGTGTTGTGTCTGCTAGTGGTTCGGGGTGTCATCCCATTGATGGGTCAGACATCCTTTTTTTTTTTTTTGAGGACCATCTCAACTAGGAATGGCAATTAAACAGGTTTAGTGGGTTAACCCCTGACCCTATTGGGACGGGTTTGAGATGGAATTAAATTTGTTCATACTGGTTTGAGATTGTTTGAAAAAAACGATCAGTTTTGAGATGGGGTCGAGTTTAGCCTACCACATCCCGAACCCGACCCGATTGCATATACATATCCCCCGCTGCCATCCCATTTGCACTCGTACCAATATAATTTTCCAATTGGTAATGTTCTTGTTTGAAGTTGCTTCAGCATTTGTGATAGGAGGTAAGGAGGGCATCTGACCCAGATCTTGACTTGCCAAGCTGCACCAATCTTAGGTGCTCAGACTTTGCTCCCCTAACAGGCCGGTTGCATCCAGGCCCGTGCGATGTGGAATCAGCTGTCATGATGCGCTTGCTGCCCACTACGAAATTACCCTTGCACATTGGGACCTGGGCATTACCGGGCTATTAGCTATTACCGACCCTTTTCATTACTGGAGCTGAGTCAGAATCTCAATCTTAGAGGGTTGATGCCATGCTGACAGCCCGTCGGCAACTTCTTGTCAATGTTCCTTATAGTCGAGTCGTCGACCCTTTATTTCAAGGGTAATACTTGAATGATAATGATGATGGTCTTTGACCCAGGTGGTCTTTTTCTCAAAGATGCTCACCATTTTATACCAAAAGATAGTCTGCTTGGACCCAAACATGTGGTTCATCCACTCTCCCATTTTACTTTTTAATGGTCATACGGCATGCTTTCAGGCTGGCGGGCTGGACAAATTCACATTGGATAGCTTATACGACGACGCAATCAGACGAGCAAACCAGAACACGAGCTACAACCCTTGGGAGGCGGCGCCAACGGCCGGCCCCATGCAGCCGGTGGCCCACGACCCTTTCTACGCCTCGAGCGTCGTTGCTGCGCCCCATTCGGTGCAGATGGCGGTGATGGCCCAGCAGCAAGCTCTCCTGTTGCAGCAGCAGATGATGATGATGGGTCAGCAGCCGCACCAGGCCCCTTTGAATCCATTCGGTAATCCGTATGCGGCGGCGGTCAGTGCCCATCCGTACGCGTCGGGCGTACCTGTCCAGGCATCTAATACATACACAGGTCTCATCTAGATGGGAGCAGAAACATTGTTGTTGTGTTTGTTTGTATTGTGGATTGTGAAGGGAAGGGGGTGGTTGTATCGATTGATGGGCGGCGGCGGTGGGTTTCATTCTTGATAGGAATGTATCATACATGTGCCATTTATGTGGTAGTGAAAGCATTGGTTTATTATGTTAGTGAGTGAGAGAGAGAGAGAGAGAGAGAGAGAGAGAGAGAGAGAGAGAGGTGATTAAATTGTGAACATAAAGCTGTCAAATAATGTTGTGAGATTTATTTGAATTTCTGGACAGATTGTTTGGCTTGGTCCTTTTACTCCATTCATTTGGCTGTGTCTAATTCCCAGGAAAAGGGCCAATTCCCATATTCCCAATAACCATCAGGGAGGTTTTGTGTACAGGTATATGTATTCCCCATGAGAATAGGGGAGGTGCAGTGGGATTTAGAACTCTGGTGTGCGGCTGAGAAATGAAATACCACAAACAGTGGGCCTGTAATTTCCTGTGAAACAACCGGATGTCAAGGCCATCGGCATGGCCACCAAGTCTAATGTGATCAGGGCATTGTCCAAGGTGAGGCTAATGTGATCAGGGCATTGTCCAAGGTGAGGTGGTTAACGGATAGTCCCACATCGGTAAGGGAGGCACCCATCACCCACTTAATATACCTATTGTGGACCTCTTCTTACAACCCGGGTTTTGAGGTATGAGGGTATCTAACATGGTATCAGAGCTAGCTCGTCTCCTGCTTCCGCTCTGAGTGCTCCCCACCGATCTTGCCTTGCCACGCATGCTCCGTGTGGGACGATTCTTGCCACGCGTGCTCTGCATGAGGGGGAGTGTTAACGGATAGTCCCACATCGGTAAGGGAGGCACCCGTCACCCGCTTAATATACTCGTTGTGGACCTCCCCTTATAACCCGGGTTTTGAGATGTGAGGGTATCTAACACAGGTTATGGTACGGACTACCAATATCTGTATGAGAAAGCCATGAGACAACATCGAAATAGTGGCACCAAACTTTAAAGGTCGTCATACTGGACAAGCAATTTTTTCCTGAAGCAATGTGGAGAATGTGATGAGGAGGGATGACCACCACGTCGGATGAGATGAAAAAAAAGGTCAAAGAGAAGTACCTCCCCACTTCTTATCGTCCCCGTCTCATTGACATGTGGCAAAAATCGAGGCATGTGAATAAGCCTATTGTCAAATACATTGAGCAATTCAATGTGTTATTATTATGGCAATTGGTAGCGAATCCAACTACCCAAGTTGTACTCAATCATCTAAAGCTTCCTAAAGTTCCTTTAGCATGATCCGGGTGAGTATGTTGGGTTTAGAAGGAGTTAATACTTAGCATAGCCCATGAAAGTTTGATTCCATTCTGTGGGAGACCCCTATAAGGATGCTTATATGTGAAGACTATACCCATTGTTTCAACAAGTGTAACACCCGTGGTGTTAGATTTGAGAATAATAGAAATCCTCAATGGCTAGTTTCGTCTTTTTACAGCCAGACTTTTTCTTTGGGCTTTTTCCCAATAAATGGATCGTAAACCTGTAGGATGTTTTACGTTCACATTCTCCGTAACTTCGAGCATGTCACGATGATGCGTTCCGTGCAACGATCATGTGTATGCGCAGCCAGTTTCGGCAGCCCGGCAGGTAAACCCTAGAAAAACGATAATTGGTCGATAGTTGTAGCTGTTTTGTTTCTTGCAAGAGATCGGGTGATCGGATCGTAACGAAACAAGATACGTTAGATGAGGCTCTGAGAGAGCCTTCCAATGAGCCTGAGTTAGGTCGATCCGACACCCGGGTGAATAGTTATTAGTATTTTGAGTTTTGGAGTCTTTCCTTCTTATCGGGAGATCCAGAGGTCAGAAAATTATGTACCAAGCGCTAACGCGTTCACGTTGACGAGACCTTTCCAACAAATCCTCTCGGGCCCTATTCTGACTTCCGCTTTGATAGTTACGACTTATTATTTTTTTCAGCTCGGTTAGTGGGTGAATCGCACCCGGATTCCAACCGAGCCCGGTTCAGGGCTCGGGACCAAGCCCGACTAGCCCTAGAGCCTACCTCCCGGTCTCCTAGCATAGTTTAAGGTCTCTTGACCTCCCTCCCCAGTTATTTAAAATCTGAAATTCGGATGGAAGGATCGGGCTTGATTCGAGAGGATCGAGCCGAATCTTTCCTCCATAATTATCCTCTCCCCCTTATTCAGAAGGCCTTAACCGACCCTATCCCCCACCCCATCTCTTTACCGACCTATATACATATGTATAGAGAGAGAGAGAACGGGAGAGAACGAGATAGAGAGAGAACGAGAGGAAGAGAGAGAGAGAACGGGAGAGAAAGAGAGAGAGAGAGAGAGAGAGAGAGAGAGAGAGAGAACGGGACGCAGAGAGAGAGAAGGAGACAAGATCGAGGGAGAGGATCGGAGCATCCCGACCCACCCCTCGCCGGAGCACCGGCGAGCGCATCGACACCCCGCAGGTCAGCCACCCTCTCATCCTCTCATCCCCTCCGCGACCCAACCCCGCGACCCCCTTCCTTCTCCCTTGCCGCGGCCCGCACGGGCGGACACCGCCACCGCACTGAGCCCCTTCCCGGCGATCACCGACCTCCGACCAACCCCTTGTGAACCCCCCTCCGGCCGAGCTCTCGGGCTTCGACGGCTGCTTCGGCCGCCTTCCACCGTGCCTCCTCTGTGGGGGTGGTGCGGGAGAGGCCGGCCGAGCGCTCGTCGACGCTCCAGGCCGCCCCTCTCGTAGGCCGCCGGCGCGCAGGAACCAGCCGCCGCTGGTCTCGGTGTCGTGGAGAAGGAGTTGGGGGGGGGATAAATCTGTAATTTCCCAGGTTATTTAACTTAACCCAGACCCGACCTATTAAACCCTGAACCCGACCCGACATTGCACTGCAGACCCAACCCACATAGTGAACCGGTCTGGTTCACCTGAACCAGACCCGTGAACCTGTCAATTTTGGTTCGACTGCCATTTCTCCGTCCGAACTCGGAATTGGATGAAACCAACGCCATTTCGACCGGCTCGGAAAATACTATCTATTGGACATAGTTTATCATAGTAATTATACTGTTTAATATCCTGTTTTATCCTTGGACCAAATCTTATCGCGGTACCGTGGTTTGACCGCCGTTTCATCATCCGAACTCGGATTCGGACGAAACCAGCGGCATTGTGCTCAGGATATTGAGTCCCACCTATTAAACCTAGAAGATAACCCTATAGCCCCTTCTACCCTAGTGACCCATCCATGCGACTGGTTTTCACCAGTTCTGTGTGGTTCAACCCGAAACCATCCGACCGAAGTTGGATTCCAGCAAAACTGGAACCATCGGAAAGGGTTCTTCGAGCCCGATTCGATGAGTAGGTTTAGCTTCTACTTACCTGATTGACTTAGTATTGTTTAGGTTCGAGTTCTTTAGTCGCACGGATTTGCGTGCTGTCGACTCAATGCTGGTCCCCTATCGAGGGTGCCCGACTATCCTTGGCATAGAACCCTCATCGTAGATTCTTCTGTTTTAATTGATAGAGTTGTGATATAGATATGTGTTTGTTATCAGACCATGATTATGGTGATCCAGCGGAGACGGATCAGAGGCAACTAGCAGGAGTCATGTGCGATCGACAACCAGGTGACATCTACTACCCTTGCGTGGTCTTTAATAGTGGGAAATGAGAATGACTAAGGGTAGGTGTCCATGACACTGCATGCGGGTCCCGCCGGGCATCGTCGCATGTGGTCAAGTGGACCCCGCCTTGCATGCGGAGTCGCGAGTCCGGCGACGCATGCTTAAAATATTAATAATGATTGCTTTTGATTGTATGGACACCGTAATTAGGATTCCCTTAAATTAAATAATAAATTAAATAATTAGTAATTATCGGAGCCCATCCTCCTGAGAGGAGTATGGCAACCCTAGCACACGGGTCACTGGGATGAGTGTCTTACTTTATTTATTTATTATGTCGCATGGGTTGCGAGAGGAGTACGGGACCAGGGGTAAATTGTTGGAAATTGTTAAGCATTAAATAGACTTTTTGTAACTTCGGTGTATATGTTGAAAGATGTTATATGCGAATCTACCTGGTTAGAGGGTAGGGACCCTGTGCGCGCAAGGGCCGTGAACACCCTGCGCGTACAGTCGAAGTTAAGTAGGTTAGGGGTCACGGGCAAGGGTTGTGGTAAAGCCAATAGGAGGTGCCCTCGAGTAGGGATTGGCCTAGCAACCCTGTCCCGGGGAGTTGAAGTCCCCATAGTAAAGCAAGTTGGGCGGTAGAGCTCCACCGTAAAAGACGGGAAACCCCTTATGATCATCTGGGTGACTAGTGCATGGTGTTGGTGGATGCACGGCGAGAGAGTTGACCCTCTACATCGAAATAAAAGGCCCTATAGTAATGCCCGACCGGGGGCAGGATAAACAAAATATCCGGGGTTCACATTTTGATAGTGTGTGTTTTATCTATATATGAATTTAGAATTGAGTGACAGTTTACATGATGACTTCGTGACTTTATCTGAACGTCTTATTTAATTTGTTCTTTAATGCTGTAGAATATTTAATGGACTTCATGTTAGATAACCTAGTGATAGTAGGAATTGCATGTGAATATAGACTACTAATAGGTTTAGGTATCATTCTGCAAACTTTGATTCTACTAGAACTGATAGATCTTATCTTAATTTATTAAGATTAGTTGTCTCATATTATTAAAGACTATTAGGATGTCACTAGCCATTAATTTGGCTAATCTCCCAATTTCCTATTGGGGGCTTCTCTTTCCCACGAGTAGGCTCAGTTGCAGGTCCGGAGGCTCAGGAGTAGCAATAGGAGTCCAGAGGCGGAGTTAGAGTTGCAGTGTTACCTTTCTGCTTAGTACGTTAATCTTGTAGTCTTTTCTCTTCAAACATTGTAATTGTATTGGAATAAGTATTTTTATCGGTTAGTTAGTATTCTATGGTTGTAGTTGCAATGGTTCCAACTGAATTCTTTTGGGTAGGCCTCTCCTCAAGGCCCCAAGTCTAGGATAGATCATGATAAAAATATAAGTGCATATAAATGACTAAATTGATTCACCCTGTAGATAGGAACTCTAGACTGGTGCACTTGAGTGTTAGGGCGTGGATGAGACCACTTGGCTAGCCGTAGAAGGCTTGAGTCTCGTGCTCCCTCAGATAGACTCCTGTCAGTATGTAGTGGCACCGACAGGTCACTCATACTGAGAGGATATGACTTTTGAAGGTTGAGCTTGACTAGATAATATTTTCTCTCTATTGATAATTTCTCTTTCTTTGCTTTTAATAAAAATATTTTTTGAAAAATCAAATTTAAAAGATTCCCCTCTTGTTTCTCCCTCCTTCTTGTTTTTCATATTAGAGAGCGTAGAAGACCTGTGAGAACCCAAATTGGTGTAATTAATTTACCAAACCCAAAACCCTCTTCATTTTCTCATTTCACACCCTAGGGACCGGTCTTCATATTTCTGGGGCGTGACAGCTGGTATCAGAGCTTAGGGATATGTTCCTAGGGGTTTTGTTAGGATATGGTTCGTGTTTTGCTATTCTTTCTTCAGAAAGTTTAGACTCTAGTGGTGTTAGAATGTTTTCTAGAGATTGTATAGATATTGAGTCAATAGAATTATCGTAGTAGCTAGTGGCAGTATAACGATTATTTCTAAGGATAAGGACCTAGTGTTAATCATACTTGGAGAACTGGTTTTGTTTGAGGAATTGATCTGTAACTAAGAACTGTCTATGATTGAGTTTTTGATTGATCGAGAATCGTGAATCAATATATATGTTGTATGAGTAAGATTGTATTTGAACTCTGATGTGCTATAATGTTTAGGTTTAGAGTTAGTCGTTGTAACTCGGGTGATAGTTCTTAGGAAGAAGCCACGTAGAAAATCTTAACCAAGGGTAGTGTTTCTTGATCTCTAGGCAGAAGCATAGTGTTTAAGTCTATATCAGAGTATAGGTTGGGAGTCTTCTAATATGGATTATCTTGAACTTTCTAGTGGCAAGGAGCTGACCAAGGACTAGATATTCAACTCTAGTTAGTAATTTGGTTGATTAGTTTTGGAATGAATGTATTTGAATATATCTGGAAGGATGTATATCCTTGATGGTTTATCTGGCATGGTTGTGAGGTTACTTTTTTTGTTGGTTTTGTTATTTTTCGTTGACCCTAAGCGCTAGAAACCTAGTCGGTGTTTTATGATTCCTTGATCTTTGTTGACCCTTAGTATTAGAGACTTAGTCGGTGTTTAGGATCCCTTGATTCTTGTTGACCATTGGTACTAGAGACCTAGTTGGTGTTTTTAGGATTGTCCATTATCTCGATATAGGTGTAATAATTATATTTGTTTTCTTGTTAGATCTCTATGGTGTATCGTGGGTTATAATTAGTTTGGTGTAGAGCTTGTGTGTTTCTTTTTTTAGATCATATGAGTAATAATGATGACTCGTGGGGATAGTGGTTTCAATGAGTACACCAAGAGATAGAAATCTTAGGTGGTAGTTTGAATTCCCTTGGTTAGTGGATTACGGGATACCTTGATAGTGGCTCTTGCGAAAGAGTACGCACTGTTGCTTGAGAACTTTGGCGGTGGGTTGTGACTGTCCGGTAGAGGACATACTGTGGCTATGCAATGTTCTTAATAAGAACTTTGGCAGCTACGCACTTTCTCATTTGAGAATTTGGCGCCTACGTATTGTTTCTCGGGAACTTTGGTGGTGGTTTGTGACTGTCTGATAGAGGACATACTGAGGCTATGCATTGACTCTTTGGAGGCTTTGGGGTTTGTTTCGCAGTTCTTATTAGAACTCACGGGAAAGAATGCACTGGCCAGATGACAGTGACGTTAAGATAGAATTGAGGTAATTGAGTACTAAAAAGATGTTAGCGACGATGTCAAATGGATTGCCTACGTTTATAAAATTTGCGAATATCTTATCAGTTGGAATCTTAAGAATGATCATTATTTTTGCCGATTCACCCCGCTTTGTATCTAATTATTATTCGATTTTAGTAACTTTCGTTTGCTTCAGTTTCTTTTGAGTGATTGCCTTTAATTCTCAGAATGTTAAGATTGTGCTAGTTCCCTCAGTTGTCCTTTTTCTAAGTTGTCTCTAATTGTCTTGGGTCCTTTATTCTCATTTTTTTTTATGGTTGCGAGGTTTCCGTCTAACTATCTCGATGATTAGTTTAGGATATAATTTAGTACTTGGTATCGATCTGCTCAGTCGATATTAGTTGGCCATTAGTTTTCTAGTACGTAGTTTCTTCAGCCAACTCATAATAGTTTTGGTTTAGAATCGTTCCCCTCGTCTTGGAGTGAGCCAATGAGATGACTATCTATTGCCAGAGCGTAGCTATCTAGTATGGACCCACTTAAGAAATAGATTTTTCGGGCATTTATTCTTTAGTTCCTTGAGCAGTATTGGTAGTTCGGTTAGTGTAGGTGTTGGTCTCATATGAATCTTATAGGATTTTAGTTTAGTATTAGATACACGTTAGGCGTACTAGTTGAGACATCTCTTTTGTCAAATCATTCTGGAATGTGTACTTAAGCATATGTGTATGGGCGCATATGTGTAGTATACATTGCTATGATTGTAGAGTCGATACCAAACGTATAAATTATATATGGGTGTATGGGCACTCATATACATTAATTGATATATCTTTTATATCGGCACTGACAATTGAATGCATTCTAAGTTTCGGAATCTATGAGTTTTGGTAGTTACCCTACCGAGGAGGATACCCCTCGGCGGTACTAATAAGGGGGATATGATGCCCCTTATCTAGGCAGGGTTATTGATCAAAACTCCTGATTATGGCTAGTCCGTAATGTTTAGAATAGAAAATGGAAACTAAAACTCGTTTTCGCGATGCAAGAATTTGGAGGTTCATTTCTATCCTAATAATACGAGACTCGATTCGTAAAATGTTTAGGTGGGTAGAGAGTAGAATTGTGAGTAGTATAGGGTCAAGGTTTTCTTTTAGTAAGATTTGGTGAAGTGACTTGGCTTTCTTGTTGGCAGTGTTAGTAAGGATCTTCGTGCTCGTTATAGTTAACTTTTCATTGTTATAATATTCTTGTTTTGGTAGTAGAGATGAGTGGACTCGTATATATGGTTTTTGTAGTTGAATTTTCGGGACGAAATTTTTTTTAAGGTGTGTAGGTTGTAACACCCGTGGTGTTAGATTTGAGAATAATAGAAATCCTCAATGGCTAGTTTCGTCTTTTTACAGCCAGACTTTTTCTTTGGGCTTTTTCCCAATAAATAGATCGTAAACCTGTGGGATGTTTTACGTTCACATTCTCCGTAACTTCGAGCATGTCACGATGGTGCGTTCCATGCAACGATCATGTGTATGCGCAGCCAGTTTCGGCAGCCCGGCAGGTAAACCCTATAAAAACGATAATTGGTCGATAGTTATAGCTGTTTTGTTTCTTGCAAGAGATCGGGTGATCGGATTGTAACAAAACAAGATACGTTAGATGAGGCTCTGAGAGAGCCTTCCAATGAGCCTGAGTTAGGGTCGATCCGACACCCGGGTGAATAGTTATTAGTATTTTGAGTTTTGGAGTCTTTCCTTCTTATCGGGAGATCCAGAGGTCAGAAAATTATGTACCAAGCATTAACGCGTTCGCGTTGACGAGACCTTTCCAACGAATCCTCTCAGGCTCTATTCTGACTTCCGGTTTGATAGTTACGACTTATTATTCTTTTCAACTCGGTTAGTGGGCGAATCGCACCCGGATTCCAATCGAGCCCGGTTCAGGGCTCGGGACCGAGCCCGACTAGCCCTAGATCCTACCTCCCGGTCTCCTAGCATAGTTTAAGGTCTCTTGACCTCCCTCCCCAGTTATTTAAAATCCGAAATTCGGATGGAAGGATCGGGCTTGATTCGAGAGGATCGAGTCGAATCTTTCCTCCATAATTATCCTCTCCCCCTTATTCAGAAGGCCTTAACCGACCCTATCCCCCACCCCATCTCTTTACCGACCTATATACATATATATAAAGAGAGAGAGAATGGGAGAGAACGAGATAGAGAGAGAACGAGAGGAAAAGAGAGAGAACGGGAGAGAAAGAGAGAGAGAGAGAGAGAGAGCAGGACAGAGAGAGAAAGAGAACGGGATGCAGAGAGAGAGAAGGAGACGAGATCGAGGGAGAGGATCGGAGCATCCCGACCCACCCCTCGCCGGAGCACCGGCGAGCGCACCGACACCCCGCAGGTCAACCACCCTCTCATCCTCTCTTCCCCTCCGCGACCAACCCCGCGACCCCCTTCCTTCTCCCTTGCCGCAGCCCGCACGGGCAGACACCGCCGCCGCACCGAGCCCCTCCCCGGCGACCACCGACCTCCGACCAACCCCTTGTGAACCCCCCTCCGGCCGAGATCTCGGGCTCCGACGGCCGCTCCGGCTGCCTCCCACCGTGCCTCCTCTGTGGGGGTGGTGCGGGAGAGGCCGCCCGAGAGCTCGTCGGTGCTCCAGGCCGCCCCTCTCGTCGGCCGCCGGCGCGCAGGAACCAGCCGCCGCTGGTCTCGGTGTCGTGGAGAAGGAGTTGGGGGGGGGGGTAAATCTGTAATTTCCCAGGTTATTTAACTTAACCCAGACCCGACCTATTAAACCCGAACCCGACCCGACATTGCACTGCAGACCCGACCCGACCCAGCAGACCTGACCTGACCCACATAGTGAACCAGTCTGGTTCACCTGAACCAGACCCGTGAACCTGTAAATTTTGGTTCGACTGCCATTTCTCCGTCCGAACTCGGAATTGGATGAAACCAGCGCCATTTCGACCGGCTCGAAAAATACTACCTGTTGGACATAGTTTATCATAGTAATTATACTATTTAATATCCTGTTTTATCCTTGGACCAAATCTTATCGCGGTACCGTGGTTTGACCGCTGTTTCATCGTCCGAACTCGGATTCGGACGAAACCAGTGGCATTGTGCTTAGGATATTGAGTCCCACCTATTAAACCTAGAAGATAACCCTATAACCCCTTCTACCCTAGTGACCCATCCATGCGACTGGTTTTCACCAGTTCTGTGTGGTTCAACCCGAAACCATTTGACCGAAGTTGGATTCCAGCAAAACTGGAACCATCGGAAAGGGTTCTTTGAGCCCGATTCGATGAGTAGGTTTAGCTTCTAATTACCTGATTGACTTAGTATTGTTTAGGTTCGAGTTCTTTAGTCGCACAGATTTGTGTGCTGTCGACTCAATGCTGGTCCCCTATCGAGGGTGCCCGACTATCCTTGGCATAAAACCCTCGTCGTAGATTCTTCTGTTTTAATTGATAGAGTTGTGATATAGATCTGTGTTTGTTATCAGGCCATGATTATGGTGATCCAGCGGAGACGGATCAGAGGCAACTAGCAGGAGTCATGTGCTATCGACAACCAGGTGACATCTACTACCCTTGCGTGGTCTTTAATAGTGGGAAATGAGAATGACTAAGGGTAGGTGTCCATGACACTGCATGCGGGTCCCGCCGGGTATCGTCGTATATGGTCAAGTGGACCCCGCCTTGCATGCGGAGTCGCGAGTCCGGCGACACATGCTTAAAATATTAATAATGATTGCTTTTGATTGTATGGACACCGTAATTAGGATTCCCTTAAATTAAATAATAAATTGAATAATTAGTAATTATCGGAGCCCACCCTTCTGAGAGGAGTATGGCAACCCTAGCACACGGGTCACTGGGATGAGTGTCTTACTTTATTTATTTATTATGTCGCATGGGTTGCGAGAGGAGTACGGGACCAGGGGTAAATTGTTAAGCATTAAATAGACTTTTTGTAACTTCGGTGTATATGTTGAAAGATGTTATATGCGAATCTACCTGGTTAGAGGGTAGGGACTCCGTGCGCGCAAGGGCCGTGAACCACTCTGCGCGTACAGCCGAAGTTAAGTAGGTTAGGGGTCACGGGCAAGGGTTGTGGTAAATCCAATAGGAGTTGCCCTCGAGTAGGGATTGGCCTGACAACCCTGTCCCGGGGAGTTGAAGTCCCCATAGTAAAGCAAGTTGGGCGGTAGAGCTCCACCGTGAAAGACGGAAAACCTCTTATGATTATCTGGGTGACTAGTGCATGGTGTTGGTGGATGCATGGCGAGAGAGTTGGCCCTCTACATCGAAATAAAAGGTCCTATAGTAATGCCCGATCGAGGGCAGGATAAACAAAATATCCGGGGTTCATATTTTGATAGTGTGTGTTTTATCTATATATGAATTTAGAATTGAGTGACTGTTTACATGATGACTTTGTGACTTTATCTGAACGTCTTATTTAATTTGTTCTTTAATGCTGTAGAACATTTAATGGACTTTATGTTAGATAACCTAGTGACAGTAGGAATTGCATGTGAATATAGACTACTGATAGGGTTAGGTATCATTCTGCAAACTTTGATTCTACTAGAACTGATAGATCTTATCTTAATTTATTAAGATTAGTTGTCTCATATTATTAAAGACTATTAGGATGTCACTAGCCATTAATTTGGCTAATCTCCCAATTTTCTATTGGGGGCTACTCTTTCCCACGAGTAGGCTCAGTTGCAGGTCCGGAGGCTCAGGAGTAGTAGTAGGAGTCCAGAGGTGGAGTTAGAGTTGCAGTGTTACCTTTCTGCTTAGTACGTTAATCTTGTAGTCTTTTCTCTTCAAACATTGTAATTGTATTGGAATAAGTGTTTTTATCGGTTAGTTAGTATTCTATGGTTGTAGTTGCAATGGTTCCAGCTGAATTCTTTTGGGTAGGCCTCTCCTCAAGGCCCCAAGTCTAGGATAGATCATGATGAAAATATAAGTGCATATAAATGACTAAATTGATTAACCCTGTAGATAGGAACTCTTGACTGGTGCACCTGAGTGTTAGGGCGTGGATGAGACCACTTGGCTAGCCGTAGGAGGCTTGAGTCTCGTGCTCCCTCAGATAGACTCCTGTCAGTATGTAGTGGCACCGACAGGTCACTCATACTGAGAAGATATGACTTTTGAAGGTTGAGCTTGACTAGATAATATTTTCTCTCTATTGATAATTTCTCTTTCTTTGCTTTTAATAAAAATATTTTTTGAAAAATCAAATTTAAAAGATTCCCCTCTTGTTTCTCCCTCCTTCTTGTTTTTTATATTAGAGAGCGTAGAAGACCTGTGAGAACCCAAATTTGTGTAATTAATTTACCAAACCCAAAACCCTCTTCTTTTTCTCATTTCACACCCCAGGGACCGGTCTTCAGATTTCTGGGGCGTGACAACAAGCCTTCGACTCCGATAACGTCCAAAAGCCCGGAGAAGAAGATCGAAGCGGTATCACCCCGTCGTCTTCAACAAGCCTTTGACTCTGATAATGCCCAAAAGCCTGGAGAAGAAGATCGAAGCGGCATCACCCCGTCGTCTTCAACAAACCTTCGACTCCGATAATGCCTAAAAGCCCAGAGAAGAAGATCGAAGCGACATCACCCCGTCGTCTTCAACAAGCCTTCGACTCCGATAATGCCCAAAAGCCTGGAGAAGATGATCGAAGTGGCATCACCCCATCGTCTTCAACAAGCCTTTGACTCCGATAACGCCCAAAATCCCAGAGAAGAAGATCGAAACGACATCACCCCGTCGTCTTCAATAAGCCTTTGACTCCGATAATGCCCAAAAGCTCGAAGAAGAAGATCAAAGCGGTAACACCCACTGTCTTCAAAAAAAGCCTTCAACTCCAATCACGCCAAAAAAGCCCGGAAAAGGAGAGAAGCCAAAGCCGACACCACAATCGTCATTGCCGAAGTCCATCAAGTGGAAGAAGAAAGAAGCCTTGAAGACGTTGCCATCGCTGTTTGAGGAGAAGATTAAGTCAACGCCAAAGCAAAAGCCAAAGCCAGAAAGCCAAAGCAAAGCACCGATAAAGCCCGTGCCAAAGCAACGCAAGTGCCAAAGCCAAGCAACTATGACGGTCATGAGCAAAGCACCACACGTTTCAGCCGATACGACGCGAAGTCTGAAAGAACTAAAGCACAGCAAGCCTCTATCTGTCTACGTTCAAGTGCAAGGGCCAAAGCAAAGCAAAAGCCAGAGCCACGCCAAAGCCGAAAACCAAAGCTAAAGCCAACGCCAAAGCAAAAGCCAAAGTTAGATAGCCGAAGCAAAGCACCGGTAAAGCCCGCGCCAAAGCCAAGCAATTACGACGGTCACGAGCAAAGCACCGCACGTTCTAGCCGATATGACGCGAAGTCCGGAGGAACTAAAGCATCGCAAGTTTTTACCCGTCTACGTTCAAGTGCAAGTGCTAAAGCAAAGCAAAAGCTAGAGCCACGCCAAAGCAAAGCTAAAGCTAAAGCTGACGCCAAAAGCACGATCGACGCCGCAAACCGACGATCAAGGACGCCGAGATCTAGCAAGAGCCGAGGGATACACGAAAATCGAGGAACAAATCCAAAAGCTCCATAGCCGAGAAAGCGCGAAGCATGGAAGGGACAAAAGCCCCTTAGCCTCTCAAGAAACCCTCACCCTGTAAATATCTCTGTCCTGGGCAACTCCTTCAGAGCTCTCGCACGAAGTAACATGGAGACGCGGATCAAAGGGCCCCTCTAGATGAACTCTCCCACAATTTCTTGATCAAATCTTCGCCGCACCCGGCTCACCACCCCGAGTCTCCGAGTCTCGGCACTGTAATCTTTGTGTGCTCGCAATAAAGTCGACCCGAATATTTTTTCCACGTATACAAACAATATCAATTAATTCAGCGAATTGTCTGTTGCTATAGTGATTTCATTGTAGCAATGGATACTCTGCTACAATAAAATCATTGTAGCAACCGCAACATGCACAGTCACCCAATGAATAGATACTATTGTTGATGACGAATGTATATTATTTCCGGAGATGAATATATACTCTTGCTACAGGGTTTTCGCTACAGTAGCTACAATGAAATCATTGTAGTAATTGCTATATGTATAGTGTTAACCGGCAAATGGATACTCATGTCAAAGATGAATGGATACTCTTACAGTATTACGAAAAACAAATGGATATTCTTACTAGAGGGGTAGTTTTGTAATTTAATGGATAAAATAAGTTAATATTTTTGGTTAAGAACTTGCTGTACAAACATGTCCTTCGAGACTTCAACTAATAGCCTAACAAGTTGTATCTTTTAGTTTAAATAAATAAGGACAAATTACAAAAATCTCTCCTATACACCTCATTTCATATGAGTCCCTCAACTTTTTTTTGAGCAATTTGATCCCCGAGCTATGCTCTGTCTACATTTAACCCCTTCATCAACATTTTATCCCGAAAATACACTGATCAGTTTTCAATAACACACAAAACTGCTTTAAAATATTTAATTTATGCTTACCAAGATAAGGATATTCTCGGAATAAAAGTTGATGGAGGGGGCTAAATGCAAACAAAGCATAGTTCAGGATCGAATTGTTAAAAAAAATAATTGAGGGCCCAATATGAAATATGCTGGATAGTTCGGGGGAGGCTGTAATTTGCCCAGTAAATAAAGATATGTGGAGTGGGGAGGGATTTAGGAATAAATAACTCTATATTTTTTCCTACAATAAAAAATATTTTTTATTTTTTGATGTGTCAATTAGGTTTGACTTTGACCGCACTAAGCCCCCAAGTTTTAAAACAACCACCAAATTTTAGGGAAATTTTATTCATACCCCAAAAATCTGTAATTAGCCCCCGTATCCCTAGCGTTTCTCAATAACTTACTCAACAATCCTTTAATACCAACAATGCCCTTTTTTTTATACCCCAAACCCCAAAGCCCCTGCTGAGCGTCTTTTGTACCCCAACCCAACCCAATGTTCGTTTAAACTTAGCCCCGCCCAACCCGTCGGGTTGTGCGGGGTGGGTTCGGGTTAACCCGCCCAAAGTCGGGTTGGGTTCGGGTTGGCCCGCCCAAGGTGCAGCTAGGGGTGGCAATGAGTCGTGTCGTGTCGGGTTCGTGTCGTGTCTAGTTTCGTGTCGTGTCCAAAACCCCTAGACCCGGACCCGACCCGTTTAACTAATCGTGTCTAGATCCTAAACCCGTACCCGACTCGCTAATAAACAGGTAGACACGATAAGACCCGATAAGACCGTTTACCATCCGGATCTATTCAGTTGACCCGATCCGACCCAATCCGACTTGACCCGACCTGACCCGAAAGACCCACTGGTTTTATACTTTTATATATTATAGTATCGGATTGTTGGTAGACCCGACCCGACCCGACCCGACATGACCTATTGAATACTAAACATGTCTTCCTGGGTCTACCGTGTCCAGACCCTAAACCCGGACCCGACCCGTTTAATAAACGGGTCTATCGTGTCGACCCGTTTACGACCCGAACCCGTTTAGCCTTGACCCAGACCCGCTAACTTTGTGTCGGGTCGAGGAGAAATGATTCGGGTTGGGCTCGGATTAGCCCGCCTAAATTCGGGTTGGGTTCGGGTTGGACTTGGGTTGGGTTCAGGTTGGCCCGCCCAAGTTGCAGCTCTACTTGTGCCTTCAAGTATCAGCCAACTGCATGGGGTTTATTTAAGAGTGGGGTGTATTCAAGAGTGCATATAATTGGAGTATATTTAAGGGGGTATGTGTTTGATTGGGGTATAATCAAGTTGGGACGGGCCATTTAACTGGGGTGTATTGAAGGTGGGGTGTAAGGGGGAAGGGTATTTTTGGGATAAGAATGGGGTATGAAAAAAAAAATGGGGTGTATTCAAGTTTCTTGGAAATGGGGGCTAATTACAGATTTATGGGGTATGAATAATATTTCCCAAATTTTAACAAAAAAAAAGGGGTTATTTTGAATTTGCCCCCAAACTTTGCCTTGAATTAGACTTTACCCCCCATCTTTTCATTAATTAGACTTTAACCCCCAAAACTAAATGTTCCGTCTGCTCACCCCCCAAAACTTTATTTCTTTTCCGTCAGCTCACGCTTGCTCTTAGATGGTGAGCTGACGGAACAGTTAGTTTTGGGGGGTAAAGTCTAATTAATGAAATGATGAGGGGTAAAGTCTAATTCAAGGCAAAAGTTGGGGGGCAAAGTCATAATAACCCAAAAAAAAACCCGCCAAAGCTGAGTTGGCATGCTGTCTGCCGTCTAGGCGTCTTCCCTATCAAGGACGAGTATGTGTCTCCTTTTGAAGTGACCCGGCTGGGTGCCTCAATCTTCGGGCGTAAAGTAATAACCTACATCCCCGCTGTCCGCTTCCGTCCCCCCGGTCCCATGTCCTCGGGTCCCATTCCTTTCCAGTCTTTCCTCCTTCCTCCTCGTTTCTCTCTCTAACATCGAAGAGAGAGAGAGAGGGGAGAGAGAGGGGAGAGGGGAGAGAGAGAGAGAGAGAGAGAGAGAGAGAGAGAGAGAGAGAGAGATGGCGATCCTGTACGCGTTGGTGGCCCGGGGCTCGGTGGTGCTGGCGGAGTTCAGCGCGACGCCGACGAACGCGAGCGCCATCGCGCGGCAGATACTGGAGAAGATCCCGGGGACCAACGACAGCCACGTCTCCTACTCCCACGACCGCTACATCTTCCACGTCAAGCGCACCGATGGCCTCACCGTCCTCTGCATGGCCGACGACACCGCCGGCAGTGAGCCCTTCATCCCCCCCCCCCCCCCCCCCCCCCCCCCCTTCTCTCCCGATCTCTTTCCCCAACCGATTTTTTGATTGATCACTCAATTGGAGGTCGATTGGATTAGGGGAGATCACAATTGAGGATATGTCATGTTGCCTTGTGGATTATGCGAAGATTTTGATGCTCCCAATTGCTTAGATTTGGGTCTCGCTTCTAAAAATAGGATAATTTGATAATTTTAACGTATATTTATTTATTTTCATAATTTCAACACACGTCAACCTCGAAATGTTCAACTTTATTATGTTCCTCTTATATGAACCAACATTTCATTTAGCAAAATTTAAAGTTTCTAGTAAATTTTTATTTTAATTATCGTTAGAACTTAGAACTCGATGGCGCATAATAATTTGCATATGCAACTCGATTTATCGCCCACGCTTAATTCTAGACGATATGTTGTTTTTTTTAAAATCTTGGGTAGGTTCTGATTTTAGTATTAACATTTATCATTTCCTTTCTTATCCACCATTCTTCCAAAATATTGGAATGCAAAAGGATGCAAGGTTGCAGGGAGAAATATAATTTAAGATATTTTTTTGCAAGTAATGATTTGGTTTAGGTTTGTTTTGTTTCAAATATATGTCTAGTTGAGAACTTGAGAGAAAAATAATAGATTATTAATTATTTTATTTATAGGACTATTAAGGCTTTTTTGTTTTGATTGTGGGAGGTTTTTCTGGAATTGGGCGGTTCAATTGGAAGGCACAACCTAACAATTCAAAGAACACAAGTAGATCGGGTTTACGACTTTACGTGAAAAAACCCTTCGCAACGTTGAAGGGAAAAAACCACTGGGTGGGGTGAGAATGCACTAACAAGGCAACACGAGTACAAACGCTCATCCTGATCCATATACACCCGGAGAGGACTGGCCTCCCAAAATGCCAACCTCTCAAGTCTCTCTCTCTAGCTCCGAAAATTCAGAAATATGATGGGCATAATTTTCCCTTCCCAAAATTCCGATTCCTTTCTCTGAGGGGGCATGCCTCCTTTTATAGTGCTTCGGGGTGACAGCTGGGACGCTCCGTGTGGGGGCGACATTGATGGCGTGTTCTCGCAACCTTTGTAACTGCTTGCGAGTGGGCGACGTGTCATATGGCAGGCACCCGGTAATTATGGTCAGGAGTGTTTTTTGCCTTACTGGTCAACCGGGAATCTTGGGACGTGGGCTGTTTTCTTGTAACCGTTGTCCGGCCGAGATTTTCGGAAGTAACTGCTGTATGATCTTGATGCGTGATTTTCGTGCGAACTCGTTGCGTGAATATCGAAACTGCCTTGGAGCGGGGAAAGCGAGTTTTCCTACTTCCCGAGATGAATGCAACGCACGGCCATGTGCAAACGAAACGCACGGCTGACCTACTCAATCCGAGGAGAGGTGTAGTGCACGGCCGGCCGCACCTGTCCGAGGCGAGTCGAAGTGCGCAGCCGGGCCTCCAGATCCCCTCCTCCATTTGTTCGAAACTGACCATACCCAGCAGGCAGGGGCGCGCGGTGGACTGGCGTGTAACGCGAGGCTGAGTCAGGCCTGGTCCAAACGCGCGAGCGGCCGACGCGAAACGCTCGAGTGGCCGGGTAATACTGTCGGGTTCCCACTGTGCAGCCGGCTAGGGTTGGGCTTGGTTCAAATGCGTGGCCGACTGGAGCGAAACGCGCGGTCGGCCGGGTCGCTGAATGCTTCTTCTTCTTCCTTGGGTCGCAACGAGGCGAAGTGCGCGGTCGAGCGCAACGAGGTGAAGTGTGCGGTCGGGCGCAACAAAGTGAGGTGCGCTACTGGGGCGCAGCAAAGTGCACGATCGGGCACAGTGAGGTGAAATGCGTTGCCGGGGCGCAGCAAAGTGCGTGACTGGCCGGGTCGAGGTACGCGGCCGATCGGGCGAAGTACATGGCCGGGTGCTTCCACCTTCTTTATTTGTTAAGGTACACACAATACTACTGCTCTCACACATCCCTAAATTGCAACTCACGATGTCCACTAGATCTACATTAGTTGGGAAGTTTGGGACGATCTAATCATCGAAGTTGCGATTTCACGAGGCGGAAACTGTGTGGAAAACTGGGACAAAGCACATCTCTTCTCTCGTCAATAAATCTTTTGACACCTCAAAATTAGGAATAATTAAATTGTGGTGTTAAATCCCTTTCTCTCATGCTACTTTGGATCGCAAGCAACGCAAGTAAATGTTTCATCCATCGGATCCTATTGTCGGTATCACTCACGTTCCCACTCCTACTTTGTGGCGACCAAGATCCAATAGCCAAGACTCCTAAGGCTGTGATGTCAAGATGGATAAGGTGAGGTGAGATGTCCAAGGCCACAAGTTAGCTCCACATCGCCTGGAAAAGGAGATAATGACTTGCTTATATAATTTTTCTTCCCAAACATAGAAGACATGTTTTAAAACCTTCTACAGATCCTGTAAGAACTCCGTAGTTAAGCGTGCTTAGGCAAGAGTAGTACTAGGATGGGTGACTCCTGGGAAGTCCTCGTGCGGGCACGGCCAAAGCGGACATTATCTTGTGTGTTTGGGGTGAATGTTGCAAAATGGTATCAGAGCCGGTTTTCCTCGCGATGGGGGGGATCTAACCCTACACGTCGACGTGTGACCCTTAAGATGGGTGGTTTGTGAAGACCAATAGCCAAGACTCTCGAGGCTGTGATGCCAATATGGATGAGGCGAGGTGAGGTGAGATGTCCAAGGCCACGAATTAGCCCCACATCTCCTGGAGAGGCCATCCTTATCTACTTATATAACTAGTAAGAAACCCGGGAAATGCCCGAATGTGCTTGATGCACGCCATTTGGCAAAGACGACATCGCAACTATTTGAAGAAGTGTGAAATCTGAAGTGAGTGTGATTCACTTGTTAGAGAGAGAGAGAGATTAACATCAAATGATCATTAAATGCCATTGAATGAAAATTTATCATCTATATGGTAGGTTTTAAATGGATTTAAAAGAGAGCTGCGTTCACACATGGAAGAAGAATTCTAGCTCTTTAAAATATGTTCACGTGTCACAACACGGGAGAGAGGCTTCTATTTTAGTATAGATACTAGTAAGAAACCAGGGCAATGCCCGAATGTGCTTGATGCATGCCATTTGGCAAAGACGACATCGCAACTATTCGAAGAAGTGTGAAATCTGAAGTGAGTGTGATTCACTTGTTAGAGAGAGAGAGAGAAAGAGAGAGATTAACATCAAATGACCATTAAATGCCATTGAATGAAAATTTATCATCTTTATGGTAGGTTTTAAATGAATTTAAAAGAGAGCCGCGTTTACATACAGAAGAAGAATTCTAGCTTTTTAAAAGACGTCCACGTGTCACAACATGGGAGAGAGACTTTCATTTTAGTATAGATATATAGATTTCCTCTCCCAAACATAGAAGTCACGTTTTAAAACCTTGTGTTGCTACGATCCCATTAGAACTCTGTTGTTAAGCGTGCTCCGGCGAGAGTAGTTGATGCAAAACAATGCAGGTGGTGGTAATGTCAATAATTGATTGAGCAAGCAGGGCTTAACTATTCATTTTGATACCAAGCAGGAAAAGTAATTCAAACAGATAACATGGGGAACTATTAGCATGATGCCGATCGCTCTCGAGTCCAGGCGACAAAGAAACAATGCTTAAATTACTGGCTAATAGCCCTACTCGCAATATTTAGATTAACAACTTAGCGGACCGGGTGGACGCTCAATCTCACGAAAGGGGGTTGCAGTCGGCAATAATAAAAGACTAGAGACTCAATTTATTGGTGTCTATCGGAAGCACCTCATCGGGAGGAAAACATACCTACTGAGGGTTGTGGGGGACCTCAGGGATCTCAACTGGTGGCGGGGTTGATGTCGATGCGGGGTCCTCGGCTTGGGCCGGGGCTTGAGCGAGGGCCCGGAGTGCCAATACGTTGGGGTGTACGGGCGTGCCGGGATGCCACCGTTGATGGTTCTCTGAGATTCCCAGCCGGGCTTCTGCATCCTTGGCGACGAGGTAGGTGATGCGCTCCACGTACTCCTTCACGTTCTCGCCGGCGCTGAACTGGAAGTCGAGGAATGGGGACCGGATATCGAGGAATCCGTTTTCGTCGTCGATCAGGCCGTGATCAACATCTGGGTCGGCCATGCCGTCATGCCGAGGGGATGGGCTACTGGGGTTGGGAGGTGGGGCTCGGGTTGGGTCGCGGGGAAGGGGAGGGGATCGGGTCGGATCGGGTGAGGGAGGGGGTCGGGGCTGCCGTGTGGGGAAGGAGGATGGCTGCCGGCGGCAGGACGTGGGCAAGAGGGGATCTGGTCGGGCGGCAAGGGGAGGGGGTTCGGTTGGGTCTCAGGGAAAGGAAGGGAGGGGGTGGGGATCGGGCGGCAAGGGGAGGGGGTTCGGTTGGTTGCGGGGAAGGGGAGGGGATGGGGGTTGGGCCGGTCGGGTGGGAGAGGAGGGAGGGGTTCAGGGTGGGCGGCGGCACAGGGAGGCGGGCCGGGGCTGGCTCGGGCGGCACAGGCGGGGTCGGGCCGATCGGGTGGGAGAGGAGGGAGGGGATTGGGGATGGCTCGCGGGAGAGAGAGAGAGAGAGAGAGAGAGAGAGAGAGAGAGAGAGAGAGAGAGAGAGAGAGAGAGAGAGAGAGAGAGAGGGGATGGGGCCGGTGGACTAGGGAGAAGGAAATGGATTAGGGCTAGGGTTTCACACTCTAGCTTGAACCTAGGGTTTCACACGCATAGGGTTTGAGTTTGGGCTTCACACACCTCACCCTGGTTTTTCTCAACACGCATGTGGAGGAAAACAAAAATTTTATTATTTATTGCATACCCTTACATGACCAATGGGCAGGCCTATATAAAGGCCTGCAACAGCAAACAAAAATCCCCGGAAATCGAGGTGGGACTAAATAACACAATGCAACAACGAAAACAACCATCATGGTTCTGAATGCCTGATCAGAGCCATAGGTTCAGGTGGCGTCTCCTGCGCTGGTACACGTGCCATGGGCGCTGCTCGATGTCCCCATCAGTAGTACTAGGATGGGTGACATCCTGGGAAGTTCTTGTGTTGGCACGGACAAAGCGGACAATATCTTGTGTGTTTGGGGCGAATGTTACATACTTTCAACTCTGATAGCATGTAAAAAGGAAGAAAATACTCATATTATTAGGTGCAGCCCTAAGTATATGGGGTTTTTTCTGCTGATAGTGTTAAAGGTCTGTTTGGTTGCAGTTGCAGAATTACAAGAGGGTTATAGGAAATTTAGAACGTTATCTGAGCTGCATAACTTTATACATTATTTATTCACCATTTTTATTTGGTTGCAGAATAATTCATTCTGATCTGACATGATGTGACTTGGTTTAACAAGTCATGAGAAAGTTATCCTATCATATAACATGGCCAAATGCTATTAGGCCCTATTCACTACTCCCCCAAATTCCCAAATACGATCCCTTCAGTAACTAGCATAGTGGCCCCCATTATTCTATGAACACTGGTCAATTATGGGGCATGATGGAGCATTGATCCGGATAATAATTCAGGCTTTATTATTCTTCTAGAAATCATGTTCATAAATCACCTTCTTTTGGCTATATTCTGCACTGAATGATGCCTAAAAGAACAAGTTGTGCATACACGATCCATCAACTATGATGATGGAGTCGGTACTCACTACTCACATATAATGTTTAAGAAAGTAGGGAAGTCCAGATTTTAATTACAAAAAATGCAACACGAGAAACAATTTCAAGTCTGTATGGGAAAATGTGCACCAATTTTCTATTAATATGTCATCCTTTTGTCGGGAATCCAATTTTTCGTTTAATCCTTCTGTTATCAGAATGTACTGATTCTTATAATTGTTTGGAAACAACCAACATTAGACTTTCCTTTCTTGCATTCTTGACTAGCTGTTGTTTGTTTAACTAACAAATTGTGAATAAATTGTTTTTACTTATTTCTTGTGGATCTAAAGAGATGCAGCATTTTTGGTTCTTTTTCCCACATATTGTCCTTCTTCGTGTTTCATTCGGCAAAAGCCTATTTAGCTAATGAAATATCTAAATCCTCTCTTCAATGTTTTCAATCAACCTCTTAATGGTAAGTGATTCTTAACTTTGGGTATCCTAGGAGTTCCTGTAGATCGATTGTTGAATTCTGCAAGCAATTTGCATAATAATAGATACTTTGATTGTACATATGATTCTTGTCTGCTCATATTCCCGTCATTCATACATAGAGTTGGAAAATGTGAATCTTTTGCACTCTTTTATTGTAGTAACATGCTGTTGTCCAATGCATTCTATGCCATATGCTAACGATTAATTATATAGGCTTTGCATCTTAAAAACATTGCTTATGACATCTGACATGTTTGGTTCTTTGGATTATCGTATAGGAAGAATTCCATTTGCATTTCTTGAGGATATTCATGGAAGATTTGTGAAGACGTATGGACGTGCTTGCCATACTGCTCTTGCTTATGCAATGAATGATGAATTTTCAAGGGTCTTAAGTCAACAAATGGATTACTATTCAAACGACCCTAATGCAGATAGAATGAATCGCATCAAAGGTGAAATGAGTCAGGTATAATTCAAATGTTATGATTAGTAGATATCATGAGCTTGATATGGTTTGCCTAATAGTGCAGGATATGTCACCACAACTGTCAAACATTTTTTGTATATATTGCAAAGATACTGCACATTTGCATACATGCGCACACACACATTTTCTACACAAGATCCACCTCTTTCCATTGCCAAAACCCCCGCAATCGACTCCAAACCCAAATCTGGAATACACAGTCCAGATTTGGTAATCCTTTGATATCTCCAAATCCAACGGATGGATCACTTCCAAATTTTTACCATTGCTTCTTTACATCTAGACCTACATACCCTCCAAGTTTCAACCCGATCCGAAAAACAGGACATGGTTAAAAGACCAAAATTCCCCTCTGTTGTCATGAAAATCTGCACCTTCCCAAGTCTAAATTTTTAACCTAGAGCAAGAGCTCTTCATTTTTAATGGGAGCCCCCTACTTCGTCCTGCATCATAACATTACTGTGAGCATATGCATGAACATGAATATATGTGATACCACTTGAGATCAATTTGAAGTATTACATAAATCATGGAAACGATATCATGAGTTCCAACAGTGTCATAAATATGCAATTTTCTTTCCAAATATTTCCCCCTTTTTGTCCCGTATCCAAATATGAAAAAAAAATACAAAGAATAACATAGGGATTAACATATCATGAGAGTATAACAAGCATTCCTTCGAAAACATGCACATCTTCCAGAAAGATAATATGACAAAAACCTAGTCAATGTCAAAGCATATGCAAAAAAATGAACTTATCTCTGATCAATAATAAGCATGGAACAACAAAATATGGTACATTATCTGCATGAAACAACAACAATTCATATTACTATTTCTCTAGAATAATTGTCAAACTGCATTCCTACAATCACGCACATTATGCCATTGTTTGCTTGTGAGGTTAGAACTTAGATAATTAAATAATGTGGACCTCTCATTAGTTTTTAGAAAATTTAAATGGTATTTCAAAGAAAATTCTTGCGTTTGGTGACTTTTCATTCTTGCGTTAGGTGATATTTATTGTTAGTTCTTGCATTTGATGGTCTTATTCTTTTACAGGTGCGCAATGTCATGATAGAGAACATTGACAAAGTCCTTGAAAGAGGAGATCGATTGGAATTGCTAGTTGATAAAACTGCAAGCATGCAAGGGAACACATTTCGCTTCAGAAAACAAGCTCGCCGTTTCAGGAGTACAGTGTGGTGGCGGAACGTTAAGCTCACGTAGGCATTTGATCAATCTAAACCATTTCATCTTTTTTTAGTTTTCTCGCACCTATCGTAGTGGTAGCATGTCTTTTGTCAGTTACAGTTTTAACCATGCAATGAGGTATTGGCAAATAGTGGGGTTAGAGACTTGAGCACACTTATCAATAAAATGGATTTCTTCCTAATAGTTTGAAGAGAACTTTTGCTGGAAAGGAGAAAGGGCGTATTTTTCAATCTGATGCAATAGCTAGGCATCAATGTACAAAATCCAACTTGAAGAGAACGAGGAGAATGAGGGTTTGATTCATGGTGCTTTAAGAACAACAAGACATCATCTGACGGAAGGAGGAAGGAAACTAGGGTTTCTCCACAAGTGAAGGGAGGCTCACAAATGGGGCATAGAAGAATAATGAAGACCCCTCTTGAAAAACCTAGGGTACTCAAGGTTTATATACTTTAGAAAACCCTAATCAGGTCCTAGCACTAGTAGGAACCAAACCAGCTCAAGAAAACCGGAGATTACCCAGATGGGTAGAGAGCAATTTGCTATTAGCTCGACATCGTGTGCATACCTTTTCTGCTTCGTGCGCTTGAAGATTGCAGACTCTCAGGTCAGCAAAATGAACATTCATCATGTGCATAATCCAATTGTTTCGTGTGAACGGACCTGCTGCTTCTGTGTACATGAAGTTGGAATACTCTCAGGTTCAGCCAACGAATACGCATTGTATGCATATCATACATAGTCATGCGCATATAAGATGCATCATGCGCTTGATCTATGCATGTCATGCACACGAAAACTGTAAATACTTGATCAATGCATGTCATGCGCTTGATCTAAGTGCAATCAGTTGGATTATTTTAATTTGATAAAGCCCGAACAAATTCTCAACATTTCAAAACATGATACGGACATAAAGTAGAGGATTTTTTACATGAAAACCATTTCAAACCAAATCGGATCGAATCAAACATGATAAAATCAATTTGTTGAGAACCCCCTAATTTTGCAAACCTTAAGCGTTAAGTACCAAGGTAAGTCCTTTTACCTTTTGGAACTGGATGACACTAGAAATCCAGTCTTGATCATTGTAGGCACTCAGTTTTTTGACCTTAATTTGGCCATCTTCTGTATGGGCGAGGACTCTAACCTTGACTGGACTCTTGGAAAAGTTGTCATATCGTGTATCGTATCGTGTATCGTTTTTCTTATTTTGTGTATTGTGTATCGTATCGTGTATCGTAAGATACGGTTAAATTTATATTTTATATATATATATATATATAATATAGAAAGTATATACTAGAATATTAAATATAAAAAGTCAAGTAGAAGAGTAAGAGTCGTAAGACATTCCCTCTAATTTCACATCAAACATAACATTGGCCTATACAAAAGATATGATGTATATATTTCTATAAAAAAAAAATCATATATAAGTATTATCTATGATCTATCAATATATTGTTCTCAAAATATTCGAATAGTCAATGAAGACAAAACAAAAACTCAAAAAGTAGGAAGTTCTTATTTTTCAATCTTCACCGCATCTACATCATCAATTTAATCATCACCAATAGATAATTTATCACCACTTGCTTCTTTATCTTCCTCTAATGTCTCTTGCACCTCTTATTCATATTCATTCTCATCCTCATTGTCTTATTCAAAGTCATCCACTTCTTTCCTTAGCCTTCCTTTATGAACATAGATCCATTAGCCCTCTACTAAGAAGTACCATATATATATATATATATATATATATATATATATATATATATATATATATATATATATATATATATATATATATATATATATATATAGGTAGATATGGAATCCTATAACTATTAAAATTAGCAAAGTTGTAGATATTTGGTGCGCCAAGCTCTAGAAAATTTTTAAAAACAAATGGCATTGGGCTCCGACAACTCTAGAGAAAGATTTGTAAAACACTTATAAACTTCTAAAAAAAAATTAGTGTCACTTAACTCTAGGTTAGAAAATATTCCTAAGTTTTTTTTAAACTCTAAGAAACCTATATAGTCCTTTGGGAAATTAAAAGAAAAAAATCATTTTAAAAGTTTCAAAAAAAAAAACAAACAAAAAAACATGTTTTCACCGTATCGTGTATCGTATCGTATCGTGTATCTTACGATACAGGAGAAAAACGATACGTAAACACGATACGTATCGTTTTTCTCCTGTATCGTATCGTATCGTACGATACGTATCGTGTATCGTATGATACTAACAACAAAGCTTGGACCTACAAACACCTAAAATGATTACATCAGACATCTTATATAACAAACCTTACAAACACACACAAGAAAGCAAAAATAAATACCTTTTTGGATATCAATGCATCTTTCTCACATGTCTCGATATGCAAACAAATAGAAACCACACCTAAATCACAAAGGGGATCAGGGGTGTAGGAATCTGAACCTGCACAAGCTCACTAGATAGGCATTAGTCTCCTTATTCCTCCCCCTGCATGAAACAATGTTAGCTCCCTTTTTCAAAATGTAATAACAAAACAAGGGAATACATGGGAGAAGTCAATATCAGTATTTAAAGCAATGCACCTTTAGATAATAAAAACTTGACTACCATCAAATTGTTTTGGCACACGAATGTTTACCAACACAAGGTGAACCATTAACATGGTAACAGTCTCCCCCTTTGGCAATATTTGTGTCAAATCTAACAGTCACAGTCTCCCCATTTTTGTCAAAAACATTGACAAAGGGGAAAAAAACACAAGACCTGCCACAAGAGAGATGATAATGACCGCTATGACATGACCCGTGAGGTAGTCACAATAAGCATCCAAGAGGTATATGCAACACAGGTGACAAACCAAAGTGGTGATGTCCAAAATATCTAAGCATGTACATAAGGTAAGCAAATGAACCTCTCTATTACGGCACTAGCTCAAGGTGGTGAGTATGGTCGCCAATGTGGTGAGCATACATCTGTAGAAGAGGAAAGAAATAAAAACATATGCAAATATCTACAATCATTAACATACCCCCCTCAAAATCACGGTGGATCATAAATTGAAAGTTTGCCAACCAGAGCGTACATCATCATCAAGAGCATGTCTACTTTGACCCTCGTTCTCATTATCAGAAATTTGACTCAGTACGATATTTGTAAGTTTCTTCTTCGGTCTAGGAGATGTTTTTTTTTGTGCTCTTGAATCTCCTTAATAGCTATGCTTTCCTTTCCGTGGTATTACCCCTCATTCTTTGAGACATAGCACCGACATTATTGGCAACAATAGGGTGATTAGTAGTCCTAGGCTGTCAGTACTAATAATAATAGGATAGCAATGACAATACGATGACTGATGCTCTTATTCGTCAATCTAAATCTCCGTAGCTTCCTTGATAGTCTCCAGGCTATGAAGGATGTCTTCATCTCCATCAAGCAGTGGTAGCTCCCTCTTTGTGACCAACTCGACAAGTGGGTTGTCCTAACAAAATTTGTAGAAGTCGATAAAAGATCCATGTTTTCATGAATGAGATAACTCTTCTCGTTAACCTTTCTCTTCGTCTGCTTCTCCAATTCCCTTGCCTCAACCTCATCTTGTAGTGTCACAGCCGCACAGGCAGTGACAAGCTTGTCATTCTTTGCAAAAGTAATTTTGTTCCTTCTTTTAATGTGGATGAGGGAAAATGTGTTCCATATCCTCTCACAGTCATTGGATGATATTGCATGACCAAAATTCTAAGAACAATTTAGGTCTGGTACATCCTCTCCATAAATCCCTGGTTCATCTTAGTCACATTTTCGGTCGAAACTCAGTAGCTTTGGCCAAAACTTACTATCTACCCCCGATACAAGCATTTATAAGTGTCAACTATATTTTGTTTTGTTTGGCTAAACATGCAGAACATTTAGACCGAGATTTTTAGTCATGTCTCACAATTCTTGTTTCTTGATGATTTCAAGCTTTCTTTAGCATGTACAGCATGCTGTATTTAGCTAATTTAGTTCACTAATTAACTCAACACATACAATGGCCATGTATCATTTTACACCTTTAGAGTCTGAATTTGTAACTCAGAAGCATTACACTAGCTTTCATAAATCATAATTAGGTAAACTATTAATTCATAGAATTTTTTAAATACACTTTTGCTTTGAATCTTTTTTTTTTATTGCTGTTTACCCTCTCTTAAACATTCTCCATCACTTTTTGTAGCTACAATTGTAGTACCGGGCTCTATTGATGCATCATATGTATCACTGTTAATCTGTCTTATATAGTATAGTCGTTGTTTATTGCTCGTAGTTGCTTTGTTAACCATCAAGGTGTGGGATTTCAGTAAAGGTGTGGTGTGATCATGGTTCAAAAATTGAAATCGACCAATAAACCGACAATGATTTTTTTTTTTTTTTTTTTTTGAGAATTAAACCGACAATGCTGGAAGTGGAAAATATATCATGGAAATATTTCAACGATGTAGAAATATTGTGACCGTGTGGAAATATTGAGTTCTATAGAAACGATGAAAATTTTGATTTTTGATGGAATTTTGCATTGAAACTCTGTACAAGCATAAAAAAAACATAGATGGACACTTTGGAACACGTAAATAACATTATACTATCTACTAATGTGGTCTACGTAGCATCTATTTCGATGCATGCTGTGCAGATACATCACATTCTAAACCTTGATAGGAATAAAAGAAGTTGATATTAACATTGAAACAACCTTGTGGCTCCAACGAGGAGCCACGAGTAGATGTGGAGCTGCCTTATCAGTTAAACAAGGCTAGCAGGTTGGATTGGATCACTTAAACAGGCTAGCGGGCCGGGTCGGGTTACTTAAATAGGGCTAGTGGGGCAGGTTGGGTCACTTAAACAAGCTAGCAGGTTGGGTTTGCTCACTTAACAAGACTATCAGTTTGAGTTGGTCACTTCAACAAGCTAGCCGGTTGACTTCAAGAACTTAGGTTGAAGAAATCAAATAGCTTTTATTTGGCCCTTAAGATCTTAATTCAAAGGACAACATTCACTTAAGGGTTAGGATCTTATGTGCCTCTTGTTAGTAGGACGAGAAAAGGCCCTGGTGGGAATCCGATGGTGGAGGGAATTGGCCCTGATTAGGGTTTGAAGTCTTTAAGGGAAAGGGGCAATTGGGCTAAGATTTTGAGAGGAAAAGGGGGTTAATGGGGCGGCAAGTTGGCATCGGCTTGGACTTTGAGGTGGGCTGTGAGCGAAGGGGCTGTGTGACGGTGACATGAGGTTTTCGATGGCTTGGTGGCTAGCGGCTTATGGAATATGAGAGGCGACCATCGGCGAGCGGGTGGAAATCCAAGCTCTTCAAGGTATGTTGCTGAACGTAGATTCCGTCACGCTTTAAGTAGCCAAATGTGGCAAACTTTTGCTGCCCATGATGGAATTATTCTCCCATGACCTCGTTGAGCTCGAATACACCCAATTTTCGGCAATTTTTTATCCGCCTGATGTGAATTGTGACCCGATGTGCCCCGATATCATGATTTTTCTCCAAAATCCCCGAACGATGTGCAGCCCATATTTCGAATTGGTTCTTGGCGGAACCAATTTTTTCTCACCGCTTTGCAATTATTCTTGATTTTTTTCGTACATTGGGACTTGGGAGTGACTGATATGGATGATGTTTCCTGTATTGGATGTGAACTTGGGAATCTCCCCATTTTTATCTTTCTTGCATTTTGGCTGACTATCATACTGGATCTTGAGGTGGACTGTTAACTGAACCCAAGGCCATTCTGGCAATGATAGCAATGGTGTACACACTCTAGTTGCAATATGCATGCCTTGACCCATGTAGATGCCTCCGTTTTAATCAAAGCAATACCTTCCACTATAATATCCATACTTGCTGTTGCCCAGATCGATTTAACGGATGTTGCTCTCCTGCGAGATCTTCTGATCTTTTTTTATACTCCAAGTTATTAACCAGTTTGGCTTTTCTTTGATAAGTTTTCATGGAATGACTTATTTCAATCTATATTAAAAGTACTTAAACATAAACATGTTTATTAATTTAGCTTCCTTGTACTTGATGAAATAAAGGGTTTTCTTTTGGGAATCTCAGTTAGAAGGCAAGTGTGCCACAGAATCTGAAACCAAATGTGGGTTTTATTTTTTGTATGAAAAGGAAGATTATGAGCTTATATATATATATATATATATATATATATAGAGAGAGAGAGAGAGAGAGAGAGAGAGAGAGAGAGAGAGAGAGAGAGAGAGAGAGAGAGAGAGAGAGAGAGGGCTGCGGGGATTTTAATACCCCTAGAACTTTTGGAATTTGATGAAATTTGATGAGAGTGTTGTTTAGGGTAAGATCATCCTCACCAATTTTCATCAAATACTAAAACTTCTAAGGTCATCAAATGGTAGAAACTTTATCTACCATCCGCAGTCACCGTTAATTTTGCTTCTTCCATTTGATGACCCTAGAAGTTTTGAAATTTGATGAAAATTGGTGAGGATGATCATTTTACCTAGACAACACCCTCATCAGGTTTCATTAAATTCCAAAACTTCCAAGGGTATCAAAATCCCCGTAGCTCATTTTCTCCTCTCGTAGCTCATAATTCATTGTAACACTCCTCTCTCTCTCTCTCTCTCTCTTTATATATATATATATATATATATATATATATATATATATATATATATATATATTCTTTTGCTTCAATACAAGCACATCCACAGTAGTTCGTGTATGACCCCAGTCCGATTCCTATTTAGAATGTGGGTCCAATATTTGATGGACTATTTAACTAATATGATGGTCTAAAAGTTCTTGTTTTCTACAACGTTGATCCCTCAACATGCTGGTTCTATAATTGCAAATAGGGAAAATTACACTTTGACCCCCTGAGGTTTATGCCTACTTTCCCTTCCTGAGGTTTCTGAAATTACACTTTCAATCCTGTTTATTTGTCAAAAACTTATTATAGCCATGACTTGTCTAAAGACGAAGTTATGATAACGAGTATCCCATATTTTTTTGCATGTTATAATGGTAAAGTTGTCTGTAAAACTAAGATTTATCAGTAGAATGTTGAGGTAAAAGTACCATCTTACCCGTATAACTTGCAAAAAAGTTCACCTCTCCTTAGGGGCGAAAGTGTAATAAGTATAAACCTCATGGTCTATATGTCATCTTTCTGTCACTCATTGAACATGAATATTCCCATTCCGAAAGATTTTTATTGATACCGTATGTTAGACGACGTCTCTCCTCTCAGACCTTTTTAATCATCTATCCACATTGTGGTTTCGCTCGGTATCGACTTTGTTTTATTTGCACCTTTCACTGCTTTGGTTTCGTGGATCCGCCATATAATCGGAACAAAACATATCTTGCAGGATCATGCTGATTGTCCTCCTCCTAATCATAATTTATGTCGTGCTCGTGTTCGTGTGCCATGGAATCACTCTTCCATCTTGTTTCAGGTAAATAGTACTCTTACTTGGGTCCAAGGACTCCAACACAATGAGGTTTCTGTGTGTCCAATATGATTGTATTTTGATGTCATTGGTTTCGAACCTTCTTGTCGATCTTTGTTCGTCAGTTTGACATATATCTGTTTTGTCACCATATGGGGGACTCGTGAACAAGATGGAATATTTCCACTATATAAGATTGTGTTTGTTTTTGAAATCTGTGAAGTAGATCCGGCATGCACCGCCTTGAAGGGACCGCTCTACCCATGCCCGTAAGACATTGGAATTGAAAAGAAAGTACTAATTTTATGCAAAAATGGGTGTATTATTTTTTGCTAGTCCAACCAGGCGGTCACAGGACAGAGTGCTAGAGCAAGGGCTCAAAGAGGTCTACAAATTGAAACAGGGGAGGTATCAACTGCAAAAATGGGTGTTTGATTGACGAGAAAGTGTGGGCCCCACAAAAAAATTACTTGGGGGACTATGTGTTAGATCCCTAGCAAGAGATCGGTTTGGTGAAAAGGACGGACAACAAGATGGTTTTGCACTAGGTCCATCCTGAAAAGATGCAGTTACAGCAAGTCCCTTCATTGACTTTTTCTTTCCTTTAAATGACAAAACTGCTACTAATACTAAAATAATAAATGTTACTCTTCACTATAGCAAAAAGTAATAATATACAAATGCTACTCTTTAGCTATAATGCTTTGCAGAAAGGTATTATTTACTACAATAATTTCATTGTAGCATATACAGTGATTTCATTGTAGCATATACAGTGACTGCTACTGTAATTTCATTGTAGCAAAGAATAACAATATGCAAAAGTACTATAGCACAGAGTAACAATATGCAAAAGTATTATAGCAAAGAGTAACGATATGCAAATTTTACTCTTTTGCTATAGTTCTTTGTAGAAGGTTATTCTTTGCTACAATGTTTTGCATAAAGTTACTTTTTTACTTTAGTGGTTTTACTGTAGCATTTATAGTGATTGCTATAGTGATTTTATTGTAGCGAATAGTAGCTTTCTGGAAAGTACTGTAGCAAAGAGTAACATTTTGCAAATGTTACTCTTTAGCTATAGTATTTTGCAGAAAGTTACTCTTTACTACAGTGATTTTACTGTAGCATATACAATGATTGCTACCATGGTTTTCCTATAGCAAAGAGTAACAATCTGCAAAAGTATTGTAGCAAAGAGTAACAATCTACAAATGTTATTCTTTGGCTACAGTATTTTTCAAAAATTTACTCTTTACTACAGTGATTTTATTGTATCATATACAGTGACTACTGCAGCAATTTTACTGTAGCAAAGAGCAACTTTCTGCAAAGCACTGTAGCAAAGAGTAACTTTCTACAAATGGTGCATTTTAGGTACTTAACTTTGCAGAGTTACTCTTGCTACAATGATTTTACTATAGCATATAGTGATTTCATTGTAGCAAAGTAAGAGTAACAATATGCAAAAGCATTATAGCAAAAAGTAACAATATGTAAATGTTACTCTTTGCTACAATGTTTTGCAGAAAGTTACTCTTTGCTATAGTGCTTTGCAAAAAGTTACTATTTGCTGCAGTGATTTAATTATAGCAGATACAATGACTGCTGTAGTGATTTCACTGTAGCAAAGAGTAACAAGTTATAGAGTACTGTAGCAAAAAGTAATATTTACAGATTGTTACTCTTTGCTACAATAAAATTATTGTAGCAGTCACTGTAGCGGCTACAGTGAAATCACTACAGCAGCTATAGTGAAATGTGATTTCAAAAAAATGTTTATTTTTCATTATCGAAGTGTTACTATTTATGTGATTTTTATGTACAGCTGCATGTAGGGATAAAATAGTCATTTTCCACACGAAATGATCCAACGCTAAAGCATCTCTTTATTTGTCCTAATCGTTAAATACAATATGTTTGAAGAACAGTAGACCAATTTGCCCAAAATACTTATATGAGAAGCCAGTTTTTTCGGTCAAAAAAGTATGAGAAATGCTCTTCAACCCAAAGATTTCTTTGGAATTTGCCGGCCCGATTGACGTGGCAGCGCACAACTGGTGGCGAGAAAGTAAAATAAAAATCAAATTCTTGCTTTTTTTTTTTTTTTTTTTTCAAAACAACTAACCACTCGCAAGAAAATAAACTTTTACTTTCCTATATTTTCATTTCCTTTCCAAAGAATTTCTCTCGAGCAAAACTTTCTTGGCAACCAAACACAACCTAGAGAAGTGATGATAATCAACTCTGGAAAATTAAGAATTACATTGAAGATCATTTTTCTTTATTTTTTTCAAGAGTAATGCTATTCAGCCATTCGGGTTCCATCCGGATGGGGGCCTTTTTCTTCACTCTATTTTTCAACAACAATGCTATTCAGCCATTTGGGTTGACATCCCGATGGGGCCATCCTGATCAGAACCGTCCTTTTGCTTGATTATCATTTGGGGCTGGGTGCAGCTGATGGTTGTGATCAATGCCACATCAGGATGGTCTGATCCGCATGGAAACCAGAATGGCTGAATAGCATTTATGATTTTGGAACCTCATTCTCGACCAGTTACTGAATTCAAAGCATGGGAATTCCAATTGAGGAGAGTGTGCAAGGAAGTTCAGGAAATAGATTTAGGGTAAATTACACTTTCCCCCTCTGAAGTTTAGCTCAAAAACACTTAACCCCCCCTATAGTTTAAAAACTACATTTTGCCCCCCTTCAGTTTAGTTTTGATCAGGTAAAAATTACCAAATGAGAAAATTAAGTAGTTGACAAAAGGTGGTATTGTGCTAACATTTCAAACTTTAAAGTGCGATTTTGAACAAAATAACCTACAGGGGGCAAGTGTTTTTGAGCTAAACGTCAGAGGGGTAAAGTGTAAGTTACCCAAAGATTTATTACTATTCATAAATCTTTTACGTAGAGCTGGAAAAGGTTGAATTAAAGTTAATAATGTCAAAAAAAAAAAAAGATAGCAACGACCTACGTGTCCACAAAGAATGGGAGGGAGTGTAGAGTGCCATGAGGTAATTTTGGAAGAGGCAGGGAAGTTAGAATTGTGGTTGTCGGATTGCGCTCGGGTTGGGAAGTGTGGGTTGAAAGTCATAATGGGTTGCAGGTTGAGGGTTCTACCAGTCGGGTTGAGCTTGGATTGAGATTAATGGTCTAGTGGAGTTGGGCTTTAGTGATAATAGAATAAGTACCATAGAGCTAGGACTTAAAAAAAAAAAGGAAACTTAGTGAGGGGTCCCTGACAAAGAGATTGGTTTAGCCTAATGACAGAAAACTTGTTCATTTGAGCTCAAACCCCTATAGATAAAAATACCCCTATCTTATTCCAAATTTATGTCTTATGCCACTTTTCCTAAAACAAAACATAACACTAAACCCTAAACCCTAAAGATATATACGCCATGGGATGAACCCTAGATCTAGAAATCCTAAACCTAAACCGAAACCGAACCCTTACCCCCACCAATCATGTGGCTTCAGAGCAGCTGCAACTTGTGCCATTGTCGCCACCGCCGTCGTCGCTCCCTCCGCTGCTCGCACCCGTTGCTGACTTCGCCACCGCTGCTTGCGTGGGGAAATGACGTCTCCACCATGGCTGCTCTACTTGAGAGAGGGAGAAAGGAGAGGGGGTTGATGATGGTTTCAAAATTTTGAAAAAAAATTGGGACTATAGGCTAGTTAATTAAATTGATCAGTTTATCCAGACTTTAGGTTAAACCAATCTCTTGTCTGTCTTTAGGCTAAACCGATCTCTCTGTCAGGGACCTTATGCACATTACCCCAAAAAAATATACTTCGAGAACCGAAAGGTATAGATGTTGAGAATTCCAACAATGACGAACAAGGGTAGAGTTCTGTTGCAGACAGTCATGTTGAGAGGTGGATTTCGAGTTCGAGAAGCATCGCAAAGCCAAAGGGAGGAAACAAGATTGAAACCTGTGCGATCAGGCTATTGCGCACCCGAGCGAATGCCCAGTGGCGCCCGAGTGAAGCCGCCTTTCGGAGGGGCTTATCGGAGTCGGGCGGACTCAGGCGAACCAGACCTAGAGCTGAGAGCTGAGAGCTGACCCCCAGGATCGGGAGCCCGGACGAGCCTATTTGGCGGCTGGGCAAATTGGGGCTGCAGCCTTGATTTGCACACGGTTTTTTAGGGTTTCCTTTATATATTGTTTAGTGCTCTCTTGTATTGTGATCTTAATGTAATATCTTTGAGAGGCTCCAGAGGCTGGAGATGGACTAGGGTTTGCTCCCGAACGTGAGGAGAGAGCAATCCTTATCCGTCGATTGCACGTGGTATTCTCGTGGAAGTTCGGGTGAGATGAGACTTTCTTGTAATTGAGCGGTTTGCTCTGCTTTATTGAAGATAATGGAATCGGTGTGGTGGAGAAAGGACATAGGTATCTTGCCGAACTTCTATAAATCATGTCTATCTTTTCTGTTTGCTTTGTTTGTTTTGCATCTGTGTTGCTTGTTTTTAATTCGTGTTCAACATGCTTTTATATTTACACGAGTGCTTTGTTTTTTGGACGATCTCGTTGTTGGATCATATTTCCATTGGGTCTGTCGCTACTATGTGACATCTATGATATGGTGTTATGCTGTCTAGTTTCGGGTCGTGTTCAAAACCCCTAGTCCCGGACCTGACCCGTTTAGCTAATCGTGTCTAGATCCTAAACCCGTACCCGACCCGTTTACTACACGGGTTTATTCAGTTGACCCGATCCGACTCGACCTGACCTAACCCGATAGACCCGCTGATACTATATATTACAGTATCGGATTGTGGGTAGACCAGACACGACCTGTTGAATTTTAAACCGGTCTTTCCGGATCTACCATGTCCAGACCCTAAACCCGGATCCGATCCGTTTATTAAACAGGTCTATTATGTCAACCCGTTTACAACCCGAACCCGTTTAGCCTTGACCCAGACCAGCTAACTTCGTGTCGGGTCTGAAATTGCCAGCCCTATGTAAAATAGAAGGGGGTGCAACCAATTTTTGCTTCAAGGCATAGTGCATGGGAAAAAAAATAATTCAATTTATATGTAATTTTAGTAAAATAAAAAAATTTGATAAATGATGGTGATTTGGCCCCCCCATGCAGAGGTCTGTCATCAAGAGGGGTGACGAATTCCGTAGCGAGAGAAGAGCGGCCGAGATCGCATGCATGGCCTTCGGATCGTGATCCGATCCGAACCCAAAGGTGTGGATCGGCAGTCGGCACGATGTGCCGCTGACATCAAGCATGACGACGGGGTCGGCAGCGGCCCTGTCGCCACCGCCGGTGGCAGGTTACGGGGCCCGGGCTTCAACGAGAAAGGCATCGTCGGAGGCGGTGAAGGTATTGGCGGTTACCGTGTTCTCCATCTATTTCTATCCCGAAACTGGGTGCCAATCCCAACGGATTGTCTAGAGCCAGTAGATCCGTATAGTAATAGGAGAGACTACTCGATCAATGAGTGTTCATTAACTATTGTCAACTGAATCCTTACAAAGCACCTCATCAAAAAGAGGTGAGATACAACCAGGAGACGAGAGAATAGAAAAATCAGAGTTACAATGAACACGAGGACTAACATATGGATAAGATGGTGGCGCCTTCAACAATGATTTCTTATGAGTCGAGGCCAACTTCTCCAGCAAAAAGCAGTACGATCTAATATGCCCCTTCTTGCCACAATGGTGACACACTAGAATCTTACGTGAAGCATCGACGGGAGCTTCTATGGAACCCACTAGGTTACTTGCACTCTCAAAGGAAACATTTCCTTCGATCTTTTTCTTTCCTTGAACCTTAAGATCCGCTCTTTGATAGTCTCACTCCAAATAATCCTTGTTTGTAGCAGTGCGATCTAATGTTTCCCTTAACACCACAATGGTGGCATGCCAGTACAAACTAAGAAGAGGTGGCACTCACAATATTCATACCCATAGGAATGACACTTGCACCCACAACAAAGTTCGTCAACTTGGACGAACCACCTCTCTCGTAAGGAGAATCTGAAGAAACCACACCTGGTTACTATATTCACCTTGGAACTACTATCAAGGTCCGAGCTTCGTCTGAAGGAGTCGATGCCCTTGGCACGGCTTTCAATCGCTCTCAATCGTCATCATTATGTATTCGCATCAATAAGAAAACTTTCTTTTCTTCCCTATATCTTGGTTTTTTATCAATCATTCAAGATATCGACTCCTGCGTCTTGGTAGCATTAATCATGAACTCCTTCCCATCCTTCGTAAACCGGTATTTTTGCCTGACGCCAAGTGAATCATATGTTGATCCTAATGAATATGGCTCCAAAAGATTAATGGGCAGGGATACTCTTACTAATGAAATCTTACTAATAGAAGTTACAAATCACCTTTTACCTAACCTAGAGGTTTCAGAGTTTGATGAAACTTGGTGGGGATGCTCTCTATGGCAAGTTGATCATCCTCACCAAAAATCAACAAATTCTATAACCTCTAGGGGCATCAAATGTTAGAAGCTTTATCAACCGTTCATTTTAACCGTTAATTTGAATAACATATTTGATGCCCCTAGAGGTTATAGAATTTGATGATTTTTGGTGAGGATGATCAACTTTCCATAGAGAGCATCCCCACCAAGTTTCATCAAATTCTGAAACCTCTAGGTTAGGTAAAAGGCGATTTGTAACTTCCATTAGTAAGATTTCATTAGTAAGAGCATCCCTCCCCAAGATTAATTATGCACTGTTGTTTTGGGAACCCTAAAGTATATACACATTTATAATTGTGAAAAAAAAAATTGCAAGGAAATAATATCAATTATACACTTCAGTATAAAACAACACAAAAGCTACATTTCTTTTTTACTTGCAATGAAACAGAAGTAGCCAAACAATTGTTCTTTGAACCTTCTTGTTTCCTATGGCTCATGAAGGCATCTGAAGGCCTATGGAAGTTCAATAGTAGGAAGGGCCATCTGTACTTGATTATAAAGAGTGAGACCACACATGGAGGGACTAATAAGAAAATCCACCAAGAACAAAATGGTACAAACTTAAATTCTTTGAGGTTCAAAAGTATTGCCTGATTTCCCACCCAAGAAAAGTTGAAGCATCTCATGGCTTGGTTAGAGAAATACTAGTAGAGCCTTGACAACCTTCTCTGGCCTGATCAATGTATTTGTCCACCAAAGTTGTCAAAAATAATTTCAGATCAAGAAGAATAAAGTATAAACTACTTTATGGAAGCACAAAAAGGCTAATGCAGTAGAACCTAGGGGTGCAACTCGGGTCGGGTTTGAGCCAACCTGGAACCAAACCAAACTAATTCGATTCTACCATATTGAAACCCGAACCGACCCAAATTGGGCATAGACCCGAATCGACCCGGCCCACACTAAGGTCGGGTCGGTCCTTAGGTCGGTAGTTTAAAAAAATAATAGATATCGACTATTTACTGGCAAGCTACAGGTCCACATTGTTGATGTCTCTTGGTAATTGGTTCGACGTTAGCAAACAACAAACGGTTACTGTGTGAGTGTAATGTAGCCCCAAAGTCCAAACCATTGGCGTAGATACATTGACCTATCATATATGTGGACTAATATATATGAGTTTGGTTCTCGGGTTGGGCCAGGTCTATCCGAGCCCCGACCCGGAACTAACCCGTATATAGTCGGGTCCACAAAACTTAAAACTGAACCAACCCATTTAGGTTGGTTCTCGGCTTTACTTGACCCAAGTTGCACCGCTACTAGAATCTTGAGATGTTCAAGGTAAAAGAATGCAGAGTAGAAATGGATATTAAGTACCAGTCTTCCTGCGGCATATGACCAGCTCCTTCTATTGACGTAAGTTTGACAGCACTGGGGTTTCCCTTTTGGAACTCCTCGGCCTCTGAGAGGGGCAGGTACTTGTCTGATACCCCCCATGCAAGCAATACTGGTTTGTCCCAACTGCAGCATAAAATTTGAAACTCCGTTTATATGCACGATAACAAAATCCTCGGGTTTTCTTTTTGATTATGAGCTGTGCTTCAAATTTTTTCCAAGGTCATTGCAATTCCAACATCAAGATGTTGCTCGATGTTGGTAACATTCTGATGTGGCACCCAATCACAACCGTTTGATACTTGTTGGTCGGAGTGAGTGCGAATCACCGGTTGTGTGGATGGCTGTGATCCGGTGCCACGTCAGGATGTTGCCAACAGCTGATGTTGGAGTAACATAAAGATCATAGCTGAACTCATGTATTGTATCTTGTTGTGAGCATGCAGGTGAGATGTGTGTGCACCATGTATGTCTATGAGCGCACATAAGCATGTAACTAGTCTGTAACACAACCCCAGAGCAGTTACAGCTTCAGCCAGCATATCATTTGCTCAATGTCTAAGTTGGACACGTGGACAGACGGTGAAAGACATGTGGCATTGACAAGACCACTAGAAGCCAACTTTCAAAGAGGAGCCCGGGTTGGGTTCTCAAGTCGTCAGCACCACTTCACCAACCCGAGTACAATAGACTGAGCCATTTCAGTGGGCATTTTAATGTCTCTCTAATTCATGGGATGAGCCATATCGTGGATGGGAGCGAGACAGATGGCTCATGATGGTTATGCTAACATAGAAGGAAGGACCACGTATAAGATAGATGGACCGACAAATGCATGGTGGATGCCCAAGATCACGTCCTGACTGAGTGATCGTAGAACAAATCAAAATGGGTGTAACGATGAGCCAGTTGTGGTGCAACTGGTGGTAATCATTGTCGACGTGCAGAACCTTCGAACTATATAAGCCACTAAGAGCCACAGGTTTGGAGATCAAATCCTAAACACCCTTTTGTTACTATGTACCTGGCTCTCAGAAACCAATACCGACCCTCAAAATCATATATATATATATATATATATATATATATATATATATATATATATATATATATATATATATATATATATATATATATATATATATATATATATATAGAGGGATGCTTGGTTGCGCTGTGCGCTGCCGGACCCAAAGTGCGCTGTGCACAGCAGCTGTCCGATTGGAACCAATCGAACGGTGGCTCCCGCTCCCGCACCGCACCGCAGATCTGATCCCGCTCCCGCACCGCAGACCCGCACCGCACCGTCCGATCAAAAGTATTTGAGATCCGGTGAATCAAGCGGCTCAAAAAACTCTCGCTGTTACTGTAGCCGCTACAGTAACAACGAGTTTGATTTTGGGCCGTTGGATTCCCATCGATCCAACGGTTGGAAATTTGGTTTGGGTCTTTCGTTTTCCATCCGTTGGATCGATGGAAATCCAACGGCTCAAAACAATTTCGCTGTTACTGTAGCCGCTACAGTAACAACGATTTTATTTTGGGCCGTTGGATTCCCATCGATCCAACGGATGGAAATTTGGTTTGGGTCTTTTGATTTCCATCCATTGGATCGATGGGAATCCAACGGCCCAAAATCAAACTCGCTGTTACTGTAGCGGCTACAGTAACAGCGAGAGTTTTTTGAGCCGCTTGATTCACCGGATCTCAAATACTTTTGATCGGACGGTGCGGTGCGGGTCTGCGGTGCGGGAGCGGTATCAGATCTGCGGTGCGGTGGGGTCTGCGGTGCGGGAGCGGGAGCCACCGTTCGATTGGTTCCAATCGGACGGCTGCTGTGCACAGCACACTTTGGGTCCGGCAGCGCACAATGCAACCAAGCATGCCTCTATATATATATATATATATATATATATATATATATATATATATATATATATATATATATATATATATATATATATATATATATATATATATATATATATATATATATATATATATATATATATATGTGACAAACCCTAGAGGAAGAGAAAGAGAGAGAGAGAGAAGGAGAGCTAGGGTTTGGGGAGAGAATAGAATGAATCTCTCATTGGGCCAATTGCCAATATAAGGTGAATACATGTGAGTCATATATATACCCTAAGTGTATGTATATACACTAATACATCTTAACACCCCCTCTCAAACTCAGGGTGGATCATGCACCAAGAGTTTGACAATCAAAGACCGAAAACATGGTGTAGGATGTGACTTCGTGAAGAAGTCTGCGATCTGCTCTGCTGAGGGAATGAAAGGTAGTGAGATTGTCATGGCCTCATACTCCTGTCGGACGAAGTGACAGTCAATCTCGATGTGCTTTGTCCTTTCATGAAAAACCGGGTTGCTAGCAAACTGAATAGCACTCCGGTTATCACAGTGAAGTGGAGTAGGCTCGGAGAAAGCAACACCGAGATCACTGAGGAGACGTCGAAGGTGAACTATCTCCTTAGTCGTGGAGGCCATGGCCCTGTACTCAGCCTCAGTGCTAGAGAGAGACACCACTTTCTGCTTCTTGCTGCGCCAGGGTATCAAAGAGTCGCCGAGAAACAAACAGTAACCAGTGGTGGAGCGGCGTGTAGTCGGATCTCCAGCCCAGTCTGCATCTGAGTAGGCTCTAAGTCTGAGAGAGGAGGACGACGACAGAAACAAAGAGCGAGTAACTGTCCCTCTGAGGTACCGGAGGATCCGAAGAAGAGCACCGTAGTGAACTGAGTGTGGAGCTGCAACAAATTGACTGACAATGCTGACCGCGTGTGCAATGTCAGGCCGAGTGATGCAGAGATAGACGAGCTGTCCCACAATCTGCCTGTACCGAGTGGGATCTGAAAGAGGAACTCCATCTGTAGGACATAGCTTCGAGTGAAGCTCAAGAGGGGTATCTACTGTGCGGTCATCTGTGAGGGCAGCACGACTAAGGATGTCTGAAAGGTACGTCTGCTGAGAGAGCAGAATGCCATCTGTACTGTATGCTACCTCAAGACCAAGAAAATAGCGAAGCGTACCCAAATCCTTCATCTGAAATTGGTTCCTCAAGTGCTGCTGAAGACTAGCAATCGCAGCAGAGTCATCTCCAGTGATGATCATGTCGTCCACGTATAACAGTAGAATCGCCCGGCCCTGCGGGGACGACCTGACAAACAGAGAATGGTCCTGACTGCTCTCTGAATAACCAAGTTCCCGGACAACACGACGGAACCGCTCAAACCAGGCACGAGGAGCTTGCTTGAGCCCATAAATGGCCCGACGAAGACGACATACGTGCTGAGAAGGAACATGGAGACCAGGAGGAGGATCCATGTAGACAGTCTCAGACAGGTCACCGTGGAAAAAGGCATTTTTCACGTCCATCTGAAGAAGGGCCCATCGATGAACAGCTGCAACTGCCAAAAGAGTGCGAACGGTGGTCATCTGAGCCACCGGAGCAAAGGTCTCCTCGTAGTCAATGCCATACTCTTGAGTAAATCCACGAGCCACTACCCGAGCCTTGTGACGCTCAATGGATCCATCAGGGCGGTGCTTGACCTTATAAATCCACTTGCAGCTGACAGGCTTAACGCCAGAGGGCAGAGGGACAACATCCCAGGTATGAGTCTGCTGAAAGGCCAGAAACTCCTCATCCATAGCCTGACGCCACTGAGGAAACTGAACTGCCTCAGAGTAGGATCGGGGCTCCTGATCTGCGTGCACAGCAGTAAGAAAGGCAGTAAACTGAGGCGAGTAACTGCATACAGAGGCAAAGCCAAAACAATCAGGAGGGCCAGTGTCGTGGCTAAAACGGTCAGGCGGGTGACGCTGGCGCGAAGGGTAGCGAGGCGGGCCTGGATCCACGACTGGCAACGACGGAGCAGGCACAGGAGGCGAAAGACTAGGAGTGATCTCAACAGCAGGAGAGCCGGCATCTGCTGAGAAGGAAGGACACGGAGACACAGGGGTAGGCCGACGAGAGTAGACCTGAGGAAATGGAGAGACAACCCGGGGAGGAGAGAGAGGCACGGGCAGAGAGGAGGAAGCCTCGGAGGAGTCCCCTGGAGACGCTGGGGAAACAACTGGCAAAGGATCCCGTGGTGCCGAGGGAGCTGAAGGTGGGGAAGGGGCCGACGGAGTCGGGGGAACTAGAGAGGCCGACGAGGGAGGCATAGATGTCGATGATGGAGGAGAAGAGACCTCGAGGAAGGTGAGATCCTGAGCTTCAGGAGAGTAGTAGGGCGTATCCTCGACAAAGGAGACGTGTCGAGAAATACGCAAGCGACGAGCAACAGGGTCATAGCAGCGGTACCCCTTGTGCTCAGTGCTGATCCCAAGAAGAATGCACTTAGCTGCCTGGGCAGACAGCTTTGTGCGCTCATGGAGAGGAAGAAGAACAAAACAGGTGCACCCAAAAGTGCGAAGAGGGCTGTAGTCAGGAGTGGTAGAAAGGAGACGCTCATGAGGAGATAAGTCGTTCGGAAGAACTGACGAAGGAGTGATGTTAATGAGCTGGACTGAGGTGAGGAGAGCCTCAGCCCAGAAGCGCCGAGGAACAGAACCAGAAAGAAGGAGAGCACGAGTAGTAGCAAGAATATGGCGATGCTTGCGCTCAGCAACACCATTCTGCTCATGGATGTGAGGACACGAGTGCTGGAAAATAGTCCCATGGGACTGAATAAGGCCGCGCATAGCGGTAGATAGATACTCAAGGGCACAATCAGATCGAAAGATCTTGATGCGCTGACTAAACTGCGTGTGAATCATGGAGGTGAAGTCCTTATAGACTTGGAGGATATCCGATCGATGGCGAAGAAGGTAGACCCACGTGTAACGACTGTAATCATCCACAAACGAGACATAATATAAATATCCAGTCATAGAGGGGAGAGGAGAGGGCCCCCAGATATCAGAGTGAACAAGATCAAAAGGAGCAGAGCTCTGAGAAGTACTTGATGAAAAAGGAAGGGCAGCAGCTTTTGCAAGCTTGCAGCCAGTACAAGTAGATAAAGATGAAAAAGGACCACGACCTAGAGCTCCAGAATGGAGTAATCTCTTAAGTCGCGGTTCCGACACATGACCTAGTCTCCTATGCCACAGGTCGGCATTAGGAGAGACAACTCCACAAAACCCAGATGATGACGGATCCAAAGAGTGAAGAAACTCCATCTGGTAGAGCCCGCCTGCCCTACGACCTGCTCCAATCGGTCGGCTAGTACGCAGATCCTGCACAGAACAAGCGGAAGGGGTAAATGTCACAGAGCAGCCAGAGTCACACAAAGCACTAACAGAAATCAGGTGCATGTGGAGTGTGGGAGCATGAAGCACAGAGGATAAGGAGAGATTGCAAGCAGGGGCGGAGGCTGAAGTAATGGATCCAGACTGTGAGATGGCTAAGCGAGAACCATCTGCAGTGTGGATCGGTGGCAGGTGTGGCGCAGGCTGACAGGCAGTGAGCAAGGAGGCATCCGGAGTCATGTGGTGTGAGGCGCCCGAATCCAGTATCCAAACAGTGGGACTACCAGAAGAGGCAAAGAAGGCTGAGGCGCTGGAAGGTCCAGGAGTAGCTGCAGACTGCTGAGAAAGTCTAAGCTGAGCTAGTTCTTCATGAATAGACTGTAGATCGCCAGCTGTGACGGAAGAGGCAGCAGCAGCAGTAGGAACATGGCGACCACGACCGCGAGCTCGTCCTCGACCTCGATCTCTGTAGGTAGGACGCTTCTCTGGATGAAGTGAGAAGCAAGTGTCCACGAAATGGCCCGGTGTCTGACAGTGAGTGCAAAACGGTCTACCATGGGAGGCAGTAGCTGGTGGGCCTGAGACCGGTGGCGGAGCAGCAGCAAGAACACCCTGAAGACCGGATGGAAGAGGTAAGGCCCTGGAGGCAAGAGTACGCAGACGAGTCTCTTCAGCGACCAGCTCAGCCACAGCCTCATCAAGCCGAGGAAGGCTGTCCCGGTGAAGAAGCTGACCTGCCAGAGCACTGAACTCTGGTCGTAGGGCAGCAAATAGCTGATAGAGCTGAAGGCGCTCCCGGTAGAGCTGATACTCGACAGCACGGGACGGGTCAGGAACGGGAGCAAGATCCTGAAGATCACGCCAGTAGGAGCGCATTTGACAGTAAAACTGTTGGACCGTCAACTCTCCCTGCTGTGCCGACTGGGCCTGTGTGAGAAGCTGATACTCACGTGCTCCACTCTTCTCAACAAAGCGAGCAGTGAGATGACCCCAAATCACTGCAGAAGAGGCAAGTCCAACCATGTCCCGGCGAAGAGAACGGTCCACAGACGCAACAAGGTAGGCCTTGATGCGCTGATCGTGAAGGCGCCAGGGACCGTATTCTGCATCGGAAGCAGGGAACGTGGAAGAGCCGTCAAGGTGTCCTCGAAGATTGCGACCTTCAAGGGTGGATTCCACCGTGGCTGACCATGCCGGCCAATCGGAGGCCTCTTGAAGAAGAAAGTCGGTGGCGAGCGGGAGGAAATCTCGTGGAATCTCATAGGGCGTCACCGGATGAGACGGCGGAGTCGTCATCGAAGAAGTCGACATGAGGCTCAAAGAGCTCGAGGGGTCCCTCCCCGGATCAAATCAGGGATGTTGTGAGCTGATCGGAGAGACGAGGAGACGCGCAGAGAGGCGCGGATCGCGAGCGGGGACGCGCAGAACAGGTGCGGGTCGCGAGCGGAGCGAGGAGCGAGGAGCGAGGAGGCGAGGGGAGCGAGGCAGGGCTGGTGCGAGGCTCTCGCGAGACAGCAGGGCTGGCGCGAGGCTGGCGTGAGGCAGTGCTGGCGCGAGGCAGGGCTGGCGCGAGGCTCTCGCGTGAGGCAGGGCTGGCGCGAGGCGAGGCTGGCGTGAGGCAGGGCTGGCGCGAGGCAGGGCTGGCGCGAGGCTCTCGCGAGACGGCAGGGCAGGGCAGGGGTCGCGTGAGGCAGCGCTGGAGCGCGAGAAGCAGATCGCACGCGAGGGGATCTGGAGGGGTCTGGAGTGCGCGTGGCTGATCGCGAGGCTGGAGGGCGTAGCTGATCGCGAGCAGATCGCGAGGATCTGGACGCTCGAAGATCTGGTCGCGAGGAAGATCTGGATTTGATTGCGAGGAGATAAGGGATCCGTTGACGACGCCGGCGATCAACCTTGCTCTGATACCATGTGACAAACCCTAGAGGAAGAGAAAGAGAGAGAGAGAGAAGGAGAGCTAGGGTTTGGGGAGATAATAGAATGAATCTCTCATTGGGCCAATTGCCAATATAAGGTGAATACATGTGAGTCATATATACTCTAAGTGTATGTATATACACTAATACATCTTAACAATATATATATATATATATATAGAGAGAGAGAGAGAGAGGAATGGGATGCTGCCTATCAAAGCAGCATTTTTTGCTGCTTTGAAACATTGTTTGACCATCCTAGAAGTTTTGGAATTTGATGAAATTTGGTGAGGGTGTTGTCTAGGGTAAGATGATTATCCTCACAAATTTTCATCAAATTCCAAAACTTCTAGGGGGTTCAAATGGTCGAAGCAAAATCAGTCGTCTGCAGTCACCGTTAAAATCTGCAGCATTTTGCTTCGACCATTTGACCCACTTAGAAGTTTTGGAATTTGATGAAAATTTGTGAGGATGATCATCTTACCCTAGACAACACCCTCACCAAATTTCATCAAATTCCAAAACTTCTAGGATGGTCAAACAATGTCTCAAAGCAGCAAAAACGCTGCTTTGATAGGCAGCATCCCGTTTCTCATATATATATATATATATATATATATATATATATATATATATATATATATATATATATATATATATATATATATATATATATATATATATATATATAGAGAGAGAGAGAGAGAGAGAGAGAGAGAGAGAGAGATGATAAAATGTGGCGTGCGGTGTCACACCGCAACTGTCTGATGCATCGCTGTGGTGCGACACCGCACCCCGCAGCGTAACAACCCTCTGTGTGTGTGTGTGTGTGTGTGTGCAAGCCACTAAATATGTGTATGAAACAATACCGTAGCCCGTAGGCTAATGCTCTTTCAACAGCATGGTACTATATACAAGTGGGCTTATTTATCATCGTACTCTCAACAATAATCCAATCTGATAGTTGCATAGGTTCGTTTTGAAATTGACAAAACAAAACAATCAGGATATTTACCTCATCCTTTTTTAATTCTTAAGTATTTGAAATATGACATGACATTTATAATTAACAAATCAAACTATTTACAGTCAACATACCAACTGAACTTTACCTTGCAGATGAAAATCCAGTTCCTATTCGGCTTAATATATCTTTGAAGTTTACTTTTCTTGCTGCTTCAAGCAATGCTACATAGACATCAAAGATACATTAGTCATCAAAGTTCAGTTAATAGTCATCAAAGTTAAGAAAAGGCCTAGTAGTCACATCTTTATCTTTTCCACCATAGGATTTATACTATGTGTACCAGATTGGTAATATAGGGTCCTGACTTAATGCTGCCTATCAATTTTGTTTCAACAAGAAGGATGATCACATTAAACTTATAGTAACAACTTGATGAACTAATCCATATAATTTAATTTGAAATTGGAGGAGCATTAATCAATATATATATACACTGCAAAAGAGAGACCGATGAGCAGAAAATGTATATAAGGGGCACTTGTATTATTGCACAAACAATTTATTGAGAAGGATAAATGACCAAGGTTTTTGGAGAAGATTGAGGAGAACTGTATAAGCACGCTATTCTTTTTCAAGCATAATCCGGATATATGCTATTAAAAGGACGCACACCTGCTATAAAGATATCACACTAAGGGTTGCAAGTATAGAACCATATACTATCTGTGTACTACTGCACATATAGAACCCTACATTATCTCTGTATAGTCGCATACTTTCTCATATAAAGAAGTAAAGACTAAAGAATGCATATTTAGGCAGAAAACTGAACATGAATACGACATTATAGACTACTATACTGATTATCTCTAACACCTATTTTAAACCAGAAGAGGATTTTAGCCAAGAATTCATCAGAAAGGTAGACGATGTGGTAGATGGTAGATCTGCTACTGGAAAGGAATTGAGACATCATGGAGACATGACCACGGGCACAGACTTGTGAGCATGGAAAGCTACAAAGCAACTAAGCATTCGGCTGTATGAGAGATATTAGTAAAAAGTAAGCTTATAGGCAAGCTGAGACCATATCAGGCCTTACATAACAACATAATATGTAACAATAGATGCAGTAAGCATGAGATTAAAGCAACCTGTTAGGAGATGACGGCTAGGGTTTGGAGAGGAATGGAATACTCTCTATTGAGGGACTCAAGCCCAATATAGATGTACATGTATAACCATACAACCCGACCCGACTGTACATGTAACCCGACCCATCTCTATACATTAACACTCCCCCTTAAACTCACGGTGGATCATGAACCGAGAGTTTGCCGATAAAGTGCCGGAAGCGAGCAATCGTAAGGGGCTTCGTCAGTGTTAGAAACCCTCGCACCTCACAAAACCGGCTTGTAAGGGGAGGTCCACAGGGGGTATATTAAGCGGGTGATGGGTGCCTCCCTTACCGATGTGGGACTATCCGTTAACACTCCCCCTCACGCGGAGCACGCGTGGCAAGGATCCTCCCATGCGGAGCACGCATGGCAAGGCACGATCGGTAGGGAGCACCCGGAGCGGGAGCAGGAGCAGGAGACGGGCTAGCTCTGATACCATGTTAGAAACCCTCGCACCTCACAAAACCGGCTTGTAAGGGGAGGTCCACAGGGGGTATATTAAGCGGGTGATGGGTGCCTCCCTTACCGATGTGGGACTATCCGTTAACACTCCCCCTCACGCGGAGCACGCGTGGCAAGGATCCTCCCATGCGGAGCACGCATGGCAAGGCACGATCGGTAGGGAGCACCCGGAGCGGGAGCAGGAGCAGGAGACGGGCTAGCTCTGATACCATGTTAGAAACCCTCGCACCTCACAAAACCGGCTTGTAAGGGGAGGTCCACAGGGGGTATATTAAGCGGGTGATGGGTGCCTCCCTTACCGATGTGGGACTATCCGTTAACAAGTAACGGATAGTCCCACATCGGTAAGGGAGGCACCCATCACCCGCTTAATATACCCCCTGTGGACCTCCCCTTACAAGCCGGTTTTGTGAGGTGCGAGGGTTTCTAACATGGTATCAGAGCTAGCCCGTCTCCTGCTCCTGCTCCCGCTCCGGGTGCTCCCTACCGATCGTGCCTTGCCATGCGTGCTCCGCATGGGAGGATCCTTGCCACGCGTGCTCCGCGTGAGGGGGAGTGTTAACGGATAGTCCCACATCGGTAAGGGAGGCACCCATCACCCGCTTAATATACCCCCTGTGGACCTCCCCTTACAAGCCGGTTTTGTGAGGTGCGAGGGTTTCTAACAGTCAGAAAATCAGCAGTCTGCTCCGATGATGGAATGAATGGCAAGGAGATGGTATGGTCGAGAAACTCTTGGCGAACATAGTGACAATCAACCTCAATGTGTTTTGTTCGCTCGTGGAAGACCGGGTTGCTAGCAATCTGAATAGCACTCTGGTTGTCACAGAAGAGAGGCGTGGGCCTGGATATCACAACTCCCAAGTCGAGCAGAAGGCGGCGAAGCCTGACAATCTCTGCGGTGGTGAAAGCTATAGCCCTGTATTCGGTGCTGGAGCGAGCAACAGACTCCTGTTTCTTGCTGCGCCACGAAATAAGAGAATCACTAAGAAACACACAGTATCCGGTAGTAGAGCGGCGAGTGGCTACATCTCCTGCCCAATCTGCATCAGAGTAGGCGCGCAGCACCAACGGAGAGGTGGAGGAAAACAATAGTGAACGGATGACGGTGCCTCGGAGGTAGCGGATAATCCAAAGGACAGCTGCATAGTGAACTGAACGTGGAGCCTGAACAAACTGACTGACAATGCCAACAGCATGGGCAATGTCTGGCCGGGTCATAGTGAGGTAGACGAGCATCCCAACCAGCCTCTGGTAGCGGGAGACATCCTGGAGCGGCTCACCATCTGTAGCTAGAAGCTTCAAATTGAGCTCCATGGGTGTGTCAGCAGTGTGAGAGTCAGTAAGAGCAGCATCAGCAAAGATGTCGGAGATGTACTTTTGCTGGAAGACCAACAGACCACGAGCTGACCGGGCAATCTCGAGGCCCAAAAAGTAGCGAAGAGAACCCAGATTTTTCATCTCAAACTGACTCTGGAGGTGACGCTGAAGGGATGCTATGGTGGCACTGTCATCCCCGGTGATGATCATATCATCCACATAGAGAAGAAGAACTGCAATACCCTGACTCGAAGAGCGAGTGAACAGGGCATAGTCGGAGTGGCGCTCAACAAACCCGGCGGCCAGGACTGCTCTGCGGAATCGCTCAAACCAGGCACGAGGGGCCTGCTTGAGCCCATAGATGGCTCGGCGCAAACGGCATACGTGACCTGAAGGAGCAGGGACGCCCGGTGGAGGAGCCATGTATACCTCCTCGGAGAGATCACCGTGAAGAAATGCATTGGTCACATCCATCTGATGTAGAGGCCACCCTCTAGCAGCTGTCACAGCTAAGAGTGTGCGAACGGTAGTCATCCGAACCACTGGTGCAAACGTCTCCTCGTAGTCAATCCCATACTCCTGGGAGAAACCACGAGCAACAAGGCGCGCCTTATGCCGCTCAATAGACCCATCAGGTCGAGTCTTGATCTTGAAGATCCATTTGCAGCTGACAGGAACCACGCTCGTGGGACAGGGAACCAAATCCCATGTCTGGGTCCGCTGAAAGGCCTCAAGCTTGACTGTCATGGCCTGTCGCCACTCTGGGTGAACAACTGCCTCACGGTACGACTGGGGCTCCCGGTGGGTGTGAAGGGCTGTAAGAAAGGCTTGATAGGACGGAGAGTAGGAGGCAACAACATAGTGTCCAGAAGTGTCAGATATAGCAGGAATAAACACAGAGTAGCCAAACCTGTCAGGAGAGTAGTCATAGCGAGCAGGAGGGTGATGTTCGCGCATAGGGTATCGCCGAACAGGACCAGGATCGGCGACCGGGCAGGGAGGAGCAACTGCAGGTAGGGAGGAGGTATCAGCTGAAACCGACTGAGAGGGAGGAACGGTAGAGCGACAAACGTAGACACGCGTGACAGGTGGTGGTGGTGGTGTAGGTGACAGGGGAGACGGAGGAGAAGGTGGTGGTGGTGGTGTAGGTGGTGGTGGGGAAGATGGAGGTGGAGGAGGCGTGGGTGGGGCGGCAGAATACGGAGGTAGAACAGGTATGTGGAGAAGTGAGGAGGGCGAGGAAGGTGACGCAGGAGGGAAGAAAAGATCCCGAGACTCAGGAGAAAAGTACGGGACATCCTCAACAAAGGAAACGTGACAAGAGACACGGATCCGGCGAGCCAAGGGATCGTAGCAACGATACCCCTTGTGCTCCCGACTGAGCCCCAAGTGAACACACCTAACAGACCTCGCTGAGAGTTTGGTGCGCTCATGGGGAGGAAGAAGAACAAAGCACGTACAACCAAACGTGCGAAGAAGAGAGTAGTCAGGTGGGCTGAAGTGAAGACGCTCATATGGGGTGGCACCAGACAGAGCAGAGGACGGAGTGATATTGATAAGGTGGACAGCCGTCATGACAGCTTTAGCCCAGTAGGAATGAGGAACAGACACAGAGATAAGCAACGCTCGTGCGGTCTCAAGGACATGGCGATGCTTGCGCTCGGCGACTCCGTTCTGCTCATGGGTGTGGGGACATGACTGCTGGTGAAGAGTGCCGTGAGATTGAAGAATCTCACTCATCTCAGAGGAGAGATACTCCTTGGCACAATCAGACCGAAATGTCTTGATGCGCCGACCAAACTGAGTATGTATCATAGTGGTGAATCTCCTAAAGATATAAGGGACTTCAGACCGGTGACGCATAAGATAAACCCAGGTGCACCTAGAGTAGTCGTCGATAAAACACACATAATACATGAAGCCAGAAATCGATGCAACAGGTGCAGGACCCCAAATGTCCGAATGTACTAAATCAAATAAAGCATCAGATTGGGAAGCACTAGCAGAGAAGGGAAGAGCTAGATGCTTTGCCAGTCTACAACCCGTACAAACAGAGAGAGGGGAGAAGGACGCTCGACCCAAAGCGCCCGAACGGAATACGCTTTTGAGTCGATCACTCGAGATATGACCTAACCTTCTGTGCCACAGGTCAGCATCAGAGGTAACAGACATTACAGACGCAACAGGAACGGAAGACACATGTAGATGGTCCAGCTGGTAAAGTCCTCCTGCTCTACGGCCCAGCCCAATCCTCTGACCCGTCCGCGAATCCTGCACAACACAAACAGAAGGGGTGAAGGTGACAGTCAGGCCAGAGTCGCAAAGAGAACTGATAGAGATCAGATTAATGTTAAGATGGGGGGTATGATGGACATGAGGTAGGGTCAGGTGACCAGAAGGGTCAGAGGTAGTAGTGATGAATCCACATTGCGGAATAGGGACGAAAGTCCCATCCGCAGTGCGAACCTTCTGGTGGGTGGTAGTGGGAGAACAGTCAGTGAGTACAGTGGAGTCAAAGGTGAGGTGACAGGAGGCACCCGAATCGAAGATCCATGGAGCAGTAGTATCAGAGGTGGCAGACAAGCCGTGAGCAGTCACGGAGTCGGTGGAGGCTAGGTGGTGAAGAAGGAGCTCCTCGAGGCGCTGAAGACGGTTCGGCTCAGGCTGAGAAGGTGTTGTGGTAGCAGTGGGGAGCGTCGAGGCCTCTACAGTAGCCGTTGTACCACCAAAGTGGCGGAAGGAGGACGAACCACATCCACGGCTCTGTTCACCTCGACCGCCGCGTCGATCGTCTCGGGAAGCCGAAGCCCAGCGTGAGGCTCTCTTATCCGGACCCCAGTGGGGGTTGCGTGGAGGACGTGTAGGGCTATCACGCTTCATGTGTCCGGGCTCCTTGCAGTAGTGACAGAAGACAGCCTCATCGGAGTACCCGGCCGCCAGGACAGTGTCGGAGCTAGGAGCAAGTGGAGGAGGACGAGTGCCCTGAGTCTGAAGGCGGGTCTCCTCATCGACCAAGACGAGTAGAGCATCCTCTAGCCGAGGGAGTGGCTCACGGTGCAGGAGCTGAGCAGCGATGAGAGCAAAGTCCGACCGAAGCGCTGCCAGGAACTGGTGCAAGTGGCCCTCATCGAGGTAGCGCTGGAAATCCCGAGAGCGAGGGCAAGCACACCGCTCCGGGATCAGGGAGTCCAGCTCATGCCAGTATGCACTCATCAGACTGAAGAAGTCCTGAATCGTGCGCTCCCCCTGACGTGCAGACTGCGAGTCACAAATAAGCTGATGCCGGCGTGCGCCGCCGCACGGGAGAAACTAGTCCCGAAGATACTCCCACATCGCGCGCGCTGTAGGAAGGCGGCCGATGGGACCAAGGAGCGGACGAGCAACAGAGTCCAGGAGATAGGCCCGGATGGCCTGATCGTGGCGTCGCCACGTAAGAGCAGCAGCCGTGGCTGCTGTGGGAGTATTCGGGACAGTAGCAGTCGCAGCAGAGGACGCGGCACTGCTGGTGATAGAGGAGGAGCCGGAGAGGACAGCTGGAGGAGGATCATCGCCGGTGATGTGACCTCACAGATCACGAATGGAGAGCGCGGCCTCGACGGTGAGTGATCAATCAGGCCAGTCGCTGGTCGATGACAGCTGAAAGGCGACCGCCTTCAGCGGTGGAGAGATCGCAACGACGGACGGCACGACAGGAGATACCATGGAGGAAGCTCAACAGAGGGGGGAACCGGGAGAGGCTATCGGGCGAAGGGGAGGGGGTGGGTGGGCTGAGGTAAAGGTGGGGGGGCTGGTCGGGTGGAGGAAGGGGGTCGGGGGGTGGAAGAGGGGGGTCGGGGGGGTGGAGGGAGGGGGCGGGGGTGGGGGCCTGTCAGGTGAGGAAGGGGGGCGGGGGGGCCTGTCGGGTGGAGGAGGGGGGTCGGGGGGGTGGAGGGAGGGGGCGGGGGGGCCTGTCGGGTGAGGAGGAGGGGTGGGGGGCTGCCGGGCGGGTGAGGAGGAGGGGCGGGGGGGCTAGGCGGTGGAGGGAGGGGGGGGGGGGGCGATGGGCTGCCGGGTGGAGGAAAGGGGGGGCGGTGGGCTGCCGGGTGAGGAAGGGGGGCGGGGGGGCCTGTCGGGTGGAGGAGGGGGGTCGGGGGGGTGGAGGAAGGGGGGGTTGCCAGGCGGGTGAGGAGGAGGGGCGGGGGGGGGGGGGCTGCCGAGCGGGTGAAGGGAGGCCGGAGGGGAGGTGCTGCCGGAAGGGGAGACCGTCGTCGTCGTCGTCGCGCGGGAGAACCCTAGAGCTCTGATACCATGTTAGGAGATGACGGCTAGGGTTTGGAGAGGAATGTAATACTCTCTATTGAGGGACTCAAGCCCAATATATATGTACATGTATAACCATACAACCCGACCCGACTATACATGTAACCCGACCCATCTCTATACATTAACACAACCAAAATGGTGGAGTTCATATTATGATGGAAGCCTTAAGTAGTGATTCTAACAATTAAGTAAGCATCTGATCCACTAGTGCCAAGATGGTGGATCAAAGTGTCAAACCCCAAGGGACGAGAGACTGACTCACAGGAAGCATCTGATCTCAACTCTATAGGGGATAATATGTTATTAGGGAAAGGTGGATGATGCAGATAGTCGACAATTAGGTGCAAGTCTGAGCACAAATCTAGCTTATGAAAAATCACAATGAAGGATGAAGCCTCCATAGAAACATAGGATTAGGTAATCCTGATCTAAATTTTGAAATAAAAAAACAGTTATTTACTAACTAAATAACACAAACAGAAGAAGGTGACTTGAGATAGAGAAACATATAAGCGCAAATATGTACTTAATGATAAAAACAACACAGCCCATTAAGTGCCTACCAAAAGAAGCTAAAAGGATCAAACCCCAAGGTCAAGATGGCAATTAAGGATATGGAGACTAGAAGAAGATGTAGATTCATGAAAAGAGATGTGGGGTCCACAATAAACCTAAGGGTATGCAAGGACAAAGAAGTTTAAACAAGACAAAAAAGAAGGTGGTGAGTCCGAGGTGTTACTCGAGCTTTGCCTGTGGGAAGTCGAGTTTATTCGAAGTCATTGCGGCGAATCAAGGAGTGCATTAATTGCATGAAGGAGACATTTTTGGAGTCAAGGAAGAGAAGCAACTGAAGGAGGAGAATGCCGGGAGGTGGATCATTGAAGTGGAGAGCTTCATTGTTTTATCTAGAGTTTGTGAAGTCCTTTCTCTTCTTTCCCATATCATCATACTGTAGACACAAATTGTGTCTAACCCGGATCCGACTTGCGTGCACCTACGCGGATGCGAACCCGACATGCGCTCGGACCCGGACCCGACTCGCATGCCCCTACGCGGGTGCAAACCCGACGCGCACCACGACTCGGACCCGACTCGCGCCCGACAAGAAGCCGGGTGGGCCCATCCTCAAGTAGGGCCCACCCGGCCCCATACTAGGTTCCGAATCCCATGGGGAGGCCGGCCCCCACTAAGGATCCGGACCCCCCATGGGGAGGCCGGCCTTGCAAGGAAAAAAGAAAAGAAAGGAAAGAAAAGAAAAGGAACAAGAAAAGAAAGGAAAGAAAAGAAAAGGAAAGAAAAGAAAGGAAAGAAAAGAAAAGGAAAGAAAAGAAAAAGGAAAGAAAAGAAAAGGAAAGAAAAGAAAGAAAAGGAAAGAACTACCGCCATGCGCGGGGGGAGGTTGCGCATGACGTCTACCCACACGTGGATCTGCGCCGATCCCTCGATCCGACGGACAAGAAGAAGAGCCGGGTCGCCATCGATTTCGTGTGCAAAATTCAGCCATAATTACTCCGTTAGAAAAGGAAAACGAATAAAGACTTATTCCCCTCATCAATGGATGAATAAATCTTGGGTAATTATGGGGGAGATATTAAAGGGATTTAAAATTAAAAACTTCCCATATCTCTCCCCTCCCCCTTTGCCTATAAATAGAGGGGGAGGGGGAAGGCTCAAGGGGTCGAAAGGGCCGCAGGTCGGATGGCAAGGCGAAGAAGCTCTGCAGAAGAGGAGACGCTGTTGGGTGTGTGTTAAAACCACATACACTTTTAGTCCCATATCGGTTAGGGGAGAAATCCCCTACCAACATATAAGGATTTGCCCACTTCCCCCCACTAGTCATCACACTAGAGGAGGGGCTCCACTAGCTCACACACACGCGCGCGTGCGTGCCGTGCCGAGCCGAGCCGGGCCGGGCCGGGCTTGGGCTTGGGCATGGGCTGGGCGGCGCGTGTGTGTGCGCCCGCGGACCCGGACACGATAGCACCTCCGAAATGGGCTGGTCCGCACCTGCCCTATTTTTGTTTTTTGCTTTTAAGTCCTCCACTATTTATTATTTACTATTAGGGACACTAGCCGTTGCGCGAGAAGCGCTGCATGCTAGCCGTTACGTACAGGCTCGCTGCGAGCTGTAACGTGCGAGGTTAATGGGCTTAATCGCAGCCCATTAACCGCTCCCCTCTTTCAGCCTCCCATTAACAGCCCGAGGCCTATATAAGGCCCGGGCAGCCATAGGATGGGTACACTCCGAAAATCGGAATTCCTCCCTTCTTACTGCCTCTCCCTCTTCCATTCTCTCGTATCGTGGTGCTGTTGTGCTGCCCCTTTGCTCCGAAGAGACTCCCTCTCTCGGACCAAGGCTCTGCTGCGGTGCTGCCTCCCCGATTCGAGAAGATCGTCATCCGAGTCGCTAGGTTCCTGAAAGTTCACGAGGTTCGCAAAGCCTTCTTGGAGTCGTGCCGACGAGAAGGAGGTCGCCTGACCGGGGTCGCCGTATCTCCGAGAACCATTGCCACGAGACCCGCACGAGGGGGGCAATAAGATTCTTGGGACAGTGCCTAGCACGCTTCGACCACAGGCCAGAGTTTCTAACTCTTCTTTTGTCCTAATATTAGATCTAAAATAATTGACTTGCATCTAATAGAGAAATCTAAATAATTAGATATATTTTAGATAGATTATTTCTCCCTTTTAGAAAAGTTCGGCAAGGTGAATGACGGTTCCATAGAACCCGCTCTGCCTTGGCAAACAATTTCTAAAAGAAATTTGTGACTTGTCCTTGTTTGCGAAAATAACATTTGCTAATCAATTTTTAATATTAATAATTTGATTAAATCCTAAATTTGCTAGTTTAGAACGATTACATCTCCAACAGACGCGCTCTTCATCAACCCAAGGCTTCACGAGGCATGGGCAAGCCTGTCCCTTCGGGACCGGCTTAGTCCATTGAAAGCCCTCATCAACGTGAAGACCCTTGCACAAGAAGATCAAGCCTTCGACTCCATGCACGAAGAAGAAAGCTCGGAGAAGAAGACCCTTCGACTCCGAAGACGCCAGAAGCAAAGGCCGGAGAAGAAGATCGGAGCGGCACTACCCCGTCGTCTCCAACAAGCCTTCGACTCCGATCAAGCTCAAAAGCCCGGAGAAGAAGAACAAAGCGGCGCTACACCCGTCATCTTCAACAAAGCCTTCGACTCCGATCAAGCTCAAAAGCCCGGAGAAGAAGAACGAAGTGGCGCTACACCCGTCATCTTCAACAAAGCCTTCAACTCTGATTACGCCGAATACGCCCGGAGAAGAAGCCGACGCCACAACCGTCGCCAGGGAAGATTGAAGACGAAGCGAGGAAGCTCTGCAGAAGAGGAGACGCTTCTTCATCGACCCAAGGCTTCACGAGGCACGGGCAAGCCTATCCTTTCGGGACCGGCTTAGTCCATTGAAAGCCCTCATCAACGTGAAGACCCTTGCACAAGAAGATCAAGACTTCGACTCCGTGCACGAAGAAGAAAGCTCGGAGAAGAAGACCCTTCGACTTCGAAGACGCCAGAAGCAAAGGCCGGAGAAGAAGCTCGGAGCGGCACTGCCCCGTCGGCTCCAACAAACCCTCAACTCCGATCAAGCTCCAAAGCCCGGAGAAGAGGAACGAAGCGTCATCAACCCGTCGCCTTCGACAAACGTCTGCTCCATCCACGAAGAAGAAAGCCTGGAGAGGACTACCTGAAGCGTCGCTACACCCGTGTCTTCAAAGCAAAGCCGACGCTACAACCGTCGCACGGAGATCGGTGCTACCCCCACTATCTTCAAAAGCATTCTTCGACTCCGATCACGCCAAAGAATCCCGGAGAATAAGAGTAGTCCAGCCGACACCCAAACCGTCGAAGTACCGAAGAAGTAGCCCACGTCGTTCGAAAAGAAGACCGAGTTGACGCTGAAGCCAAAGCCCACGCAAGAAGCCAAAGCAAAAGCCCCGGTAAAGCCCGCGCCAAAGCAACGCTAGTGCCAAAGCCAAGTGACTACGTCGGTCTCGAGCAAAAGCACCGCACGTTCTAGCCGATACGATGCGAAGTCCGAAAGAACGAAAGCATCGCAAGTCTCCCCCGTCTACGTCCAAGCGCAAGCGCCAAAGCAAAGCAAAAGCCAGAGCCATGCCAGAGCCAAGCCAAAACCAAAAGCCAAAGCCAAAGCCGACGCCAAAGCACGATCGACGCCGCGAACCGACGATCAAGGACGCCGCGGCCAAGCAAGGAGCGAGGAAGACATGAAGACCGAGGAACGAAGCTGAAGACCCCCTAGCCGAGGAAGCGCGAAGCACGGAAGGGACCAAAGAAACAGCGGATATTCCTTAGCCTCTCAAAAGCCCTCACCTTGTAAAGACCCCTGTCCTGGGCAACCCCTTCAGAGTTCTCGCACGAACACCACGTGGAGACGCGGATCAAAGGGACCCTCCAGAGGATCTCTCCCACAATCCCCTAATCAACACTCGCCGCAACCCGGACTCGCCACACCCGAGCCACCCGGGTCCCGGCCACTCTTGTAATCTCGTTTTATGCAATAAAGACGACCCGTATCTTTTTTCGCGCATACACATACATCTTTAGGAAGAACACTGTCAGTGAGTCCGAGGTGTTACTCGAGCTTGCCTGTGGGAAGCCGAGTTTCTTCGAAGTCGTTGTGGCAAATCGAGGAGTGCATCAATTTCACAAAGGAGACATTTGTGGACTCGAGGAAGAGAAGCAACTGAAGGAGGAGAATGCCGGGAAGTGGATCGTCATGGTGGTTGTTGATTGTCGATGCTTGGGTTATGGAAGTATTGCACGCTTCAAGGGTAAATCTTTGTCCTCTAATTGTAGATTTGTTTCTCTTAGTGGTTTGGTGTGTGTCCGGGCTTTGCTTGGGATGGTTTTTTCCGTTTGAGTTTCCGCCTTAAAAAATCTCTCGCGTAGCCGTGTGCTTTCTTTAATGCTTTAGGTAGAGCCTTGTATATTTCTACCCATCACAATAGCATTTGCTTCACACATAGATTAGATGAATTTGCTTAATTTTCCATTGTGCACATCGTGTGATAGCAAGAGAGATTTCGAGAAAGGTAGGTTTGTTTGTTGGATTGTGAGCACTAGTGTATGACAGTTTACTTGTTGAGAGTTCCTCCATGTTTTGCTAAGTTAGAGGTGAGATCATCGTTGGTCTCTCCTTAGGGATTTGTAGGGCAATGGAGGCTAACTAGTGATATCAGTGTTATTCGTAGCTTGTTGGTGTACACAGTTGGATTATACCCACATCTAGAATCAGAGCTTTAGTCTCTGGTCTACCCCGGGTATATTTCTTTCCTCTCATCTTCGCCACATGCTCGTACGCATTTTCAGCATCTTGATACAATTTTGACCCATCTCCGTGATGTCATCGAAGGTACCTATAATTTTTCTTTGTTTCTTAATGATTTGCAGCTGATGATCACATTCATGGCGTAATTTTGTCTCAAAAAAAGTTCTGCCATGTAGATCAATGCTTGCGCTAATACCATTTTGATGAGATAAAATCACCTACCAGGATTGGAGGGCATGGTGGGTTCATAAATGAGAAAAATAAACTAAATTATCACATCTTCTACAAGGGTTGATGAGTATGTTCTATTTTGACTAGGTAACTTCAGACCTGAAGGCAGAAGTATTGTTAAAATATGAGCACAATATGTAGGACAGTCAATATAATCATGCGGGCAGTCTTAGGCATGCAATGGAACAGAGGCAATAAATATTTTCAACAATAATAATAACATTCTGCGCTAAGTTTCAAAAGGGTGACACAAATACATAGATCAGAATGCTTATGTTCATGATATAATTACCAACAAATCAAGAAAATAAAATATGGTAACATATGGTAGATTGACAAATCAATTTAGACCTGATTATGATCTCAAGAAGGGTTATTTTATGATGTAATTACACTAAAATATGATGCAGAAAAGTAGCAAGGATAATCAATAGGGAAAGAAATGTTAGAGAAGAAGAACAAGATTTGCCAAGTGCGAGGGTTTTCATGCAGTTTTTCTAGGTCGTTAGCCATGACCAGCCCAACTAGAATATAGGGAAAAGAATAGGGATGAACTATGAATCTATGATGGATAATTTCGGCCTCATATCTTGCTGATAACTTCCAAAAACTAAACTCAAAATACCCAAAAGATTCTTTTTATATGTCTTGTAGCCAATGTGTGGCCAATGTAAGATAAGAAATCAATGTTGGGCAGTGGATGATCATTATTTGAGTAATGTGACAGTGACGAACAAATAAAAAACTAAATAAGAGTCACAATTTGGAAGTTTCCCACCTGTCATTTCTGTAGAGGGGAAGCCTTCACATGCATTAAGGGACAGAGGGGACAGAGAGAACACAAAAAAGAGAGGGATCAACTCTTCAGTCATACCTTTTCCCAAAAAAAAAACTCTTTAGTCCAAAAAAAAAACACTTCAGTCATACCACATCAATCCCTCAAGACGAAAAACTGTCCGATTTGCTTTTAGCCATATATTCATGTCCATTAAACACGTCAAGCCAACCTTATATTAAGTTATGGGTTTTAGGCCATTGGATTGACTTTTAAGTCATCTAATCGCATTTGTCGGTTAAGCATTTTAATCCCACGGCTTTATAAAATGCAGTTAAAACCTAACCCTCCATCAATATATTAAAAACATATACCCAAGCTCTATGTTATCAACCATAGCCCTAATTTTCTTCATGATGCACTAAATCTTTGCACTCAGTTGAAATTGTGTCGAACACATGATCCTAAGTACGGATGTGGACACCCCAACATCCTAAGATTTGTTTGAAAAGCCCTACACCATCCATAAGTTACATCATAAACGTTATACTTTTTGTTTTGATAGGAATACATTTTTCATTTTTGAGGCCCATAAATTCGATGTAAAGGGTATGTCATCGTACATATTCAAGCTGGAATTTGTAATTGTTTAAAGTATGAAATGTGGCAAGGTAGGTTAGATTCTCTTAATTATCATAAAAAATAAGAAAATAAATGTCTAAAATATTTTGAATTTTATTGATATATCACACCAAGTGTAAGATATATGGTTACATAACCAAAACCGTCAAACACTGCTTGACTATTTGGGATCAGCCATGTACTGATGGCCGTTTTAGATTCATCTAGTGTGTATATGCTTAAAAGCGAGGATGAAGAAAGTGCATGGCATTTGACAAGACTAATTGAGAAAACTGAATAGTATGATTGTGGTTTTGCACCGTGATTAGATGGTAATTACATCATAGTGGTTATTTATTTATTAGGTAGGTTTATTTTGCACTACTGCTACTGTGGTCTTAATCCATCACATCTCAGGCCATAAAAGGTGTTAATAGTATTGCTCAAAGCGGTAATATACAATTATAAAAGTTGCAAAAGTTAGTATGGTAATATTCTCACATGTATATTAAGTAATAACTAATCAGGTTTGAAAACAATCGTAATTTACAGAAAAAGTTAGAATACTAACCAAATCCAGGTCCACTACTTGCTAGGTATGGCAATCGATATACATCAGCTTTCTCCAGCTTCAATACATATCTGTCAAGAGTAGATGTGAATTGACTAAGATCTTCTTTAACAGAAGAAAGCTCATTATGTAACTCATGTAGTTAAAGTGCATCATATGTCTCTTTATTTTCTAAAACTAAATTGCAAAGTTTGTAAATAGTGATGAGGAATTTTACAATATCTCAACTTTAGAAGAGAAGAATGATCATTGCATAGAGAAAAATTATAAATCATGTAAGCCAGGAAAGAGAAAAACAAGACAACATAACTGCCATTAATCTCAATATTTTTACAAACATAACTTCAGTCAAACTATTTGAGTCCATTTCATAACCAACTATATGGTAAAGGTACATCAAATAAGAAATGATGAATACAATTTTGTAAAGATTAATAAAATAGAGGGGAAAGTACTAACTTATCACATCTATTTGAATGTAGGCTATATACCCTACCGCAAAATCTTGTTAGTGTTAGTTAAGTCTATGGGAGTCGTCAATGTAATGATAGTATTAATAATAATACAAATATTGATGGTTTATATCCAAAAAAGTGATGTGGAAAGTTGTTTGCTGAGTTAGATGGCGAACCTTTGAAAGACCCCACCAGCTAGTGATAGCTTGTACATGGTTCAGCTTATCTAACCCTTTTTCGGGCCATAGATCATGTCTTCCAAAAGAGAGTGAGTTCGGTAGTGTGCTTCCCACTCTTTTTTTTTTAGGAAATCCTCTCTGAGCTAGAGAGGATGGGGTTAAGCCTTACCTCAAGCTAATATTATTGATAATAGGGTAAAAGAACAACTCAAAGGAAATTACAAATAAGAGGCTTGATCTCCGAAGCTAACTTAGCTGAAAACCCGATGACTAGCTCCTCGCCACCGCTAAGATGGATCCCCAGACCATCTTGGCATTGGATTTTTTCCTCTGAAAATGTAGGCGTTATGCTCCTTCCAGATTCCCCAACAAACATAGATGACTATAAATCCCAAGCATGCCTTACAAGCTTCCTAATTCTCCGAGTTCTGCAATCAGTCCAAAGAGAACAAATGGAACCTGATGACCCTAGCCTTCAACTTCAATTGATCCTTCAAAATCTTCCAGATGCTTCTCGAGAAAGAGCAATGCAGTAGACAAGCAGTAGATGGTTAATGCCCTCCCTCCCATTACCACACAGAACACAGGATAACACCAGGGTGCTTTCTATGATATAGATGAACTCTTGCAAGAAGCCTCTCCTTTAGGGCTAGCCACATTAATATTTTGTACTTCAGCGGAGTCAGAAAGTTCCAGAGTGAAGAGGCGAGAGGGAATACTAAACCTCCCACATTGACAAATCGATAGAAACATTTGACCGTGAAAATGCCTGAAGAGCTCCACTTCCAGCTAGAGTCATCTCTGAAATTGGAGATCGAGAAAGAATCCAATAAGGAGTACAGTTCCTAGAATTGGGATTCAAGGTGGTCAGGAATATTCCTTCGGAATTTAACAGACCAAGAAGGCTCTTTGGTAAACTTTACCTGGGGTCTGACAGAGGCTTTCGGATCCCAAGCTAAATTGAAAAGATCTGCAAAAAGGCTAGCTAAGCAGATATCGTCGACCCAATGGTCAAGCTAGAATTGTATGTTTTTCCCATCACCCAGTAGCAACTTAGTACCACACTTGAATGGAACAACTCTGCAAATTCCTTTCCAAAAATGAGATGTTTTTCCCGACATTCTGCTTCTAGCTTGGAGAGGAGAGAACCTCAAAAAGTACCTATCCTTTATAACTTAGGCTCAGATATCTCCCTACTCATTCTGTAGTCTCCGCCACCACTTGTCCAATATAGCTTTATTGAGATCCTTGAGATTCAAGACACCAAATCTTCCTTGTTCCTTCGATTTGCAAGCTACTCCCCAGTTGACTAAATAGTATGAGCCCGATTGACCAACCTTTCCACAAAAAGGAACTATGGATTCCATCGATGCGCTTGATTACCCAAGCTAGGACAAAGTAGAAGGCTAGGTAATAGGACGGAATCGCTGATAGAACAACATAATGTACCATCAGTCAAGTCCTCTTATCAAGAATATGCATACTAATTGAATACATGCTGAAGGCCAAAATTCTTGTGGTATTAAACATTCAATGTGTAGTTTAATTCACCAAGCATGTTCATATGTCCATATGTTTCCTTGTACATATGAACATGCATGTTCATATGTTTCCTTGTACACGTCTGTGTATATTACACATTTATGTGTATATCTATATACGTAGACAGTCCCAATTGGTTTAACACTTGTAAAGATTGTATCACCAATTCGTGCATATTTAATATACATGGGATTTCTTGAAATCGTGTGTATCATTATAACAATAGCCATCAAACTTACCAAAGTTTGATTAAACCAAAGTATTCCTAAGTTCCATTAGTCGTAGAGCTCATGCGGAGCAAAATTTAGAGAAAATGGTCTTAAAATAATTCAAAACAATTTAACCATCGAAGTTAAGTTTCAATTTGACTCCTTAGCTTAAATGCAGTGCCCTACAAAACGTTACCTTCTAAGCTCTTCTTCTAGAAATACAGTCTAGGGAAAAATGGAGGGTTGCTCCCGGTTGAAGGAGCACAAAGTGAATTACCAATAAATTAGTCTGTACACTCACCAACTATCTTAGATTTCATGACAAGCCCCTTTCTAGCCTAAAATATACTTAGCTAGAAATTCAGTACTTGACAACCAGTCGTAAAGTTATGCTGAATCCTTCTGTGCTTCTTCCTTGATCAGAATTGTCCACCATAGGAGACCCCGTCTTAATATGATAAGTTTTGGTTGAAAACTAACAAAACATACAAACCTAACAAAATGGCATAATTAGCAGAAATTTAAAGAGTGGCATTTTGCCCCTTGACTGCCTGTGGTCATTGTAACAAGCTACAATAGAGTATAGGGAAGGAGATGCTATTGCAAACTGTTAAGGCAGTAGATTGATGGAAGATACATACGGGCTACCTGCTTCAATAAAACGCTCTGCCATAACAGCATTCTGACTTGTAAATTCACCATAAAGTGGAATTCTGAAAGGAAAATTGGTGTGAGTACACAACTGTATGAGGAAAAAAGTAACTTGAGGCCATTTAAAGGGAAAACAGAGCACCATACAATTGTATCTATCATTGGAAATAACGCAATATAACAACCAGATAATACAATCATTCGGATCTGCACCACAAAAGAGATAGATCCTAGTAGACGTAAATATTGTATTAATAGTTCAACTATGATGACTTTGCACAATGATAAGTTCATAAAAAAGAAGTCATTCTTGCACTTCAGACTAATGGAAATCCTAGTCCCTTCTCTACATCTGGTATTCCATGAAGAGTTTGCTATTAATCGCATGTGTACTAGTCCTTTTACTATATTCTCATACACAGAAAAAGGCACACTACATTTGATAACTTTGAGCCATTTAAAAGAATTTGTGCATTATAACAGTTAAAGTAGATCCAAATACAGCTTTATTTTATGGGAAGTACTAACCTTAACTTTTGAAATAACCCAGGTAGGGGAGAGGAAACAGTCAATGGGCTGTTAAGAATGACCAGCTTGGAAACCTTGCCTGAGTTCTTTAGAGCCCAAGTCAATCCATATGAACCCACAAGAAATCCCTAAAATAATTTCAAGAAAAAGGAGATGCTGTCATATAATGTGATCAATCGTTTTTGAAGATATTTGGTTATTAATGAAATTGAACTAGGATATATGGATAAGAACTTAGTTTTAACAATCAAAATAATTATACCAATCAAGTAATGTCTACAACCATTAGATACTATGGAAGTTATATGGATGGTTGTTAAGGACCTGAATCACTAAGAAAAATGGGAAGTTGATATTTAGCACAGTAAGAAGCTTGTCAAATTCCACATGGAATTCTTCTTCTGCATTACATGACTTCAGAAATTAGCACTTACGATCAAATAGATATATTAGAAGAAGTTAATTTAATATTCAGCAAACCTGTATATGAAAATCCATATCCCGGTTGAGGTTTATCACTAAAACCAAACCCTATCCAGTCAGGCGCAAAGCAGTGAAAACCAGCATCACCCATCTAATCAATGCAATAACTGTTCAGGACAATACTCTGCAATTCTAAAAAGAATATTACTCAATTAAAGAAAACACAAATGGAAACCAGCATCAGCCATCTAATCAATACGATAACTGTTCAGGATACTACTATGCAATTCTAAAATGAATATTACACAACAACAACAAAAAGATACAAATGCTGTATAGCAAATAAAACATTCAGATAGTTTCCTGCAAAATCTCGATATTTACATTCTATTATCATCATCCAAGTTTTAGCCCGTCAAGATTGGCAATTTACAAGAACAATTGACAAGAATCTTCCGACCAGCTGCCAACCTGGCGTTCAATAATTACAGTTATATGCATGGCCTTCCCATGAACCAGCTATATCGTTCTTGCATAATACTCCTTAGCATTAACAACCTTTTGTAAGGTACAGATTCACACTTTCAGCAACATGATTATGTTGTTTAGCGCATGAACACGACATGCGATGTATAATACATTCCGTACAATATAGTTTTCAAACTCAGTGGAAAAAATTTCATTTTAGCAAGTTAAAAAAACAATTACATTCTATTTAAACTGATTCTTCGCTCCTTCCCATGCATTATCTTATATTGCTTCTTTTTCTTCTTAACTACTGAAAAACAGTACCATACATGCACAGAGATTATTAAGAACGTCTTAGAAAATAGATTACAAAAATGAAAGTGATTAGGAGACTTATTACTACCTAATTTATGTCCCTAATCTTTTTTTACATGTCCTAGATAGGTTGGGGGTCGTCTTTGGTTGGTCTATATAAGCATGGGGATTCTACCGCTTGTAAATCACTTCTTTCAATAATAAACTTTGAGAAATCAGCTTTGCTGAATCATGTTTTAGAAGAGCCAGATTTATCCCTTTACCTCTATTTGCCCTCTCTTTTCTCTATTGTGGGAGGCATAAGATGGATCCATCTTAACTCGATGTCCCTGCATCATATTTTATCTTCCAACTAAGTGATGTGGACTTTGTGGTCTTGTACACATTTTTTAAAGGAATAGATGGAGTTCAATGGAGATGAACAGGTGAAGGCAGACTTAAAAGTTCAGGATCTAATTTACAATGTCCTCGTCCCGCTACATGTAAAATACACACAATCGAAGTATCCTGGAACAGGAAACCAGAATGACAAACATAATGTGGAAGCCATCCAAAAGTAATGTCTGAGACCATAACAGCCATTCTGAATCATCGTATAGTGAACCTACATTTCAATACTATGGCAGTAATAGATGAAGATCCCTGCATAAAAACAGTTCCTTCAAAGGCTAGAAGAAAGAAATGAATCAAAATAGAGAAAGAAGAAGAAAGATATAAGAGTAATAAAAGAAAAAGTGACATATAGATGGGAGAAAGGGAGAGGCCACAAAGATAATTCCGGTGGTTCTTTCCGTCATATAAATGATTTGGGCCACCATTGTTGACAGAATGACAAAAATGGTCTCAGTATGTGGCCGGATGACTATTTACAAAGAATAGATCAACTATGGACCTTTATAACTTAAGCCCATATACACAATGGACCCAAAGCTAGGAGCCGTATGAGACATTTGCTAGCAAATAATGACTAAAAGATAAACAATTGCAATGGTTCTGGTTGTTCTCCTTCTTCCACTACGTGAAACATAATGTTCACATGAAACTACGTCACTATAACATATCATTATGATCTCTGAAAATTGGTTTAAACTAAAGATGCATCTTTATACTTAGTTGCCAAGGTATTAATTCAAAAATAACAGTTTTACCAAGATACATAAGCATTTTTATTTTGTAGAATATAGATGGCTTGATGCAGTGTCATTTTGTTATATAAGAATCCATTTATCAGAAAATAAAATTTAAAAAAAGAGGAAAAATAGTGATATTAACAAATAAGATATCATTTTTCTATTGTCTGCAATGAGATTACAAATAAATTAACGTTCCAACTTTTAATATCCTTTACTTTCATGGAGAGAGAGAGAGAGAGAGAGAGAGAGAGAAGTAAAATACCACTGTCTTCTCTTAATGAGCAGGAAGGAGTTTCACGGAACAACAAAAATTGTGCTATGATCCATATTACGATCATAAATAAGAATAGTATCACTGGGTAAACCTGGGACATAACTACGCAATAAATATGACTGGGTCGTAGCCCTGTGAATAACTATAGATGGCCTTATAGAATGTCATGTGGCCATGCAAGATTCCATCTATTAATCACTATTTCTTTAAGCAAAGAAGGTATAAGTAGTGATAATAACATACTGTTTTATCACCCATAGTAAGTAAGATTATATAAAATAAAATGCTTTGATATCTTTTACTCCCATAGAGAGAATTCCCAAGGTAATAAGAATTGCATTGAAAAAGTAAAATTGCAATATGATCGACATATTATGATCACAATTGAGGACCAAGAGGCAAACCTGTGACATGACTACTCGGTAACTATAGGATTGGGTTGGGGCCCCATGAACAAATATAATTGTCCCAAGCTTGCTGTCAGATGGTCCTAGAAGAATGTCAAAATCTCCATCAAAAGGATATTACTAGAAGCAATTATACTACATATTGAGAAACAGATAAAAATATGTCTAAACGGTATCTGCAATCAAAAGTTGTTATCGATATTATTCAATAAATTTATCACAAGCATATTGTTCACAAGGAAAACATAATGTTGCAACATGGCTAGAATTCTTCTGCAGTGGTGTAAGTTCAATATATTTACAAATTACAATTTTAAGAAAAGATAGAACAGCTGTAGATAGAACAAAAGCCAGACTAGGGATGTAAAATTGCAAGAATGTTTCATAAAATAACCAATAATTGATGATATCACATATAATGTGATTCAAGAAACGCAAGGCAAATAAGAACGTACTATTCAAACAATCTACACAACAATTGATATGGGTGTTTTGTATAAATGAAGTATGTGCACAGTCACATCTAATGCAAACCAAAGAATATTAGAAAAGATAGGCCTACCACAATGCTCAATAGATACAAAATATCAAATAAATGGAAGGACTCCACCAGGATCGAACCAATAGAGGGTAAATGTAGTGATGGACAACCCTAAGATTACTATCCCCAGAAGAGAAAACTCTTTTTGTTGATTTCTTAAGGAAAAACTCTGAAGTCATTGCTTAGAAGATGGAAGATATGTCCAAAATTGATCCAAGCAAAGCGTGCCATAAATTGGGAGTTAGAGAAGGAGATATCCCTGTTGTATAAAAGCTTCAAAGGATAAACCCGCAAAAATTTGAGGTTGGAACAAGAAATACAAAAACTGTTGAAGGCCAGGTTCATTACAGAGATTGCATATCCAACTTGGGTAGCCAATGTTGTAGAAGTCCCAAAGAAGAATGGAAAAATCCGTGTATGCATAGACTTTACCGATCTTAATAAAGCGTGCCCTAAAGACGGTTTTCCATTGCCAAGGATTGACCTATTAGTTAATGCCACGACTGGGTATGATATACTTTCTTTCATGGATGGATACTCTGGATATAATCAAATTCCTTTTGATCCACAAGACGAAGAGAAAACGGCAATCATCATGCATGAAGGAACTTACTGTTATCGTGTTATGTCATTTGGGCTAAAGAATGTTGGAACCACTTATCAAAGGCTAGTTATTGAAATGTTTAGTCCTCAAATTAGCATAAATGCAGAAGTTTATTATAAAGTAACCCCCAAATAGCTTAGAGAAGGCTTGATGGTGATGTTTATGGTATCTAGATGATATACGTCTAAAGCATAGATTTCCCAAAAAAGCACTGCCAATCACATCTTGCACTGAGTTGTCAGGCATTGCAACTGTTAGGAGACGACGGCTAGGGTTTGGAGAGGAACAGTATGATTCCATTGAGGGACTCAAGCCCAATATATGTACAGTAAACCCGACCCGACTATACAGTAAACCCGACCCATTATATTTACATTAACACTCCCCCTCAAACTCACGGTGGATCATGAACCGAGAGTTTGCCTAGAAAATGTCTGAAGCGAGCAGTCGTCAGTGGCTTCGTCAGAAAATCAGCAGTCTGCTCCGATGAGGGAATGAAAGGCAGGGAGATGATGTGATCGATAAACGCCTGGCGAACATAATGGCAGTCAACTTCAATATGCTTTGTTCGCTCATGGAAGACCGGATTGCTAGCAATCTGAATAGCACTCCGGTTGTCACAGAAAAGAGGGGTCGGCCCGGATATCACCACTCCCAAGTCAAGCAGAAGACGTCGAAGCCAGACAATCTCGGCGGTGGTGGAAGCCATAGCCCTGTATTCGGCTTCGGTGCTGGAGCGAGCAACAGACTCCTGCTTCTTGCTGCGCCATGAAATCAGTGAGTCACCCAGAAACACACAGTATCCTGTAGTAGATCGACGAGTGTCTGCATCTCCTGCCCAATCTGCATCTGAGTAGGCGCGCAGTACCAACGGAGAGGTGGAGGGAAACAGGAGTGAACGGGTGATGGTGCCCCGGAGGTAGCGGATAATCCGAAGAACAGCTGCATAGTGTACTGACCTGGGAGCCTGAACAAACTGACTGACAATGCCAACAGCATGGGCAATGTCTGGCCGGGTCATGGTGAGATAGACAAGCATCCCAACCAACCTCTGGTAGCGGGAGACATCCTGGAGCGGCTCACCATCGGTAGCGAGAAGCTTCAAATTGAGCTCCATGGGTGTATCAGCAGTACGTGTGTCAGTAAGGGCAGCATCAGTAAGAATGTCGGAGATGTACTTCTGCTGGGAGACCAACAGACCACGAGCTGACCTGGCAATCTCAAGGCCCAGAAAGTAGCGAAGAGAGCCCAGGTCTTTCATCTCAAACTGACTCTGGAGGTGCCGCTGGAGAGAGGCGATGGTGGCACTGTCATCCCCAGTGATGATCATATCATCCACATAGAGGAGAAGGACTGCAATGCCCTGACTGGAGGAGCGAGTGAACAAGGCATAGTCGGAGTGACGCTCAACAAACCCGGCGGCCAGAACTGCACTGCGAAAGCGCTCAAACCAGGCACGAGGAGCCTGCTTGAGCCCATAGATGGCCCGGCGCAACCGACACACGTGTCCTGGAGGAACTGAAGTGCCCGGAGGAGGAGCCATGTAGACTTCCTCGGAGAGATCACCGTGAAGAAACGCATCGGTGACATCCATCTGATGGAGAGGCCACCCTCGAGCAGCTGCCACAGCTAAGAGGGTGCGCACAGTAGTCATCCGAGCAACTGGAGCAAACGTCTCCTCGTAGTCAATCCCGTATTCCTGGGAGAAGCCACGAGCAACGAGGCGAGCCTTGTGCCGCTCGATGGATCCGTCAGGTCGAGTCTTGACCTTGAAAATCCACTTGCAGCTAACAGGCACCACCCCGGGGGGACAAGGCACTAACTCCCAGGTCTGGGTCCGCTGAAAAGCCTCAAGCTCAACTGACATGGCCTGCCGCCACTCTGGATGTAATGCTGCCTCACGGTACGATTGGGGCTCCCGATGAGTGTGAAGAGCAGTAAGAAAGGCCTGAAAGGATGGTGAATAGGAGACACTGGCAGAGAAGCCAGAAGAGTCAGGAGCGTCAGTGGGAAAAGCAGAGTAACCAAACCTGTCAGGAGAGTAGTCGTATCTGGCAGGAGGGTGATGTTCGCGCGCTGGGTAGCGCCGAACAGGAGCAGGATCCACGACCGGGGAGGAGGGAGCAGCAGCATCAGGCGAGGGAGTACCAGGGAGACCCGACTCTGGAGGGGGAGCTGCAGACCGACGTACATAGACACGAGTAATGGGTGGTGGTGGAGGTGGCGTGGGGGACTGAGGAGGTGGTGGTGGTGGTGGCGATGGATACTGAGGAGGTGGTGGTGGGGGTGGCGATGGATACTGAGGAGGTGGTGGTGGTGGTGTAGTAGGCGTGGATGGGGCAACAGAAACCGGGGGTAGAACAGGGATGTGGAGATGTGAGGAGGGCGAGGAGGATGACGAAGGAGGCAAGGAAAGATCTCGAGACTCGGGTGCAAAATACGGGACATCCTCAACAAAGGAGACGTGACGGGAGACACGGATCCGACGAGCTAAGGGATCATAGCAGCGATACCCCTTATGCTCACGACTGAGCCCCAAGTGAACACACCTAACAGACCTCGCAGAAAGTTTGGTGCGCTCATGGGGAGGAAGAAGAACGAAGCACGTGCAGCCAAACGTGCGAAGAAGAGAGTAGTCAGGTGGACTGGAGTGAAGGCGCTCATGAGGGGTGGCACCGGACAGAGCAGATGACGGAGTGATATTAATGAGGTGGACAGCCGTCATGACAGCTTCAGCCCAGTAGGAGTGAGGGACAGACGCAGAGAGAAGCAAGGCTCGTGCAGTCTCAAGGACATGACGATGCTTGCGTTCGGCAACGCCGTTCTGCTCATGGGTGTGGGGACAGGACTGCTGGTGAAGAGTGCCGTGAGACTGAAGAATCTCACGCATCTCAGAGGAGAGATACTCCTTGGCACAATCAGACCGAAAAGTCTTGATTCGCCGACCAAACTGGGTGTGTATCATAGTGGTGAATCGCCTAAAGATGTGAGGAATTTCAGACCGATGACGCATGAGATAGACCCAGGTGCACCTAGAATAGTCATCGATAAAACAAACATAATACATATAACCAGAGAGAGATGCAACAGGAGCAGGACCCCAAATATCCGAATGAACTAAATCAAATAAAGCATTAGACTGGGAAGTACTAGCAGAAAAAGGAAGAGCTAGATGCTTTGCCAGTCGACAACCCGTACAGACAGATAGGGGGGAGAAAGACGCTCGACCCAAAGCGCCCGAGCGGAATACGCTTTTGAGTCGATCACTCGATATATGACCTAACCTTCTGTGCCACAGGTCGGCATCAGAGGTGACCGACATGACAGACGCAACTGAAGACACATGGAGATGGTCCAACTGGTAGAGTCCTCCTGCCCTACGGCCCAGCCCAATCCTCTGACCCGTCCGCGAATCCTGCACAACACAAACAGAAGGGGTGAAGGTGACAGTCAGGCCAGAGTCGCAAAGTGAACTGATAGAAATCAAATTAATATTAAGACGGGGGGCATGATGGACATGAGATAGGGTCAGGCGACCAGAAGGGTCAGAGGTGGTGGTGATGGAGCCACATTGCGGAATAGGGACGAGAGTCCCATCCGCAGTGCGAACCTCCTGGTGAGTGGTAGTGGGAGAACAGTCCGTGAGGACAGTAGAGTCAAAAGTAAGGTGACAGGAGGCACCCGAATCGAAGATCCATGGAGCAGTAGTACCAGAGGTGGCAGACAAGCCGTGCGCAGTCGCGGAGCTGGTGGAGGCGATGTGGCGAAGAAGGAGCTCCTCGAGGCGCTGAAGACGGTCCGGCTCAGGCGGCGAAGGAGCTGTAGGAGCAGTGGGGTGTGGCGAGGCCTCTGCAGTAGCCGCTGTACCACCAAAGTGGCGGAAGGAAGACGAACCACATCCACGGTTCCGTCCACCCCGACCGCCGCGTCGATCATCGCGTGAAGACGAAGTCCAGCGGGATGCTCTCTCATCCGGACCCCAGCGGGGGTTGCGAAGAGGACGAGTAGGGCATTCGCGCTTCATGTGACCGGGCTCCTTGCAGTAGTGACAGAAGACAGCCTCATCGGAGAACCCGGCTGCCAGGACAGAGTCGGAGCTAGGAGCAAGTGGAGGAGGACGAGCGCCCTGAGTCTGAAGGCGGGTCTCCTCGTCGACTAAGGCGAGTAGAGCATCCTCGAGTCGAGGGAGTGGCTCACGGTGCAGGAGCTGGGCAGCTATGAGAGCAAAGTCCGGTCGAAGCGCTGCCAGGAACTGGTGCAGGTGGCCCTCGTCGAGGTAGCGCTGGAAATCCCGGGAGCGGGGGCAGGCACACTGCTCCGGGATCAGTGAGTCCAGCTCATGCCAGTAGGCACTCATCTGACTGAAGAAGTCCTGAATGGTACGCTCCCCCTGTCGTGCAGACTGCGAGTCACAGATGAGCTGATGCCGGCGGGCGCCTCCGCGCGGGAGAAAACGGTCCCGGAGATACTCCCACATCGCGCGCGCTGTCGGAAGGCGGCCGATGGGAGCAAGGAGCGGACGAGCAACCGAGTCCAGGAGGTACGCCCGGATGGCCTGATCGTGGCGGCGCCACGTAAGAGCAGTAACGGTGACGGCTGTGGTAGCAGTCGCTGCAGAAGACGCAGCACTGCTGGTGACAGAGGACGAGCCGGAGTAGTCAGTGGGCGGAGGATCCTCGCCGGTGATGTGACCCCACAGATCACGACTGGAGAGGGCGGCCTCGACGGTGAGGGACCAGTCAGGCCAGTCGCTGGCCGACGACAACTGGAACGCGACCGCCTTCAGCGGTGGAGAGATCGCAGCAACGGTCGGGACAGCTGGAGATGCCATGGAGGAGGCTGTAGGGTGTCGGGAGGGAATCGGGTGGGCTGTAGGGGATCGGTTGGGCTGTGGGGAGGGGATCGGAGGGCTGGTGGGGACTGGAGGGTGTGCGAGGGAGGTCAGAGGAGGTGCGGGGTGGGCTGAAGGGGGTGCGGGGGAGGTCGGCGGTGACTGGAGGGGCCGGGGGGGGTTCGGGTGGGGTCGGTTGGGGTCGGGAGGGGTTCGGGTGGGGTCGGGGGGGGTCGGGTGGGGTCGGGGGGGGGGGGGGTCGGCGGTGGCTGGAGGGGCCGGGGGGGGGGGGGGGGGGCCGGCGGTGACTGGAGGGGCCGGGGGGGTGCGGGAGGGGTTCGGGTGGGGTCAGGAGGGGTCGGCGGTGGCTGGAGGGGCCAGGGGGGGGCCGGCGGTGACTGGAGGGGCCGGGGGGGGGTGCGGGAGGGGTTCGGGTGGGGTCAGGAGGGGCCGGCGGTGGCTGGAGGGGCCAGGGGGGGGGGGCCGGCGGTTGCTGTAGGCCGGAGGGGGGGCTGCCGATCAGGTGAAGGCCGGAGGGGGGGCTGCCGATCAGATGAAGGAGGCCGGAGGGGGTTGCCGGAGGTGCTGCCGTCGCCCTAGAGCTCTGATACCATGTTAGGAGACGACGGCTAGGGTTTGGAGAGGAACAATATGATTCCATTGAGGGACTCAAGCCCAATATATGTACAGTAAACCCGACCCGACTATACAGTAAACCCGACCCATTATATTTACATTAACAGCAACTATTAATGTATATCTAAGAAGCAATGACACTGGTACGGGGACACGAGTACGACACGACATGGGTACACTGACACAACAAATCCTAAAAAAGGACATGGGTATGGCAGGGACATGGCAAAATAAATTAATATTTTTCATTTATCTTTTATGTGTGTTTATAATTCATATATATTTCAATAACCGAAAAAACCTCATAGAAAACAACTAAAATGAAAATGTAATGCATGCTGAATCGCAACCGTTAGTTACACCTAGCCCAATCGGTGAATCGCATACATCCCTAAATGACATGGAAAAGAATGGCTTTGTTTCAGTTTTGGCTTCAACCTATCTGAAACCTCAGAGAATCAGATACGTTAAAGCAAAAACTAGATCGTAACCACCCATTATAACCAGCTTGACAAGTGAATTGCACTTAAGCCCAAATGGCATGCAAAAAAAACGGTTGCGATTCAGTTTTGGTTTCAACCTATCTGATCCTATGAGGTTATAACCTTAGGATTATATAGGTTGAAGTCAAAACTGAATCACAACAGCTTGTGACCTGACCCTATATCGAACAACCCGTCAACCCGCCGTGTCCGATGCGTGTCTGGCGAGTATTCGACGAGTGTCCAGCCGTGTTCGGCTCCCGGAAGCACGTGGGACACGGCACATGCGTGTCCGGCGAGTGTCCATCGAGTGTCGGTGTCCGACACAGGTACGGGGAGCCTGGGGAAGTGTCCGTGCTTCCGAGATGTATATAGATGGGTCGGGTTTTATGTACAGTTGGATCGGATTTGTTATGTAATATTGTTCTTATATATTGGGCTTAGTCTCCTAATGAAGAGTCATTCCAATCTCTCCAAACCCTAGCCGTCATCTCCAAACATGGTATCAGAGCTTTAGGGTTTCTCCTGCTGCGATGGCGACGACGACGGGTGCCCACCTTCGGTCATCTCCTGCTCCAGGTGCTCCCCACCTCCGGTCACCTCTCTCCCATCTACCCCTCCTCACACCCGATTTTTCCTCCCCTTTTCTTATCCCCTCTCACCCTCTCACCCCCTCACCGGTAACCACCCCTCCCCTCACTTGATCCCCCCTTCCCTTTACCTCACCAGCAGCCCCCCCTTCCCTCACTCGATCCCCTCCTCTCCTCCGATCCCCCCCTCCCCCCTCACCGACAACCCCCTCCCCGATCCCCCTAACCCTTCTTCCTCACGCCTCACCCCTCCCTACCAGCAGTCCCCCCTCTTCTCACCCAATCATCCCCCCCCCTCACCTCACCGGCAGCCTCACCCCCACTCCGATCCCCCCCTTTTCTACCCCCCGACAGCCCTCTCCTTGATCCTCCTCCATGGCATCTACTACCGGATCATTTGTCGTCGCGATCTCTCTGCCTCTAAAGGCGGTCCACTTTCAGTTGACGTCGGCCAGCAACTAGCTAGGCTAGTCTCTCACCGTTGAGGCTGCCCTCTCCAGTCGTGATCTTTGGGGGTATCACCGGTGAGGACCTAGCTCCGGATGTCTCCTCTGGCTCCTCATCGGTGACCAGTAGCTCCACTACTGGCTCTGTGTCACCTGTTGTTGTTGTTGCCATTGCTGCACTTACGTGGCATCGCCATGACCAGGCCATCCGAGCCTAGCTCCTGCATTCTGTTGCTCGTCCACTCCTTACACCCATCTATCGCCTTCCTATGGCTCACGTGATATGGGAGTACCTCCAGGACCGGTTCCTCCTGCACGGCAGTGCACGCTAGCATCAGCTGATTTGTGATTCAGAGTCCGCTCGTCAGGGGGAGCGTATTATTCAAGACTTCTTCAGCTTGATGAGTGCCTACTGGCATGAGCTGAACTCTCTGATCCCCGAGAGGTGTGCTTACCCACGCTCCAGGGACTTCCAGCGCTACCTTGACGAGGGTCACCTCCACCAATTCTTGGCCGTGCTTCGGTCGGAATTTGCTCTCATTACTGCTCATCTCCTTCACCATGAGCCACTACCTTGGCTAGAGGATATCTTGCTAGCCTTGGTCGACGAGGAGACTCGCCTACAAACTCGGGAGACTTGTCTTCCTCTACTCGCTCCTGGACCAGATAACACCCTGGCCGTCAGCTCCCTTGACAGGCCGATTTTCCGTCACTACTGCAAGGAGTCCAGTCACATAAAGCGTGAATATCCCACGCGTCGTCCTCGCAACCCCCGTTGGGGACCAGACGAGTGAGACTCACGCTGGACTCCTACTACTCATGACGACCGACGCAAAGGTCGAAGGGGGCGGGGTCGTGGACGTGGTCAGCCCCCCTTCTGTCAGTTTGGTGGCACTGCAGCAGCTACTTAAGAGACTCCGGCATCTCCCGTCGCTACCACTGCACCGTCTCTGCCTGAGCCGAACTGTTTTCAGTGACTCGAGAAGTTCTTTCGCTAGCTTCTCGACTGCTCACGGCTTGTCTGTTACCTCTGGTACTGTTGCCCCATGGATCTTTGATTATGGTACTTCCTGCCACCTGTGACTCCACTGTTCTCACCGATTGCACTACTGCTCCCGTCCACCTAGAGGTTTGCACTACAGATGGAACTCTTGTACCTATCCTGCAGTGTGGGTTCATCACTACTATCTTGGATCCTATTGGTCGACTGGCTCTACCCTTTGTCCATCATGCCTTTCTCCTAAACATTAGCCTGATTTTTGTTAGTTCTAGTTGCGACTCTAGATTGACTGTTACCTTCACCTCTTCTGCTTGTGTTGTACAAGATTCACGGACGGACCAGAGGATTGCGCTGGGCCGTAGAGCAGGACTTTACCAGTTGGATGATCTTCATGTTTCCCCTTCGTATGTTGCGTCCGTCATGTTAGTTACCTCTGATGCCGACCTGTGGCACAAAAGATTAGGTCGTTTGTCTAGTGATCGACTCAAAAGCGTATTCCGTTCGAGCACTTTGGGTCGTGTATCCTTATCTCTCTTCCCTGTCTGTAAGGGTTGCAGATTGGCAAAACATCTAACTCTTCCATTTTCTGCTAGTGCTTCCCGCTCTGACGCCCTTTTTTAGTTAGTGCATTATGATATTTGGGGTTCTGCTCCTGTTGCTTTTCTCTCGGGTTTTATGTACTATGTTAGCTTTATAGACGACTACTCGAGATGCACTTGGGTTTATCTTATGCGTCACCGGTCTGAGATCCCTCATATTTATCATATATTCACCACTATGCTTCATACCTAATTCAGTCGACACATCAAGACCTTTCGGTTTGACTATGCCAAGGAGTATCTCTCATCTGAGATGCGTGAGATCCTTCAATCTCACGGTACTCTTCATCAGCAGTTTTGTCCCCACACCTATGAGCAGAACAGAGTCGCCTAACGCAAGCATCGTCATGTCCTCGAGATAGCACGAGCTTTGCTTCTCTCTGCTTCGGTTTCTCACTCTTACTAGGCTGAACCTGTTATGACTGTTGTTCACCTCATTAACATCATTCCATCCTTTGCTTTTTCTGGCGCTACTCCGTACGAGCGTCTCTACTCCAGTCCACCCGACTACTCTCTTCTTCTTACCTTTGGGTGTATGTGCTTCGTCCTCCTACCTCCTTATGAACATAACAAATTTTCTGCCAAGTCTGTCAAGTGTGTTCACTTGGGTCTCAGTTGGGAGCACAAAGGTTATCGGTGCTATGATCCCTTGGCTCGCTGGATTCGTGTCTTCATCCATGTCTCATTTGTTAAGGATGTCACGTTCTTCTCCACTGAATCGCAAGTTCTTTCACCACTGCTTGTATCTCCTTCTCCACCACCACTGCTCCTTTCCCTCCCATTACTTTCTCCGTTTTCCCCTACTAGGTCCTCTCCTTTGTCTCCTCTAACACCTCTCCACCTCCTTCACCTCCCCCGCCTCCTCCACCCTCACCTACCATGCCTCCCCCACCTCCTCCATCTCCCATACCTCAACCACCACCATTTGTTACCACCATTTATTATGCGTGTCTACATTCGTCGTTCCACAGTTACTCCCACCGAGACTGCCTCCACTAGTACTCCTTCGTTTGCAGCTGCTGTCCTCTCCATCGCGGCTCTTGGCTTTGTTCGGTGCACCCTGCGCTCGAACATCACCCTCCTGCAAATATGACTACTCTCCTAACAGGTTTGGCTACTCTACTTTTACCTCTACCTCTCCTGACACCTCTGGATTTTATGTTGTTACCTCCTACTCTCCGTCATACCAGGACTTTTTACTGCTCTCCACATCCACCGGAAGCCCCAATCATACCGTGAGGTGGTTTTGCACCCAGAGTGGCAACAAGCCATGACAAAGAAGCTTGAGGCCTTTCAACAGACTCAGATTTGAAATATGGTTCCTTGTTCTTCAGGCGTGGTGCCTGTTAGTTGCAAATGGATCTTTAAGGTTAAGACTCGACCCGATGGTTCCATTGAGTATCACAAGGCTTGTCTTGCTGCTCGTGGATTCTCCTCGAAGTATGGGATTGACTACAAGGAGACGTTTGCTCCAGTTGCTCGGATGACCACTGTTCGCACCCTCTTAGCTATGGGAGCTGCTCGAGGGTGGCCTCTTCATCAGATGGACATGACAAATGCCTTCCTTCATGGTGACCTCTGAGAGGAGGTATACATGACTTCTCCACCGGGCATCTTTGCTCCTTCGGGACACGTTTGTCACCTGCGTCGGGCAATCTATAGACTCAAACAGGCTCCTCGTGGCTGGTTTGAGCGATTTCGTAGTGCAGTTTTGGCCGCTAAGGTTGTAGAGCGACACTCTGACTATACCCTGTTCACCCGCTCCTCCAGTCAGGGCCTTGTTGTTTTGCTTCTGTATGTGGATTATATGATCATCACCGGGGATGACAGTGCCACCATAGTGTCACCTCCCGAGTTAGTTCGAGATGAAGCATCTAGGCCCACTTCGCTACTTCCTTGGCCTTGAGATTGCCGGGTCAGCTCGTGGATTGTTAATCTCCCAGTATAAGTACATTTTCGATATCCTTATCGATACTGCTATCACTGACTCATGCACTGCTGGCACACCCATGGAGCTCAACTTGAAGCTTCTCCCTACAGATGGTGAGCCTCTCCAGGACGTCTCTAGATACCAGAGGCTAGTTGGGATGCTAGTCTATCTCACTATGACTAGACCAAACAATGTCCATGTTGTAGGCATTATCAGTCAGTCAGTTCAGGTTCCCTGCTCTATTCATTACGCAGCAGTCCTTCGAATCATCCGCTATCTCCGGGGCACCATCACCCATTCGTTGCTTCTCCCTTCCACCTCTCCACTAATGTTGTGCGCCTACTCCAATACAGACTAGGCAAGAGATGTTGCTACTTGCCGTTTTATCACCGGCTACTGTGTGTTCCTTGGTGACTCTCTCATTTGAGCGTAGTAAGAAACAGGAGCTCATTGCTTGCTCCAACACCAAAGCCGAATACAGGACTATGGCTTCCACCACCGTAGAGATTGTCTGGCTGCGTCGCCTTCTACTAAACTTGGGAGTAGTGATTCCAAGCCCACTACACTCTTTTGTGACAATCAGAGTGATATTCAGATTGCTAGCAACCTGGTTTTTATGAGCGAACGAAACATATCGAGGTTGACTGTCACTATGTTCGCTAGGAGTTTCTCGCCCATACCATCTCCTTACCATTCATTCACTCGACGGAGCAGACTGCTGACTTCCTCACGGAGCCTCTGATAATTGCTTGCTTCCGGTATTGTATCAGCAAACTCTCGGTATATGATCCACCGTGAGTTTGAGGGAGAGTGTTAATGTATATAGATGGGTCGGGTTTTATATACAGTTAGGTCTGGTTCGTTATGTAATACTATGCTTATATATTAGTCTTAGTCCCCTAACGAAGAGCTATTCCATTCTCTCCAAACCATAGTCGTCATCTCCTAAGAGTAACAATTACTATTAGTATAGTAAGAGCTTGTTAAAGTCTCTCTAGATCATCAAACATAAATATAATCTTGAAGGATCCAAAAGGACAACGAATTGCTTCATGAACTATTACATTGTTGTTTGTTTTAGTGATAAACATAGTAGCACACTTTTGCTAATATAAACTATTAGATGTAGTATTACTATTAGTCCCACCTTAGTTGTGGTATTGTAATGGTGTGCGTTCTTTCCTTATATAAGGAGAGGTAGTCTTATGTAATATTTTTGAATGTGAGATAATACAAGGAGTTTTCTCCCCAAACCCTAGTCTCTCTGTCCCTCTCTCTTCATAACATGATATCAGAGCCAGCCTAGGGTTTCAGAGCCTATCTTTGGTATCGACTTCCCCGATCGCCGCGTGCGCCCTCAGGGAGGCCGGATATAGTAATTTTTTTTTTTCCCTTCTCCAATGTGATCCTGTGTGCGTGATCCCGCGTGCAACCCGCAATCTCCTTCTCCTCCGATCGAGCTCCTCGTGTCGACCACCAAATCGCAGGGTCTCAGCCATCTCTCTGGATCCATGACGCTGCCCGACCCTATGCCTGACGAGATCCAGTGTCGGTCGCCCTGCGCTAGCCAGACGGCCTCTCCTATGCGAACTCGCGTCCGGCCCCGGCCCTGCGCCTGCTGTCCGAGCCCTGCGCCTCCCACGTCCTTGGCCTCCCGCGTCCGCGCCAGGCCCACTGTCGGCCTCTCGCGTCTCCTGCGCCCTGCCTGGCGACCGCGTCAGGCCACCGTTGGCCTCCCGCGTCTCCCGCGCCTGCACCAGGCCCGCTGTCGGCATCCCACATCCGCACCAGGCCCGCTGCCGGCCTCCCGTGCCTCCTGCGCCCTACCCCGCGACCGCGCCAGGCCACCATCGGCCTCCCGTGTCTCCCACGCCTACGCCAAGCCCGCTGCCGGCCTCCCGCGAATTTTCTCCCTTGCCTGCTCCTGCGCCCTTCTCGCGTCGGCCCTTCCGTACCTGGCCACCCATCTTCAGATTGATCCCAATACGCCTGCAGCCCGTCGGCTCCTCCTTCCTCGCGCCGGTTCATTTTTGTCAGCCTCGTCCTTCCTCAAAGCTCTTCCGCATGCTCATCTCGAGTCGCCGCTTGTGCTCCAGATCCGGCCGCTCCCTGCACACCAGATCCGGCGAAGGTGTCCTGCACCGCCGCGCTAGTCCTCGCTTATGCTATATTTGCAGCATCTCCTCTCTCTGCTGCCTCTCCTTGGGACCATTTGCACTTGCACTTGCACCAGCACCGTGCACTCTAGTACTTCTACACCGATGCACTTTATTCCGGCATCTATGCCCTGCGCTTTGCAATTGCGCCCTGCACTTGCGCTCTGCCGGCCCGCCTGTACTCTGCTAATCCGCCTTGCACTTTGTTGGCTTGCTTGCGCTTTGCGCACTTCCATTCCGGTTACCTGCGCTTTGCGCTCTGCCGGCCGACCTGCGCCCTTACGCTCTGTCGGTCTACCTGCGCCTTGCACTTCGGTATTTCTTTCGCACCGAATGCTTTAGTCCGGTATCTCTTTTTTCAGTCTAACATCTCTAGTCTGTCTTGCACTCTGTCAGCCTGCCTGCACCCTGTACTTTGTCTACCAGCCTGCGCTCTGTGCTCAGTCGGCCCATTTGCGCCCTGCGCTCTGCCAGTCCGCCTACGCCTTGCGCTCTGCCGGTTTGCTTGCGCCTACGCCCTGCACTCCGGTACTTCTTCCGCACCGGTCGCTTTAGTCCGGTATCTCTTCTTCAGTCTAGCATCTCCAGTCTGTCCTACGCCTTGCGCTCTACCGGCCTGCCCGTCTATGCCCCACGCGCTATCGGCCCGTCCGCGCCCTACCGATCGAGATCCTCTCCCTCCTTCCGATCGAGCCTCTCTCCCTCTGGGGTCTCTCTTTTTGGTCATTGTCTTATCCGACCTGTTTCTCCCTGGTTGCACGGGCTCTCGGATCTCCTCTCTCCGGTCACACTTGTGGCGGCTCTCGGATTCTCGTTCTTCCCGGTTGTACGACCCTATCAGAGCTACGACTCTATTTTCTCTTCTTCGTCTGTGATGATTGAGATCTTTTAGGAGGTGTCAAGTGTTTGCTTCGGCCGAGTGCTTGCCTCCTATGAGGTCTCACGCATCCATATCTTTTTTTTCTCTCTCTTAGCCGATCTCTCCCCTTTTTGCCTCCTTCATTGTCGGCTTCCATCACCGCCGGTTTCCTCCGCTCCAATCCTTGGTGATTATTGCCAGTTCCCCGGTTGACGTGCTCATAGGTTGGCCGGGTTCCCTTGGTTGTCCTGCCTGCAGGTCAATCGGGTTTCCAGGACGACTTGCTTGCAAGTTGCCCTGGCACTATCAGCATAAAAATGGGATATTTGATTTTTTCTTATCTTTTTCCTTTCTTTTATTAAGCAAACTGATGTTGGTTTATACCTTACATCAGTTTGACGGGGGGGTATTAGATGTAGTATTACTAGTAGTCCCACCTTAGTTGTGGTATTATAATGGTGTGCATTCTCTCATTATATAAGGAGAGGTAGTCTTATGTAATATTTTTGAATGTGAGTTAATACAAGGAGTTTTCTCCCCAAACCCTAGTCTCTCTCTCTCCCTCTCTCTTCGTAACATAAACAATTCATACTCTCGGCAGAATTAAAAATATTCTGTGGACATGCCAGTTAATTACTTTTCGATGGTAAGAGGAAAGGCAAGCTCCTCTAAAAGTAAGTAGTACTCTCTCCAAAAAATATACATCTTTGAAACTTCAGAATAATAGTTTTCAACTAGATATTATCGCTCAGATAATAAGTGTTTATCTTTCCTGTTGTAGTAGATGCATTTTATTATCCATAGCAACCAATCTTTCAAGCGGGAATCACTGATTACCTGTTTCTCTCACGAACCACCGAAATTTTCCAGATTTGACATAAGAGCCATACTCCTTGCCCTTGTCTTCTATCCTCTGGACATAACAGAATTAAAAAATAAGGATACCATAGATAGTAACCTAAGGAATGTTGAATGTTGTCTCAGAGATCACTACAGGAAACCTGAAAAGGTCTCAGAACTTGCCAAAAGTAAAAGGAGCATATACTTGATGAACCCTCGACTAGAATCAGATAAAAGATGATGTGCAACAAACTCCAAATTGCCAGATGACACATTATAAAAAGACTACCTTAAGTGCTAAAATTTAAAATGTACGTCTACTTTTGCACCAAACAATGTAAACAATTGAATAGTATGTTACACCACTGCTCACATATGCAATTAAAATCACAAGAGACAACATGTCAGAGGTTTCCAAAAAGAAAAATGAGAACTGCATACAGCATGGAAGTTTGTGAATAAAAACAGTGAAATAACGTATAATTATAGTATGATCACATATTTTGCATTTGAACCTTTGTGGTATGACAAAGCAATCAAGGTACCACATAGTTTATGTTGATAATATGCCGCCTCTGTCAAAGCACTAGCATTCTTGCATCCAAAAATTTGCCAAAAGAACAGAACCAGGCAGCATTCTTGAGAAACTTCTATAGAAAAGAACACTTGGAAGAGACGAGTTTAAGACATCCACATGTCGACATGGCGTGAACTAATCTACTGTGTCTTAATGCTGTATGTAGAAGTTTCTCACCTGGTTGTCTACCAGTTCACCAAGAAAGTATGTTATGAACACACCTTACTCCTCTCATATTGTTTTATTCTTCAACAAAATCAGATATCCAAATGTGTGCCCTCTTCTATGGTGTCGGGTCCAAAAATTAATTTTGGCCCCTTCCACAGTTCGAAAGTGCTCCATGCATGTTCTTCAACTGATAGCTCAGTTGGTGTTGCGTGTCCCCGTAGTGACCAGTGGTCCCGGGTTCGATGCCCACTGTGAGTACTTCCGCTCGGTGTTGCGGGGTGCTCACGGTGGGCCCGTTTCCTCCGCTCGCATGGTGATTTCCTGCCTACTCTGCTTGTGTGGCGACGTTCCCTGCTGACTCCGCTTGGCGACTTTCTGACGACTTCGTGGCCTGGCCGGGAGCCTGGTACTCGGCTCATAGGACGGGGAGGGGGGGGAGGGGGCACACTGAAATTTTGCACCATGATGTCACTGAAATTTTCTACACATCCAAACAGGAAATTTGATATGGATTTTATTGCACCTTCAGTCTCAATACAAGCTTGTCAACGAGCTCCTGAGAGAAGTCATGCATGACACTGTCACTGAAATTTTCCAACAACAATGAGTATCCAGCTTCAGTCACACATCACATTCGTGCTGAAAACACTAGCACAACGCCAATTCTCACTATCCGCAACTTGCACCTATTCTGACCTAACCATGATGAGAGAAAGTCTTTTATATGATGCAAAGTGACCTTATCCAACACACTTGAAACTTGTGGGTTGATTGATATTCCTTCTCAAATGCTTTGATGATGGACCTTCTCTCTTCACGACTTAACGATTTACTGCACTAGAACACGTTGGTTTTTGTCCTTGTTACTTAAACTTGTATTAAAAGTTCCATGGGACTGCTTCAACACTGTTAGGAGATGACGGCTAGGGTTTGGAGAGAATAGAATGAATCTCATTGAGGGACTGAAGCCCAATATATAAGTACAAGTATACACATAGAACCCGACCCGACTGTACATATAACCCGACCCGGTATATACATTAACACTCCCCCTCAAACTCACGGTGGATCATGTACCGAGAGTTTGCGTATAAAATGACGAAATCTAGTAATCGTCAGGGGCTTTGTGAGAAAATCAGCAGTCTGCTCTGTCGAGGGAATGAACGGTAAGGAGATGATGTTTGCAAGAAATTCCTGCCGAACATAATGACAGTCGACCTCGATGTGTTTGGTCCACTCATGAAAAACCGGAGTGCTAGCAATTTGAATGGCACTCCGGTTGTCACAGAATAGAGGTGTAGCCCCAGAAATCCTGACTCCCAAGTCGAGTAGAAGACGTCGAAGCCATACAATCTCTGCAGTGGTGGAAGCCATAACTCGGTATTCGGCTTTGGTGCTGGAGCGCGCAACAGATTCCTGTTTCTTGCTGTGCCAAGAAATGAGGGAATCACCAAGAAACACGCAGTAGCCGGTGGTAGATCGACGAGTAGCAACATCTCCAGCCCAATCTGCATCAGAGTAAGCACGCAGAACCAGTGGAGATGTGGAGGGAAACAACAGTGATCGAGTAACAGTGCCACAGAGATACCGAATAATCCAAATGACTGCTGCATAGTAAACCGAGCGAGGAGACTGAACGAACTGGCTGACAATACCAACAGCATGGGCAATGTCAGGCCTAGTCATGGTGAGATAAACGAGCATCCCAAGTCCCAACCAGCCGCTGATAACGAGAGATATCCTGGAGAGGCTCACCATCTGTAGAGAGGAGCTTCAAGTTGAGCTCCATAGGCGTGTCAGCAGTACGAGAATCAGTAAGAGCAGCCTCGACAAAAATATCGGAGATGTACTTCTGCTGGGAGATAAGTAATCCTCGAGCGGACCGGACAATCTCAAGCCCAAGAAAGTACCGGAGAGGGCCGAGATCCTTCATCTCAAACTGGCTCTGGAGGTGACGCTGAAGGGAAGCTATGGTAGCACTATCATCCTCGGTAATGATCATATCATCCACATACAAAAGTAGCACACCAATACCCTGACTGGAGGAGCGGGTGAACAGAGTGTAGTCAGAGTATCTCTCAACAAACCCAGCTGTCAGGACTGCACTGCGGAATCGCTCAAACCATGCCCGAGGTGCTTGTTTGAGCCCGAAGATAGCACGGCGTAAATGACAAACGTGCCCTGGAGGAACTGAAATGCCCGGAGGAGCCATATATACTTCCTCGGAGAGATTACCGTGAAAGAACGCATTGGTGACATCCATCTGATGGAGAGGCCACCCTCGAGCAGCTACCACAGCTAAGAGGGTGCGCACAGTAGTCATCCGAGCAACTGGAGCAAACGTTTCCTCGTAATCAATCCCATACTCCTGGGAGAAGCCACGAGCAACGAGGTGGGCCTTGTGTCGCTCAATGGATCCGTCAGGTCGAGTCGTGACCTTGAATATCCACTTGCAGCTAACAGGCACCACGCCTGAGGGACAAGGCAACAAATCCCATGTCTGGGTCCGCTGAAAAGCCTCAAACTCTACTGACATGGCCTGCCGCCACTCTGGGTGTAAAGCTGCCTCACGGTACGACTGGGGCTCCCGGTGGGTGTGAAATGTAGTAAGAAAAGCCTAAAAAGATGGAGAATAGGAGGCAATGACAGAGTAGCCAGAGGAGTCAGGAGAGTCAGAGGTAAAGGCAGAGTAGCCAAACCTGTCCGAGGAGTAATCATATATGGCAGGAGGGTGATGTTCGCGCGCCGGGTAGCCCCGAACAAGAGCAGGATCCATACCGGTGAGGAGGGAGCAGCAGCATCAGGTGAGGGAGTACCAGTGTGAACCGACTCTGGAGGAGCTGCAGACCGACGAACATAGACACGAGTAACAGGTGGTAGTGGAGGTGGCGAGGAAGATGTGGGAGGGAAGGATGGAGGTGGAGATGCTGAGGATGGAGGTGGAGGTACTGAGGGTAGGGGAGACCCAATTGGAGAGGACACAACCAATGGTACAAGAGCAGGATACGGAGGTAAAACAGGGATGGTGAGAGATAGTAAAGGCATGGAGGGTGACGTAGGAGATAAAGAAAGAGGCCGGGACTTAGTAGAAAAGTACGGGACGTTTTCAACAAAAGAAATGTGACGAGAGACACGGATCCGGTGAGCCATGGGATCGTAGCACCAATAGCCCTTGTGCTCCCGACTGAGCCCCAAATGAACACACCGAACAGACCTAGCAGAGAGTTTGGTGCGCTCATGGGGAGGGAGGAGAACAAAGCACGTGCACCCAAATGTGCGAAGTAGGGAGTAGTAAGGAGATGTGGAGTAAAGCCGCTCGTACGGGGTAGTGCCAGAAAGGGTGGAGGACGGAGTGATGTTGATGAGGTGAACAGCGGTCAGAACAGCCTCGGCCCAGTAGGAATGCGGAACAGAAGCAGACAGAAGGAGAGCTCGCGCTGTCTCAAGGACATGGCGATGTTTGCGCTCGGTGACTCCGTTCTGTTCATGGGTGTGTGGGCACGATTGTTGGTGAAGAGTGCCGTGAGACTGAAGAATCTCACGCATCTCGGAGGAGAGATATTCCTGGGCACAGTCAGACCGAAATGTTTTAATACGCTGACCAAACTAGGTGTGAAGCATAGTAGTGAAGGTCTGGTAAATATGAGGAATCTCGGAGCGGCGACGCATGAGATAAACCCAGGTGCAACGAGAGTAATCGTCTATGAAACTGACATAATATAAAAAACCAGTAAAAGAAGCAACGGGAGTAGGGCCCTAAATATTCGAATGCACTAAATCAAAAGGAGCCACAGATTTGGAAGCACTTGCCGAAAATGGTAGAGCCAGATGCTTTGCCAATCTGCAGCCCGTACAGATAGAGAGGGGAGAGGACACACGACCCAAAGCGTCCAAATGGAAAACGCTTTTGAGTCGATTACTGGACAAATGACCTAGCCTTATGTGCCACAGGTCGGCATCAGAGGTGACTGACATGACTGACTCAACAGAAGCAGGAGAGACATGAAGATAATCCAGCTGGTAAAATCCCCCCGTCTTACGGCCCAGCCCAATCCTCCGTCCCGTTCGCCAATCCTGCATAACACAAGCAGAGGAGGTAAAGGTGACAATGAGTCCAAAATCACAGAGGGAACTAATAGAGATCAAATTAATATTGAGAAGAGGAGCATGATAAACATGGGATAGGGTCAGGCGACCAGTGTAGTCCGAAGTAGGAGTGATGGATCCACACTGCGGAATAGGTACAAGAGTACCATCCGCAGTGCGAACCTCTATGTGTGCAGGAGCAAGAGTACAGGCGGTGAGCATGGTGGAGTCATATGTGAGATGACAGGAAGCACCCGAATCGAAAATCCAAAAGGCAGCAGTACCAGAGAAGGCAGACAGGCCGGTGGCAGGCGAAGAGCTGGTGGAGGCGATGTGGCGAAGTAGGAGCTCCTCAAGTCGCTGGAGACGATCCGGTTCAGGTGGAGACGGTGCAGTAGTAGCAGCAGTGGGCGCTGGAGTCTCTACAGAAGCAGCAACGCCACCAAGGTGGCGGAAGGAGGACTGATCACGTCCACGACTCCGTCCACCTCGACCGTCGCATCGATCGTCCCGGGAAGCAGAAGCCCAGCGTGATGCTCTCTCATTTGAACCCCAGCGGGGGTTGCGTGGAGGACGTGTGGGACATTCACGCTTCATGTGTCCGGGCTTCTTGCAGTAGTGATAGAAGACAAACTCATCGGAGAACCCAGCCGTCAGGACGCTGTCTGAACCAGGAGCAAGTGGAGGAGGACGAGTACCCTGAGTCTGAAGACGAGTCTTCTCATCGACCAAGGCGAGCAGGGCATCCTCTAGCCGAGGTAGTGGCTCACGATGCAGGAGCTGAGCAGTGATGAGAGCAAAGTCCGGCCGAAGCGTTGCCAGGAACTGGTGCAGGTGGCCCTCATCAAGGTAGCGCTGAAAATCCCTAGAGCGTGGGCAAGTGCGTCTCTCCGGGATCAGGGAGTCCAGCTCATCCAGTAGGCACTCATCTGACTGACGAAGCCCTGAATCGTACGCTCCCCCTGACGGGCAGACTGCGAGTTACAAATAAGCTGATGCCGGCGTGCACCGCCGTGCGGGAGAAACCGGTCCCGGAGATACTCCCACATCGCGCGCGCTGTAGGAAGGCAGCCGATGGGAGTAAGGAGCGGACGAGCAATGGAGTCCAGAAGATAGGCCCGGATGGCCTGATCGTGGCGAAGCCACGTAAGAGTAACAGTCGTGGCTGCTGTGGGAGTAGTCGTGGCAGCCGCAGCAGAAGACGCGGCGCTGTCGGCTGTGCGACTAGTGACAGAGGAGGAGCCGTAGGAGGCAGCTGGAGGAGGATCATCACAGGTGATGTGACCCCAAAGATTGCGACTGGAGAGCGCGGCCTCGACGGTGAGGGACTAATCAGGTCAGTCACTGGCCGAGGACAACTGAAAGGTGACCACCTTCATCGGTGGAGAGATCGCAACGACGGACGGCACTGTAGGAGATGCCATGGAGGAAACTCAAAGAAGAGGGGAGCCGGGAGAGGGCTTGCGGGTGGAGGGGAGGGGCCGGACGGAGGAGATGGGTCGGGGGAGCCGGTCGGGTGGGGGAGAGGGGTCGGGGGGGGGCGGGCGAAGGAGAGGCCGGAGGGGGGGCTGCCGGGTGGAGGAGAGGCCGGAGGGGGTTGCCGGGTGGAGGAGAGGGCGGACGGGCGAAGGAGAGGCCGGAGGGGGGGCTGCCGGGTGGAGGAGAGGCCGGAGGGGGTTGCCGGGCGGAGGAGAGACCGGAGGGGGGGCTACCGGGTGGAGGAGAGGCCGTAGGGGGTTGCCGGGCGGAGGGGAGGCCAGAGGGGGGGCTGCCGGGTGGAGGAGAGGCCAGAGGGGGGCTGCCGGGCAGAGGGGAGGCCGGAGGGGGGCTGCCGGGCGGAGGGGGAGACCGGAGGTGGCTACCGTCATCGCGCGAGAAACCCTAGAGCTCTGATACCATGTTAGGAGATGACGGCTAGGGTTTGAAGAGAATAGAATGAATCTCATTGAGGGACTGAAGCCCAATATATAAGTACAAGTATACACATAGAACCTGACCCGACTGTACATAGAACCCGACTCGGTATATACATTAACAAACACATCGGATGAAGGTTGAGAGGTATTGAGCCCCCGAGCTTGAGAACCCATGTGTCGGGTTGACAGACCAAATGCTTGCCTCTAGCTTGAGTGACTATTGGTAAGCTTCTTCGATACTCCACACCCTCGACTTCTGCATCTCTAATCAAAAATTTGTTTGTAGTTATGCTTTGTTTCTCGTTGCCTTTTGAGTATCTAACTCATGTACTTGGTTCCTTATACTCAAATCAAGGAAATTTTTAAGATTTCAACCAAACTTGAACCAGAAGACAACTTCTCATACAATGTTTGTATGTACTTGCCTCATTCAGCTTTAGCTTCATCTGTTCTCACACGTCATTGGTGTTGTCCAATCTTATATAATGTTAGGAAACCCCCCTAGTTGTGGTAGCCCATTATGAGGAGATATCATGTATCTCCCATATCCAGTTATGGCATCCCATTGAGAAGATATCACGTATAAGAGGAGATATCACGCATCTCCCATATCCAGTTATGGCGGCACATTATGAGGAGATATCACGTATCTCCCATATCCAGTTATGGCAGCCCATTACAAAGAGATATCACATATATCTTTTGTTAAGATTATATTATGTGATTAAAACTATATCTTCTGTGATCCTTTAAGATCTTGATTGTATACGATTGTGATCTATTAATAGACCCTCAATTGCGGAAGAATACAAGTTGGAAATCGTATCTCTTGTATCTCTATCATATAATATGTCTTCCAGATTGTAGCACAATTAGTGTACAAGCGAAGATATAGATTGATTTTATGTAGGAGACCAAACTTGCAAATTATCTATAGTTTATAGAGAACTTGCACAATATTTGCATTTATGTCCACCATGTTCTTATTGATACATGTGATCCTCTAAGCATTCTCCTCAAGTACTGCCCGCATTGCTTGGTTAGCACCTTCCATCTCATTGTTGCATGAAAAACTGACTTCATTTATCATGCAATAATAATGATTCCCTCAAGAAATTGCCGCTCACTGATGTCGGAGAGAAAGGACTCAACTAGATTTGGGTTTGGATGCAACTAGAGACAGAAATTCAGATATTTTTAAGTATGAGCATATCTGAGTTTAATATGCACTTGCACTACAAAAGTTGTTTGAGTCCTACGAAGTTTAGCAGATATCTACTATCAATAGGAATATGAATCTAAAGGCCTTTGTGAGGAATTGACTATTTATGGAAAAAACTATAAAGTATGGGTTTACTATCTGTTAGCCCTAAAAGAAAAGAAGCGAAAGAGATTTGGGAGCAAATAGAATACTTTACTCATTTCGGAAATAGCCCTATATATGAATGTGCAAGAGATGGGGTCACCCAAGGTGAACATACCCCAAAAGGCTAATAAACCTATACAAGAGGAATAATAATATATATACACACTAATACTCCCCTCAAACTCGTGTATCATACACCAAGAGTTTGCCAATAAGATATCGAAACCGTTGAATAGTGTGTGTCTTCGTAAAGAAGTTGCAAGCTGGTCTACAAAAGACACATACAAAAGTGAGAGTGTGACGTCCTTGTAGTGATGTCACACAAAGTGACATTCTAACTCAATCTACTTCGTGCACTCGTGAAACACCGGATTGCTAGCAACTTGAATAGTACTCCGATTGTCACAGTAGAGGGGAGTCGATGAGATCAGCTGAATACCCCTATCACTGAGTAGACGGTGCAACCATACGACCTCACACAAAGTGCGTGTCAAAGCGCGATACTCGGCTTCACTACCGGAGAGTGCAACGATATCATGCTTCTTACTTTTCCAAGATATGAGCGAGTCGCCTAAAAAAATACAGAAGCCAGTGGTGGATCGTCAATCAGTGGATCTCCCACTCAGTCCGTATCAAAAAAGGCTCAAAGCTTCAAAAAAGAAGAGGACAAAAACAACAGGGAGCGAGTCACCGTAACTCGAAGATAGAGAAGAATTCGCAGTCGGACAGTATAGTGAGATGAGCGAGGATAGCTAACAAACTAATTAAGAACTCGGACGACATGGGCAATATCAGGACAAGTGATCGTTAAGTAGACAAGAGCACCAACAAGCTACCTGTAGCGAGTGGGATATGAAAGTGGCTCGCCATCAATGGGAAGAAGCTTCACATTAAATTCCATTGGTGTTTCCACGATCCAAGAGTCAGTAAGTCCGACACGACTCAGTATATCAAAAGTAAATTTTTGCTAAGAGACCAAGTATCCTCAAGGAGACGAAGCAACCTCAAGGTTTAGGAAATAGTGAAGGTTGCCGAGGACTTTCATTTCAAACTGCTGATGTAGGTGTCTCTTTAAAGGATCAATGGTAGCAGTATCATCACCAGTGATGATCATATCGTCAACATATAAAAGTAAGATCGCACAACCACGAGATGAGGTATGAATGAACATAGAATAATCATTCATATTCTTTATAGAGCCAGAGGCAAGCACCGAGGACCTGAAGCGCTCAAACCAAACCCATGGAGCTTGCTGGAGTCCATAAATAACCCGGCGAAGATGGTAGAAATGCTCAGGAGGAGTAGGAAGACCGGGAGGAGCTGCATGTAAACCTCCTCAGAGAGGTCCCTGTGAAGAAAAACATTCTTCACGTCTATCTAGAAACACGGCTAGTGACGAGTTGAGGTAACTACTAACTACTAAGCGAGCCCGGACAATGGTTATCTTCGCAACAGGGGTGAAGGTCTCCTCGTAGTCATACTAGATATTAGATAGGTCTTGTTCCTCTCAACAGACCAACCTGAATGAGTCTGGACTATATAGACCGAGCGGCAGCTGATATGGCCCTCCCCTAGAGGAAGAGGAACAAGCTCCCAAGTACTAGTCTTCTGAAGAGTCTGCAACTCCTCAGTCATGGCTTGCTGCTAATGTGGTACATGTACTACCTCACGGTAAGTCTGCGGCTTCTAAAGCGAGCAGATAGTGGTAAGAAAGTCATGGGAATGTGGAGAGTAAGGGGCAATATGAGAGAAGCCGTAGCGATGCGATAGATGTCATTTGCACTCATGATAGTGTCATTGAGAAGCAGGAGCAGAAGACCCATCTTCAGGGCTGGACGAGACTAGCAGCGAGGGTGAGGAAGCTACTGGGGATGGTAAATTTGATGCTTTGTCTTATTTCTGTTTTATGTTTATTCCTAGTTATTATCATTCTTTTTTATAGTAGTATCATCATTGTAATTAGAATGTCTTCTATACTCTCTCTATACAATGAGGAGTTGGATTTTTCCACTTTTTATTTGTTCTGAATGTCATTGGATGGCAATGTTAATTGTGATGAGTGAATGTTTCAACATTGTTGGGTGCAATCAGAAATAGTTGTCTTTGTTGGTTGTACTTAAAAAAATGTGCATCTCCAATTTGTCCAACATACTTCAATCCTATTTGTTAAATCATCTTTTATTTTCCATAATTATGGGAATTTGGGATAAGCACACACAGATAAAAACAATTCATCCAAATGGTATGAAAATCCTATCCCCCTTAATCTTATATAAAGCTACAAAAAATGACCTTAAACTCAATTGGACTCTGTGAGCGCGGAAAAAGATTCGGGTCGTCTTTATTGCGGGTCACACGAGATTACAAATTTTTGATCAGGAGATTGTGGGAGAGATCCTCTGGAGGGTCCCTTTGATCCGCGTCTCCACGTGGTATTCGTGCGAGAGCTCTGAAGGGGTTGCCCAGGACAGAGGTCTTTACAGGATGAGGGTTTTTTGAGAGGCTAAGGAGTTTCCGCCGTTGATTTTGTCCCGTCCGTGCTTCGCGCTTTCTCGGCTAGGGAGGCCTTGGGCTTCGTTCCTCGGTCTTCGTGTCTTCCTCGATCCTTGCTCGACCTCTGCGTCCTTGATCGTCGGTTCGCGGCGTCGATCGTGTTTTTGGCGTCAGCTTTGGCTTTAGCTTTCGGCTTTGGCGTAGCTTTGGCGTGGCTCTGGCGTTTGCTTTGCTTTGGCGCTTGCGCTTGAACGTAGGCGGGTAGAGACTTGCGATGCTTTAGTTCTTCCGGACTTCGCGTCGTATCGGCTAGAACGTGTGGTGCTTTGCTCGTGACCGTCGTAGTTGCTTGGCTTTGGCACGTGCGTTGCTTTAGCGCGGGCTTTACCGGTGCGTTTGCTTTGGCTTCTTGCGTCGGCTTTGACTTTAGCTTTGACTCGATCTTCTTCTCGAACGACGATGGCTACTTCTTCAGGGCTTCTTTATTCTTCCGGCTTCCTCGACGGTTGTGGCGTCGGCTGGCTTCTTCTCCGGGCGTATTTGGCTTGATCGGAGTTGAAGGCTTCTTGGGGAGATGGTGGGTGTAGCACCGATCTCTATGCGACGGTTGTAGCGTCGACTTTTGTTGATGAAGATGGCGGGGGTAGCACCGATCTCCGCACGACGGTTGTAGCGTCGGCTTTGTTGGTGAAGACGGCGGGGGTAGCACCGATCTCCGCACGACGGTTGTAGCGTCGGCTTTTGTTGACGAAGACGGCAGGGGTAGCACCGCCTTCAGGCCTTCTTCTCCAAGCTTTCTTCTTCGTGCGAGGAGTCGACGCCTTTGTTGAAGACGACGGGTGTTGTCGGCTTCGATCTTCTTCTCCGGCCTTTGCTTCTGGCGTCTTCGGAGCTGATGAAGATCGTTGGAGAAGTCGGGATGACGACGACTCCGGGTCTTCTTCTCCAAGCTTTCTTCTTCGTGCTAGGAGTCGAAGCTTTGATCTTCGAGTGCAAGGTCTTCACGTTGATGAGGACTTGAAGGGCCAAGGATTCCCGTAGGACGTGCTTGCCGTGCCTCGTGAAGCCTTCGGTCTTCGAGCGTTGGAGCTTCTCTTGCGAAGTCCTTTCGTCTTCAGCTTTTCCGACCCTTTGTGCCTTCCCCCACCCCTTCTATTTATAGGCAAAGGGGGGCGGTTGGGGGAGATATTGCTGAAATCTTTTTGTTTCATCCAATATCTCCCCCCATAACCACCAAGATATTGTTCCCTTATTTAGGGAAACAAACTTGATCCCCTCCTTTTTAGGTGGGGTGGTTATGGGCTAGATGTGACTCGATCTTCAAGGATCGAGTTGTTATTTTTGTTGCACTTTTGGATCGGATGGCGACACAACGTCATCTTGTCCGTTGGATCGAGGGATCGTCGTGGATCTACGGCTACGTAGACGTCCACGCCACCTCTCCCCGCATCGAGGCGGTTTTTGATTTCTTTTTCCTTTCTTTTCTTTTCTTTTCTTTTTCTTCTCTTTTTCTTTTTCTTTTTCTTTTCTTTTCTTTTTCTTTTAGGGCCGGCCCCACCTCTCCATGAGGAGGGGGGCACGGTTTTCTAGAAGGGGGGCCGGTGGGCCCCCCTCTTTGTGTCCGAGTTGTGGATCCGGTGGGACCCGTTTGCTTTGGGTCGGGCCATGGCGAGCGAATTGAGTTCGCACGTGGGCCGAGTTCGCACGCGGGTCGTTGTGTGCGGGCCGAGTTTCACATACGGGCCGTTGTGTGTGGGCCGAGTTTCGCATGCGGGCCGTTGTGTGCGGGCCGGGTTTCGCATGCGGGCCGTTGTGTGCGGGCCGGGTTTCGCATACGGGCCGTTGTGTGCGGGCCGGGTTTCGCATACGGGCCATTGTGTGCGGGCCGAGTTTCGCATGCGGGCCGTTGCGTGCGGGCCCAATTTTGCATGCGGGCCGTTGTGTGCGGGCCCAAGTTTGCATGCGGGCCGTTGTGTGCGGGCCCAAGTTTGCATGCGGGTCGGGTCCAATCCGTGGGCTAATTTCAGTGCCCACAGACTCGAAAGTAAATAAAATAAAAAACAAATGATTCAACTTGGAAAAAATGTTATTTTTTGAATGGAACACCCATGTCTTCTTCAAATGATTCTACTTGAGAAAAATGTTGTTTTGGGGATGGAAAAATGTGTTCACCCAATTCTTGAGCTTTTGGAATGCCATTTAAGAGTTCTAATTCTAAGAGTTCTGATTTTAAGCAATTGAAAAATTGGTTAAAGGTACTTGTGGTTAATATTATAACCAAATGGGGACACAATTCATTTGTATACAATATTATAAGCATGGGCTCAAAGAGGTCCGGAGATCGAAACGGGGCAAGGCCGCATAACAGCTATTTTTATTAAATTCCATAATCCCGTGAACATGACATCAACGGGCGCAAACAAGGCAACAGCGGCCTTGAAGGAAAGTTCCCTCCATAGTGTCCATACAGGGAGTCGAGCGGGGAACCTCTCCAACAACGGAGAGAGGAAGTAGCACTCGGACAAGAGCCCGTTGGTAATAGTGATGGTATCCAATGCCGAAGATCTCGTAATGCGGGCGAATCTTATCAGTATCTAACCCATGAACGATTAAAGTGCAAGTATTGAATAGTTGCAAAAATTGCAGTAATTCTTTTGACCCAATAATGATTGATATTTGGACTGAATAATAGGAGAATGAAATAGAAAGCGAAAACTTATAAAGTAGAAGGGTGGGTGGGGAGAAGGGGGTACATAGAGCATTTGGCCGACGTTGCCGTCCTCGGCGGGGGATTCGGGGAGCTGGATGGCGCTGCGGCTGGAAGGGTTGTCGGTGACGAAACCAAAGGGGTTGAAGGAGGGGGTTTCGTCCCTTCCCTCCCCCTTCTTCTCCCCACTGCTGCGAGCGACCACAGCTGCTCTCTCCCTCCCCGCGGCCAGCCTCCTCATCCTCCGGCCGAGCTGCGAAACCCGGCTCCTCCCCAAATTGGGGCGGCTGAGAGGATAGGACGAAGAGGGGGAGCAGGGCAGCGCAGAAGCCATGGCTGCTGCTGCTGTTGCTGGAAAACCAACCAAATGAGACGTTGGGTTTTGTGGACTCCCAACGGATATTTCTATCTTGCCATCGGTTGGCGGTTGGCAGAAGAGGGTGGATTCCGTTCCATTGGCGCGGATCCTCTGAGGTTATAAGAGCAGCTACAACTGGCTCTTCACACGCCATCCGATCTATTCGCACCCGTGGAATTAGTGATGTCACCTGATTTTTTAAAAAAAAATAATTTCTGTTTACCCTCATCACCAACCTCCATCCATTTGTCTTGTCTGCCTCATCACCCTCCGCCTCAACCGCTGCCCGAGCCTCTTTCACTGATGCCTTTTCCGACGACACCCTCCGCCGTCTTTGCCTCCTCCTTCGTCATCAATGTCCGATCACCCAGCCCACCGCGGCTATCCCCGCCTTGCCGCCCTCCTTCTTTCTTCTTTCTTCTGTCTTCTCCTTCTTCTACCTCATTTTTCCCACATCGGAACCCTAATCCGCTGCCCCTGCTCCGCTGGCTAGGGTTAAAGCATGGGGAAGGAGGAGGAGGAGGAGGGAGTAGGGTGAGGGAAGAATGGGGAGAAGGGAGGAGGGCCAAAGGCTTAGGGTTTCGAAGAGGGGAAGAAGCAGGGAGGAGAAATAAAGGAGGAGAGCAGTAGGGTGGGACAGAACCTGGCGGGGACATGGAAAACGACAATGGACTAGGGGAGTATTTTGGGATTTTTGTGGATGCCAATTCCAATATGTAAAAATTGGTTAAGGGCCAAGACAATTTCGGGTGCCATCACTAATTTCATGGGTGCGAATGGAGCCTCCCTCATCTTTGGGATTGACCAAGGATAGAACTTGCCACAAGAGCGAGAGAAATACCTCCATTTTTAATAGGGGTGAGCGTCGGTTTTGTCGGTTGGGTTCGGTGTCGGTTTTGTCGGTTTTATTTTTTTTCGGTTTTTGAAAAATCAAAATCGAAACCGAAATGGTCGGTTTTTGTCAGTTCGATGTGATCGGTTTTCGGTTCGGTTTCGGTTGATATAAGGTATGCTAGAGCCATTGGTTCTGAATCTTGATCGTCAGTTCGTCACAAATCAGTGGATGATTGTGTCCTTACATAGTGTCGAAATGAAAGCTTAAAGCAAAATCAACCGACACTCACTCTTTATAGCATTGTAGTCTGTAGATGTAATATAATTACTTCATACTTGCACTTACTAGAAACAAAAGTATTATGACCGTTGGGTTTATGATTTAAGAAGTCGGGTCGTTTTTTCGGTTTCGGTTCAGTGTTCCATACCTAGGAACCCAAACCGAAACCGATTTTAATCGGTTTAGTCGGTTGTTTTCGGTTCGGTTTGATGTTCGGTTCAGTTATTTCGGTTAAATTTTGATCGGTTTAGGTTTGGTTAGGCGGTTCAGGTCGGTTTTTGCACAGCCCTAATTTTTAATAACCCCATAGTCTCGCTCGCAACTTAAGAGGTGGGGGAAGCTCGCCAATACAAAGCAAGAGGAAATATGACATATCACTTATTCGAACCCCTGACCAAGGCCACGGATTGCATCTTACCAACTGAGCCTACCACTACAGAGCAAGAGGAAATATAACGCAACATTTATTCGAAACCTTGACCAACGCCACGGGTTGCATGTTTTGTTTGAATTATGGGAAGCTTTTGGTCTTGGCCATATGATTTAGGGAACCTTTGGAGATCACGACAACCATAGCTCAAAGACCCTAAAGGCGTATTGATGTGCAAAGAATGGGTTGTGATAGCCACTGCTGCCACCACTTCCACCATCCTTGCCTCCACGACGACCATCACCACATCGGCACTCCACACAGATAGGGCTGCTAATGGGCTCAGTCCAGCCCAAGGCCCATCGGGTCAGACATAGTTTGAGCAGAGTTGGTTTGGGCTTTGGATTGGTTGGGCTCGAACATTCAAGCCCAACTGTTTTATGGGCCAAGTATGGACAACCACTAAACCAATCCGAAGCCCGAACCAAAGCCCAAAATATTTTAATTCTATTCTTTATATACAATGAATACATAATCCATACCCTCTCCCCAACCCCCCCCCCCAAGATAAATCTGCACTTTTGGATCAGTCCATCCTTTTGCATGAGCTTCCATTTTACCCTTTCACCTTATATATTAATCCATGTCCAGTATTTTGAATCCTATGTCATGAAAACAAGCATAAGGACTAGGATCGTAATATGATATTTTTACCCTTTCCGTTATATCCCTACACAAATCACAAATACCATCCAAGAATATTACCCTTTTGCCACTAATCAATTAAGTCCTATTTATCCTTTTAAAAAACCAAGGGCTATTATGGGAATAAATCTCACTAACACATTCTTCCTTCCATCCTATTTTTTGTTTCCCATTTGCCCTTCTCTTCTTTGCCACTAATCAACTGAATCTTATTTATCCATATCCATACCCCTAGATAAATCCGAACTTTTGGATCCTTACATCCCTTCTATCCTTTTTCATGAGTTTCAATTTTACCCTTCACCTTATATATTAATCCATACCCAGTATTTTGAATCTTTTGTCATCAAAACAAACATAAGTGCCATGACCGTAATATGTCATTTTTACCCTTCTCGTTCTATCCCTACACAAATCACAAATACCATCCAAGAATATTACCCTTTTGCCACTAATCAATTGAGTCTTATTTATCCATTTAAAAAACCAATGGCTATTATGGAAATAAATCTCACTAACCCAATCTTTCAGAAAAATCCCACTAACCCATTCTCACCTCCATCCTACTTTTTGTTTCCTATTTTGCCCTTATATTCTTTGCCACTAATCAATTGAATCTTATTTATCCATTAAAACTCTACCCAATTAACTTTCGGGTATGGATATGAATACACCAATATCCATACCCCAAACCCAATTGCCCCTCTAACTTGTGACCCGACTCCGACCCCGACCCTGACCCTGAACCCGACCCGAAACATCTGATATGAGTATTAGTATGGGTTGTACAAGGTTTGGATAGGGTATGGGTATAACCGTATAAGAACTCTACCTGGTAGGGTACGTATATATGGATATAGGAACTCTACCCTATTAACTTTTGGGTAATGATACCTTAATACTTTTCACAAGGCTTGGGTAAGGTATGGGTATAGGAACTCTACCCAATTAACTGTCAGGTATGGGTATGGGTGTGGGTGCAAAAATTGTACCGGACCGGATCAGAGCGGTATGGGCCCGCGCAACGGCCCAAGTGGGTAAGCCCGCCCAGGTTCATGGGCCCACCCTACGGGGCTCGCAGATCAAGCCCTCCCCCTTATTGGGCCCGAACAACGGCCCAATAAGGGCCCAGCAAGGAGGCCCAGAACCAGTGCCACGTCATCATCGCCACGTCATCACTGCCATATCGGGCACGTGCCTATGCTATAAAAGGACCCCCAAGGCATCCAGGAAAGGGGGTTGGTCATTCAATCAGAGGAAGAGAGGATCCCAGAGCAAGTGCTAGAGCCCAATTCTCTCCGTCTTGTTTCTCTTCTAGTTGCTCCGCGCAACCCCACTGTACGAAGCTTCTCTTGGTCTGTCAAGAGAACGCTCACCCATCATTTTACTCAAATTATAGTGAAGATCAGGTGGCACCTCACGCCCGGAGACGTAGGTCGTAAGACCGAACTCCGTCACCAATCATTGTGTCATCACTCTCTACTCTCTTTATCTACTCTCCCATCTCTCTAACTCTACAAACCATCAAATTCAATCAAGGTTGTGGGGTGGGATTCTCGATCAAGACGGCTCGGAAATTTCCCCCCACAATCTTTGGCATCGTCTGTGGGATATCAATAGAGGTCTTACCCACACCTCTACCGACTCCTATTCAGCTTGTGGTGACCAGCCACAAGTCCTCCTCCAAATCAACATCAATGCCTTCATCACGCCGACATCAACACGCTCAATGGTGAAGGCCAGCACCAACCCACCAAAGGTGGGTGCTGAACGAACAAACGATATGCTGATCGAAGAAGAACAAGAAGTCTCGGTTGCAACCAACCGAAGAAATGTTCGGGAGCGGCTGGGGCCGCAAGGCAGCCATCCAGAAGGTCACAGCGATCGGCGAGACCCGTCATCCCCGAGGCGTCGATCTGGCAAAGAACACGCTATTCAAGGGAGCAAGCCTCAGGCTACATACGAGATCTCGGCTACTAATTTCCAGCTGCTAAATCTCCTCAAGAAGAATGCGGCCCTCGAGCAAGAGAGGGATTCCCTAAAGAAGGCGGTTGAAAGAGCGGGGGTTGTGGCCCACAACTCTCTAGCTACTGATGAAGACCAACCAAGGACTCGCCCAGCCGTGAGTCATCATCTTGAAGAACCACATGTGCCGCGTATCGAGATGCTTCAGGTATCCACACAAGCACCAAGGCAAACGATGTGGGATCGCCTCGACGTCAACGGTGCGCCCAGTTATCGCGGAGAAGGATCACCTCAGTCAACAGGGTCCATTGGACGTTCTATCCCTCCGCACATGAAAGCAACAGATGCCCACGAGCTGGTCAACCGACTAAGGCATATTGCCGATGTGGGACGCCGTCATCAAGACCGTAGGCAGCTAATCACCTCAGTGGGGCCACTGCATCCCAAGGTTCTTGTAACCCCATTTCCTATGGATTGGCGAACACCGAGCCTGCCAAAGTTTAACTATATCAAGGGAGACCCTGCTCTCTATATCCTAGCCTATAAGCAGGCCCTGACGCCGTATGAGTATGAGAATCATATCCTCTGTCGTATGTTCACGGGAAGTCTCGAGGGACCTGCCCTCGACTGGTATCACACACTGCCTACCGGTACGGTGGCCACATTTAAAGAGTTGGCTGAACTCTTCATGGACCATTATCGGCTAAACTTAAAGCCAGAAAAGAAGCTGGATACATTCTACCGACTGAAGATGGGCTCCGATGAGTCTCTAAGGAGCTTCACGATGAGGTTTCGTAATGAGCACTCTGAGCTCACTGGTCGGTCCCATAATGAGGAGGCCATCATGTTGGCATTCCAGAATACCATCCGGTCAGAGCTCCACGTCTACACCGACTTCATCCGGTATCCTTCCAGTACCTTAGAGGCAATGTTCAAGCGCGTACAGCGGGAGATAGAGGTGGAAGACAATCAGCAGGCCAGAAGACTACGCGAGCCCCGCGAGTCTCGTGACTCCCAACATAAGAAAGATAATGAAGCTCCGAATGAAGCACACTACAAGAAGTCTGCCCATACCGCGTCCGACCAAAAGGTACAAGCCAAAAGGTACAATGAAGATCCGAAGGCCCCTCCAGCAGAAAAGAGGCAAACTCCAAGGGAGCAAAGGGTGTTCACTGAGCTGAACACCTCCATTGAAGACATCTTTGCCTACTTGCAGAACGAGCCCTTTTGCAAGTGGCCACAGCCTCTCCCTCCAAATTCCGACCAGGCGGGAGATTCGACAGCCTCCTGTGAGTTCCATCGCAGCCATGGCCACCCAACCTCTACATGTCAGAAACTAAAGCATTACATCGAAGACCTGATCCAAGAAGGGCGGCTCGATGGCTACCTCGCTAATAAGGAACTAGGTCGAGAAAAGAAAAGGTGGTAGCAGTGGATAAAGAAAGTCGACATAACACATAGATGCATAATCATAACGTCCGTTGGGCAGCCTCTTAAAAGTGTAACTGTAACTTTGTTATATCAATAAAGTGTCTTTTTTTTCTCAAAATCAAATCTCTCAAAGTTCGATTCCACCATGTTAAGGCATAAAAAAAAAGGCTCATGGCAACCCAGGTCAATCGAAGACCTTCGATTCCGCCCATTCAAGTCAGAAGCTCGAAGGCAATTCGGCTATGCCCTCTCGAGGCTAAAGTCCGATAAAAGGGCACCTGGCAACCCAGGTCAACCAAAGACCTTCGATTTCGCCTATTCAAGTCGGAAGCTCGAAGGCAATTCGGCTACGCCCTCTCGAGGCTAAAGTTCGATAAAAAGACTCCTGGCAACCCAGGTCAACCAAAGACCTTCGATTCCGCCCATTCAAGTCAGAAGCTCGAAGGCACTTCGGCTATGCCCTCTCGAGGCTAAAGTCCGATAAAAAGGCTCCTGACAACCCAGGTCAACCAAAGACCTTCGATTCCGCCTATTCAAGTCAGAAGCTCGAAGGCAATTTGGCTACACCCTCTCGAGGCTAAAGTCCGATAAAAAGCTCCTGGTAACCCAGGTCAACCAAAGACCTTCGATTCCGCCCATTCAAGTCGGAAGCTCGAAGGCAATTCGGCTACGCCCTTTCAAGGCGAAAGTCCGATAAAAATGCTCCTGACAATCCAGGTCAAGCTAAACTATCAACTATACTCATCCGAGGCAATGAGAATAAGTCCAAGGTAGACGTCGCCTCTTTGACATGCACCAAGTTCAAGGAGACATCCTTGGCACTCAAAGACAAAGTCCGAGGTGACCAATGCCTCGGCACTTTGTAAGCCCAAGGCCCAGCCCTTGGCACTCGAAGACAAAGTCTGAGGCGACCAACGCCTCGGCACTCTACAAGCCCAAGGCCCTACCCTTGGCACTTGAAGACAAAGTTCGAGGCGACCAAAGCCTCGGCACTTTACAAGCCCAAGGCCCAGCCCTTGGCACTCGAAGACAAAGTCTGAGGCAACCAACGCCTTGGCACTTTACAAGCCCAAGGCCCAGCCCTTGGCACTCGAAGACAAAGTCCGAGGCGACCAACGCCTCGGCACTCTACAAGCCTAAGGCCCAGCCCTTGGCACTTGGAGACAAAGTTCAAGGCGACCAACGCCTCGGCACTCTACAAGCCCAAGGCTCAGCCCTTGGCATTCGAAGACAAAGTCCGAGGCGACCAACGCCTTGGCACTCGAAGATAAAGTTCGAGGCGACCAATGCCTCGGCACTCTACAAGCCCAAGGCCCATCCCTTGGCATTCGAAGACAAAGTCCAAGGCGACCAACGCCTCGGCACTCTACAAGCCTAAGGCCCAGCCCTTGGCACTCGAAGACAAAGTCCGAGGCGACCAACACCTCGGCACTCTATAATCCCAAGGCCCTACCCTTGACATATAAAGATAAAGTCCGAGATGTCGTCGCCGACGTATTGGCATTCGATCAAAAGTCCAAGCTTAGTCTTGTCGCTCAGGTCCAAGCATCAGATTGTCACTGGCCATCACCTTTTCTCGACGACTAATGGTTCCAAACCGGTCAGGGGGTGGTCGGTCTAACTCTGTCAGTGCGTGTCCACACTGGTGCAGTTAACGGTGGGTAACATGGGATAAAATGGTGCTTCCTTGATCCTGGCCAAGTCAACACCCTCACGTGACCGTAGTACCTGGCGAATACAGTAACCAGGTGCGGTAGTATATTGGGTGAAGACTGGCTGGCCATCATGCGGCGTCATCCTAGATTGTCTCTAAGAAGCCCCCTCAAATATAGCATTGTCCCTTGCCGACATCCCCGCGCACCAGCGTTTTACCGAAAAAGTGTCGGTTTCAAATGGGGCTGAAATTCGAAAAACACACTATTTTTAATACCGACACTTTTTGGCCTCTTCTAGTAGCCCCAATAATGGGGTGTCGGCATCAACAAGCATCCCCCCCTCGGTTTCGCATAAAACCCGAGTGGGGAAGGGGTGACGGCACACCATCAGCAGCACACCCCTCGGTTTCGTCAGAAAACCGAGAGGGGATGTGTGTCGGCATCAACAAGCAACCCCCCCTCGGTTTCGCACAAAAACCGAGTGAGGAGGGGGTGACGGCACACCATCAGCAGCACACCCCTCAGTTTCGTCAGAAAACGGAGAGGGGGTGTGTGTCGGCGTCAACAAGCAGCCCCCCCTCGGTTTCGCAAAAAACCGAGAGGGGAGGGGGTGTTGGCATCAGCTACAGTTCACCCCTCGGCTTCGACAGAAAACCGGGAGGGGGGGTGTTCGGCATCAACAGCAACTCACCCCTCGGTTTCGTCAGAAAACCGAGAGGGGGGGTGTGTCGGTATTAACAAGCAGTCCACCCCTCGGTTTCGCACAAAAACCAAGTGAGGAGGGGGTGACGACACACCATCAGCAACCCACCCCTTGGTTTCGTCAGAAAACCGAGAAGGAGAGTGCACGGCGTCACCCGCAGCCCACCCCTCGGTCTCATCAGAAAACCGAGAGGGGGGGTGCGTCGGCATCAGCAACAATCTACCTCTTGGTTTCTGACGAGGGGAGATCGACGTCACCAACAGAAGCAAGGCAAACAAAAAAAAAAAAAAAGTCGGCTCCTACTCGTGCACAAGCTCCGCGCCCCTCTTGCCGTGCCCCCATCTCGTGTACAGCAAAAAAAAAAAAGAAGGACAGCCACTCACGCGGATCAGTAGACGAGGGTTCTGCCCCCACTCCCACTCGCGCACGATCGGATCACTTCACATCATGCATGGATCAACAACGGCCTCATACTTTCACGTGGATTAAAAGCAAAGAAGGCAAAAACAAGGAAGGCAAAAAGACAAATAAAGGAAGAGAAGGCAAAGAAAGAAAGTCATGTGTTTTCTTCGCAGCAGCCCAAACCAAACGGACCAACCACACGCCCCCCCCTCTCTCTGCGCAACCTCTTCACAGCAGCACAGCTCAACCCGTTGCAACCTCAACCCAAACCCAAAGGGTGAGACGACCCCTGAGGGATCCAACTCCACCCCCGCGACGCGTGCCCGCTTCGACTACAAATGGCGATGAGTCGAGGGAAGGATCCGATCCCCCCTGCGTGTCCTCATCGCACGATAGCGAACCGCATGCCCCGACGCGTCCCTCCTCGCACAACAACGGCAGCCGCGCCCGTGCCCCTCTCCGTACGGCGGCAGCCTGAAGCGGAGAAGAAGAGGGGGGATCCCCCACGTGTTTCTCTTCACCCGCGTGAGAGACCCCTTCATCAGGTGTAGCCGGAGCGGGAGAAAGGGTGGAGGAGACCCGCGCGGGACTCCTTGTCGCTCGACCTCGTCACGGGACTCCTTTCCGCTCGACCCGCATGCTCCCCACCGGGCTCCAACCTAGGGCAACTGAGAAGAGAAGGAGGGTGACATGCAGCACCCCCCGTGCCGACCTTCACCCAACACCGCCGTCCCGGACGCCCACGGCTCTCTCTCAGACTCGCATCCGGCTCCCTCTCCCACTTGCGCATGGGTCCACCCACCGCTCATGTACGACACGGCTTTCCTTTCCGCTCGCACGGATCTATAGCAATCCGGCTCCCCAACACTCGTGCGTGTATCCACAGCACTCATGCATAGAAGGCAGGAGTGAAACAAAAGAAGGAAAGAAATCAAGAGAAATCAAGAGAAAATTCAAGAAAAAAAAAAGGGGATGACAAGCCTCCGATCTTTAGCCGAGTCACGCTGGCGTCGAAGGTTGGGCCCAACCTCTCAAGCGCCAACTCCACCATGGATGAGCTCGTCAAGCTCTTCGCCTCCAAAGGGCTGAGCCAGGAGGACCCCGTGGCCCTCTATGGCACGCACACCATCGGTTTCTCCCACTGCGACGTGAGCCGACTCTACAACTTCCGGGGCACCCGGAAGCCCGATCCGCTGATGGACTCGCGACTCCTCAAGGCCCTTCGGATGTCGTTCCTGCACTCCGGCAGCAACACCGATGTGGTGGCGCCGTTCGATGTCGTGACGGTTGAGGCGATGGGGAGGGACAAGGCCCAGTTCTTCGGGGCCTTTGCTGCGGGGATAGAGACGATGGGGTCCATCCGAGTGAGGAAGACAAAGGCAAAGAAAGAAAGAGAGAGAAAGGGTAGTTTCACCCTGTAAGAAATCAAAAGAGTCTCGGCGTCGGCACAAGGCAAAGGAGTCTCAGCATCCTCTCGGTCAGGAAACGCACTGCTTTCTCTGAAACGCCCACTTGCAAAATCGAGACTTTTTAGCTCGCACCAAAAGAGTCTCGTCGTCGGCAGAAGGCAAAGGAGTCTCGGCGTTCTCTCGGTCGGGAAACGCACTGCTTTCTCTGAATTGCCCACTTGCAAAACCGAGACTTTTTGGCTCGCACCAAAAAAGTCTCGGCATTGGCAGAAGGCAAAGGAGTCTCGGCATCCTCTCGGTCGGGAAAAGGGAAAAGGGTCTCAGTACCCTCTCGGTATACTCTCGGTCGGAAAATATACTAATTTTTCGAAAACGCCTCCTCGCAAAACCGAGACTTTTTGGCTCGCACCAAAAGGGTCTCGGCGTCGGTAGAAGGCAAAGGAGTCTCGGCATCCTCTCGGTCGGGAAAAGGGAAAAGGGTCTCGGTACCCTCTCGGTATACTCTCGGTCGGTATCCTCTCGATATCCTCTCGGTATACTCTCGGTCGGTATCCTCTCGGTATCCTCTCGGTCGGAAAACACACTGCTTTTTCGAAAACGCCACTTGCAAAACCAAGACTTTTTGGCTCGCACCAAAAGGGTCTCGGTATCCTCTCGGTTAGGAAACGCACTGCTTTTTCTGATACGCCCACTTGCAAAACCGAGACTTTTTGGCTCGCGCCAAAAGGGTCTCGGCATCGGCAGAAGGAGACTCTGCTAATACGAACCGCGACACCGACGGCCCTTGCCAACCATGCCAGAATCCTAAGGCGTTTGCACCTTGGAATCCCAGTCGACCCCGGGGGTCCTGACCCGACTGGGAGGGGGTAACTGTGGGTGCAAAAATTGTACCGGACCGGATCAGAGCGGCATGGTCCCGCGCAACGGCCTAAGTGGGTAAGCCCACCCGGATTCATGGGCCCACTCTACGGGGCTCGCAGATCAAGCCCTCCCCCTTATTGGGCCCGAACAATGGCCCAATAAGGGCCCAGCAAGGAGGCCCGGAACCAGTGCCACGTCATCATCGCCACGTCATCACTGTCATATCGGGCACGTGCCTACGCTATAAAAGGACCCCCAAGGCATCCAGGAAAGGGGGTTGGTCATTCAATCAGAGGAAGAGAGGATCCCAGAGCAAGTGCTAGAGCCCAATTCTCTCCTTCTTGTTTCTCTTCTAGTTGCTCCGCGCAACCCCACTGTACGAAGCTTATCTTGGTCTGTCAAGAGAACGCTTATCCATCATTTTACTCAAATTATAGTGAAGATCAGGTGGCACCTCACGCCCGGAGACGTAGGTCGTAAGACCGAACTCCGTCACCAATCATTGTGTCATCACTCTCTACTCTCTTTATCTACTCTCACATCTCTCTAACTCTACAAACCATCAAATTCAATCAAGGCTGTGGGGTGGGATTCTCGATCAAGGCGGCTCGGAAATTTCCCCCCACAATGGGTACCTCAATATCCATATTTGACACCCGAAATCCGATTGTCTGTCTAACTTGTGTAGATAATATAGTTTGACATATATATATATATAGTGTACATATATCCCATATTTGGATCCTATGTCATTAAAACAAAACCAAGGAATGAAGTGTTACATTCTTGCACTTTCCATTGTTGCCCTACAAAAATTATCAATATGCCCCTATCATTATTTCATGTGTACATAACTTATACTAAAATGATTATTTTTATTATATCACATATATCCTTTTAACGTATATCGTAATCAATATAGTTTTCTACTTTTATTGTGTTCAAAAGAATAAAAAAAGGATTTAGACATATACCGTGCTAGAAATGCGAGCGTAATTTGGGTCGAATCTGGGCTAGTGCATCATAAAAAAGTTTCAGGCCGGCTTTGGGCCAATCCCAAGACTTTTAATTTGGGTCAGGGCCAGGTATGCGCACACACTCATAACTTTTGTTGGGGCCTGGGCATGAAGTGGCCCGACCCAAATCCGGCACATTAACATATCAATTGCATGTGAGATGAGAGGTTCAAGAAGATTGCAGCTTCAATAATTCCTATAGCTACAACTTGGGCGGGTTGGGGGTCAACCCAAGTCCAACGCAAGTACTAAAACCCCCAACCCAACCCAACCTCCAACCCAAGAAGCTCAGCCCAAGCCCAACCCAAGCAAAAATTTCTATGTTCGGATTGGGCTCGGGTTAGCCAAAGTTGGTAGGACAAGTCGAATTGTGCATGTTCGAGTATACTTATTATTTAAAATTTTATCCTTTGAAGGTCAAAATCTAAAAGAACTTATACTTGCTAACACTACCATATAACTTTTTTTTGTATTTATATTTATCTAAATTACTGGCTCATTAGATAATGTCTTTATTTGATATGTAAGAAGCAAATAAATAATATGGGGCTGGGTGAAATGGATGACTGTGACTATAACCCCTCAACATATGTGTACTCGGGATAATTACCTAGATATCACATACTCATAGATACACATGGGTATTCAGGTTCAGGTTGGGTCGGGTTGCCTAACCCCTCAACCCGAGGCGGACTCAAATTCAACTCGGGCTGTATTTTTTCTAACCTAACCCAACCCAATCTTCAAATACATCAACCCAAACCCACCCAAAATTCGGATTAGGCTCGGGTTAGGTCGGGTCCAACCCGCCCAAGTTGCAGCCCTAATAATTCATTCTCATTTCTACGTACGGATGGGTTAGGCACGTGCATCGCATCTACATCGTGTTTTTTTAGCGATTTGTCCATTGGAATTTTGAAAATATTATTTTTAGAATAACCGCTGCTTTTGTGCTTCATGAAAATGAACATGGATGCACAAAAGTGCAATCTCTCGTGAGGTAAGCTAAGACTTCTACTACTTAACACGAAAACTTTTTTTGTGCCGGGTGTGGCATCTTCATTCTTGCCGCCGAGTGTGGCGGCTGTTGTGGTTTTCGTCGGTGTGGCAGTGTGTGCCTGTCGATAGGTGGTTTGGTTGTGCTACCAAGGGCAGAGCCAACATAGGTCCAATGGAGACAGATGCCCCCACTGAGATTTCAAAAAAAATAAAAGTAATGCTATTTGTACAACTCAGTCAACAAACACATTGACAATCCAAACCAATGAAATTGAGGTGGGCTCAGTGCATCGGCATTCACACCAAGCATTGAACACTGAGCCCCATCCCCACTTCATAGGTCTGATTTGTTATAAAAAAATATATATAGTACACTTTGCCCCCTCAAATTTAGCTCAAAGACACTTAACACACACACACACACACACACACACACACACACACACACACACACACACACACACACACACACACACACACACACACACACACACACACACACACACACACACACACACACACACACACACACACACACACACACACACACACACACACACACACACACTTATAGTTTAAAAACTACATTTCACAACAGTTAAAAAAAAAATTCTACATTTCACCCCCTTCAATTCAGTTTTGATCATATAAAGATTACCAAACAATGAAATTAAGTAGTTGACAAATGGGTGTATTGTGCTAACATTTCAAACTTTAGTGAGTCATTTGGAACAAAATAAACTACGGGGTTTAAATGTTTTTGATCTAATTTTAAGTGGTTAAAGTGTAATTTATCTAAAAAAACAGTGTTTGTCTCTCTCGTTCGTCCCATGACTACCTCGCGGTGGCCTCACACAATTTCATAGCTCGAATTGTATTCTCCGAGACTCCGTCCATATTCACTCCAACCAACCTTTGCTCAAAATCTGTGGCCGACGACGCGACCCGACTAGTGCCACCCGATTGTAGCGCCAACCGAAACTCTCTCTCTCTCTCTCTCTCTCTCTCTCTCTCTCTCTCTCTCTCTCTCTCTCTCTCTCTCTCTCTCTAAATAGTTATTAACGATTTTTTGTGTAATGTTTTTTGGGATGAAAGATTTTTGTGTGCTTATGAACTAAAAGCGAAGTATTTTTGTAGTCAATTCAAATCCTTTGTTGGCAAAAATTAGATAAAACTTTTAAAACCAAGCAAAGATAATCCCCACTGGAGTGAATTCCTGACTCCATCACTGACGGCATGTGGCGGCTCTCGGAGGTCCGATGGTGACCTACCACTACTTTGCAATATTAGGTGCAAGACACCATAATTTGCTATATTAGCTAAGGTCCCTCTCCTCAGTCCTTTGTCTTCTCCCACTTTTTAGAGCTCGACCCCGATCAACTCCGGCGACCTCGCGCAGCTCCGGCGACCCCGACGAGCTCGACCTCCGGCGACCTTAGGCAACCTCGCACAGCTCCAGCGGCGAGTAGCAGAGGAGGTGGCGGCGGTGGCGAGATGGTTCGACTGAACTCCCTAGATCTAGTATTCATCCCATAGCCTAAGGAACGTTTTAAGACTATTAAAAGTTTTCAAGCATTTTGTTAGCCTAAGGAACCTCTTAAGACTATTAGAAGCTGTCCAGACCGTTACTGTCAGGATTGCATGCAAACGGTCCAGACGGCTATCCGGATTGCTTCAAGGACCTGGTATGGCTGGCTGGCCACAATGCCCTGGCCACGCCTAATCCGTCTCCCTCGGTGCCGACGAAATAGCAGAGTCGCCCCGCTGTCCACGCACTACAGCGAAATCACCACCACCACCTCGAACCATCGGGATCCGCCACCGCACAGAGGAGGAGGTTGGAAAAGCCCCCGGCGAACACAAAATCCATGCCAAGGGGAAACACCCCTATGCACAGGGGGGGCAGACCCTACCTCCGGGAAGGTTCCATCCACGAGCTCTTGGCCTCCCCGAATCCACCAGCGGTGGCTGGGGAGGCCAAGAGGGGTGAAAACCCTAACCCTAGCCCGAGAGAAAAAGGGCACAAAGGGCTCTCTAAAGTCACAAAGTTCTTTACTTTATCCTTAAGAGGATAATCTGATTAGCAAGATGAAGCTTGAGCAATGAGCCTTTCATATGTATCTCTCTCTCAAGTCACCTGGACCTATTCTTTGACATTCTGGGACTAGGACTCCAGACCGCACTTGCAACTCGATACTTATATCAATTTATCCAAATTGATCAATAGCCAACTCTAATCCATTAACGTCACTAACATGCGCTCTTCACGTACAAATCCGAAAGATACATGATCCCACCTTCTCATCCAAGTGAACTTTTTTTCCACCTAGGTCGAAGAACAACCTCCACTTAGATGGATCAATCCACCTACGTCGAAGAACAAGCTCAATTGGTTGACACATGCAACCTGTGGCCTTGGTCAAGGGTTCGAATAAAGTGCCACGATGTATCAACAGGCCTCCCTCTCGTCTTAGTGGCGAGCTTTCCAACCTGTAGGGTTAATAAAAATCAAGGCATCTCTCTCGCTCCTATGGCGAGCTTCGATCCTTCGTGGAAACAACACTACTGGGTGCAGGCCCAGTCATTTGTGCACTGATTGAACAATTGGAATTTAGGTTAAAATCTACGAAGCATGTAGTTGCCTGAACCATTGATCACAAAAATGGTAACAAGTACAACCCAAACATTGCAATAAGAGCTCTATTACAGTATTGCAGAACTGCAAGTTTTAACTGACACCCCATTCCCTTGGGGAGAAGTGTGCAGGAATTCACAATTCAGATTTTAAGAACCCTCTGCAAAGCTTATAATTCACAAAAACTCTGGCCTTGATAGAAACAACACTTAGATACTGGCGATGAACAAGTTATACAATCCAAGGATTAGCAACAACCCAGGACCACTAACCCCGCCTCCACCCCCGAGCGACGTCTGAAGGAGGCTTGATATCGAAGATCGGTTGCCCAGATGAATGGTTCGGATTGGGCATTGGCGCAATCGGCGGCCTCATCTCTGGCTGAACGAATCCGGCGACCGGCCTTGTTCGCACCGATGCGGGAGGATCGCCCGCCCCAGGGCGCGGGCCTAGTAATCCGAGTTGGCAGTCACGAAGCAAACCTTCGCTCTGCGGTTGACGGAAAGATGTTTGGGATTGAGCAGGAAGTGGAGGGCGCAGTGGCCCTGGATTGTCTGAAGTTGGCCTGAGAATTGGTGACGGCAGCCCGGCGGTTGCTCTGGGATCCAGTCCTGGGGGGCACCACTCGGGCATGTCGTCGTCTTCGTCCCAATCAATCATATGCGGAAAAGTTCTCTGAGACTTTGAGATCGATGGTTCTTTATCAGCTTCGAAGGTAGATGGCCTGCTGAATGACCGTGGGGCTGGGTATTCATGTTCTTTCTCATAATGGAGTCCGCCAAATTTTGTAGGCAGGCTGATCCCTTGATGGGTACCGAACGATTTTTCCGGAAAAGATGAAGCCTGTGGTCTCTGCGTAACTTCAGTGGACATAGGCATCACAGGCATAGGCCAACCTACATTCTTGGCCCTTCCAATTGGGAGCTGTTTGTTAAACTGCTGAGCCTCTACGAAAGGAGACCGGAGACCGGACCAAGGAAATTTACTTACAGGGGCTACCGGAACTCCACGTGCAGAATTAAAGTCAAATTCTGGTAGATCATCTTCGTCATCATGGTCGACAGAGTCCGGAGGACCTTGCGGTAATGATTGGGGTGCTCGAGGAATGGTGAGTCCTATTGGTTCAGTGATATGAATGATGGGAATCTCAGCCTTGATCATGCCCATTGCCGAGCCCTGTGGAGACATTGAGTTAGGATTCTTCCAGATAGCTGAACTGAAAAGATAAAAGATTTTGAGAGAATTACCAACCTGATGTGCATCTCTGTTGGACTGTATCATCCTCTGCAGAACTTCAGGTGGCAACTGAGGTGGACCAGGAAGTCCGACACCCATGTCGGGTTTTCGTAACTCTGTGTTATGCACGGCAGGAATCCCGGCATTTGAGACACTTCCCGTTGGGTCCACCCGCAAACTTGGGTAGGGCCAATGAGGTGTTGATGGCAGAACTTGTTTGGCCAGAGAGTTCAATGGATTCGACTCCGGAACGGAACCAGTATGAATCCCTTTCTGACTATGCAAATCGTTACTCGATTGGGTATTCCTCTGCAGAATCGCTGGCAGCTTTGGAGGTGGTCCAGGGAAAACCGACGGTGTTGATTCAGAACCCAGATCGGGATTCCTAGGTTCCATTTGCATTATAGGAATCTTAGCATGCTCCACAGTTTCTCGCGGAGAAGATAGTTCAGGCTTCTGTACAGCAGGCAGTTGAACTGAAACAGGAGCCGTCACAGGGACAGAGACTGTTTGATGACTAGGGGCATCATGTAAATCATTGCTTTCAGTCGGCTTATCTCTTGCAATGTCAAGGTCAGCAGGTCTATCCGGTTCTCTAGTGCATGGTGTCGCTTGTCTGCTCTCAGAATCATTTATTATTGTTAGTGGAGAGTTTGTTTCCACAACAGAAGATTCTGGAGAAATAACTGGCTGCTCGGGTAGGGGAACTCTCTTTCTCTCTGGTTTTTGAGGGACTGGCTTCGATGCGGAGAGGCCTCTGCGCCATACAATACAACCGATGAATGAATCGTGATCTTCTTCAACTGCTGCCATGCCCTTGAAGAAACCATATTTGGCAAGTATCGTAATAATGGTGTCGCTGCGAGGGCAGACATAGAGATCGATACCTGGACAGATTTGTGCAAACCCAACCCTCCCACTGGCTCTGTAACCTTTTGAGACCTGCAAAATTTGAATAAGAAAGTTAGTGCATAAAATGGTCAAGAAAGAGATTTTGGAACAACATTTTCTGTGTTCAGTTCTGGTCTCACCTCTTTCATACCCGTCAACCCGGCTTTTGAAGATCCAACCTTCCAACAAAGGGAGATCACCTGAAAGACATGTAGCGGGCTATTATTAATTGTCAAAAATATATCAGCATCCACTGTCTGGATTCCTGAATATGATTTTATTCATCTAGCCAACCAGTTATCGACACCAGTGTTCAAAAACACGAAACTCGTACTCGATTCGAAATCCAGCTGAGTCGACCGAGTTTTATCCCGACCTGGTTCGACTCGGCCAAATAACTCAAGTCGAAAACTGGTTTAGTCGAGTCGACTTGGTCCAACTCGGCCGAGTTTTAGACCAGTGATTGACACATATTTCACAATGAATATAAATGTATAGCTCATACACAGGGGAGATCCATATCAAGCTAACATTTTCTCGAGCATTTAGAGGGTTGTTAGCATGCATTCGCATGTAAAATTCAAATGTACATTTTTTACGAGAAATACATAAGTCAGATAACTGCTGTATGTCCCAAATTTTAAAGCATTGATAAAAATATGCATATGTATGCCGGAAAGATTAATCAAAATTAGCTATAAATAAGAATAATCAGATGATGATCACAACATTGACAGTAAATAACTCTAAAGCTGCATTCAACAGTATTTTGGTGGAACAGAGAAATCTTTCCTCCAAAGTACATACGGATTAACAAATTAGTTACATAATTTACGATGGAGAATGTTAGCCATATAGTCAGTATAGAGGAAATCATGAAAGAGCAGTACACTGTCCTTTAAAGCATACATCAAGCATATGGTTGAAAATCAGCTTATCATAAAAGAAAGTAAGAAACCAGTAAATTAAATCTGTTAAATATTAGAGCAAATTACAAAAACCTTCTCTGAACTATACACCTCATTACATATTGGTCCCTCAACTTCTTTTTAGAACAATTTGATCCATGAACTATGCTCCGTCTGCATTTAGCCCCCTCTGTCAACTTTTATTCCGAAAATAACCTTGTCCTAGTAAGCACAAGTTAACTATTCTAAAACAATTTTGAGCCTTATTGGATATTGATAAGGGTATTTTCGGGATAAAGTTGAAGGAAGGGTCTAAATGCAGATGGAGCATAATTTAGGGATCAAATTGTTAAAAAAAGAAGTTGAGGGAAATGTGGTGTATAGTTCAAGGGAGGTTTTTGTAATTTGGCCTAAATACTAAGCTGTGTTCTTTTCCTGCGAGTTGGAACTCCCATAAAATGGACCCATTCCCGTGTTCTATCCATAACAAGGCTTGTATGTTTGCATGTTCCCTGGAAAATGAAAGCCCACTTTCTGTGGGAATTCATTTCTCAACCAGAACTTAAGGCTTGTAAACATCTTTGTACCTCCCCCATGCACATGGTGAAAGCATGTACCCAGGTGTGGGAAGATCGTGAAAGCAATGTCGCCATAGATGACGCTCAGGTGGTTTTATGGGAAGAGCATGATAATGAACCCATTTCCAGGGAGTTCCAACTCCCAGGAAAATGTAACACAACCTAAGAGGCAATTTTTTTTTGTTGTTGTTGAAGAGGTAATAATTGGTAGGACTGCTAATCATTTTTCAATTCCTTGGGCCTTAATTTTTGTTGTTGTTGCTAGCTGAATATGAAATGTTATTTTTGTAACTTAGTTATAATATCCAAATAGGAATCACAAGGTCTGGAAACACAAGACACCCACTGCCCCAACCCAACCCCTGCCGCCGTGGTGGTGTGTGCCCTTTCATTCATATCTTTTAACTCTCCGGTTTCTTCTACTTACTTTCATCAGCCCTTTAACCCTCTACTACAGACCTAAGAATTCGCTATATCGAATTCGCTATATCGTTTAAATTCATAATTTCCTTGAAAGGCTAGTTCCAACAAATCTTAGCAGGACAGCAGGCTCATGCTGGATTAATGCCTCCATTGGAAAGATTACAGGTTAACCAATTAGCATAAATCCAAACCTAAAGTCACAGCATAGCATCAAGCAACAATTGAATTAATCCAACATTATGATCGTGTTGTAGTTCATCACTTTTACTGCCCTTTCTACTCCATTAGCTAAGATAGTGGCATAGGTAATGTTCGGAAACTAGGTTTCCATCCTTCTCTGTGTTCGTGCTTGACCAGCGTCGGGTCCATGCCGGATCTGATTACAGTGAAAGCTATTCCAATTTCACATGCTTGGGGTGGTTGTGGAAATCGGCCTCACTCAGATACCAATGGTTGCACCACGGAAACCTTCAAGCCCTCAGGATGGTGCTCAAAAATTTGAGGATTGGAACCCTACAGAGATCCCACAACTACACAGAGAATTCGATACACCAACACAATAGTACGAACACCACAAATTCACCAAGCAATCAAGGATTTGGATTATCACTAACAAGATAAAACATCACGCAGTGGTTACCGTTTGTCGGATCCCTCTTCTTGCTCCTCTCACAGAAACACTCATAGATTAAAGAACACATGCTCGAGAGATATAAAGATATATCGGAGGATCACCAAGAGATGAAAGTAACTGCCGAAGTAGAAGCTGAGGTAGATGAGTCAAAGAACCCAGATGAAGATTTGGATTAACTTGAAGGAAAACCCGAAGACGAACCTCCACTCTCTCTTCCCTTCTTCCTTCTCCATCTCTTCTTCTTCTCTCTTTTTCCTTCCTTCCTCTCTCTTCTCTCCTTGAGGCAAACCCTGGATTGAATTTCCCTTCCATCTCCATCCTTCAATTCACTCTCTTCTGTCTCTTCTTTGCCCCCAAAGAAACCCTAACATGCTTATATATGAGCCCCGAAGGAAATACGAGTCCAATCATTACACATCAGTCGACACCCGTCCTGGCCAAGTAGGTCGTGCACATGATGGGTTCATCCAGCGCACATTCAGATTTGGGATTTACTCGCCCGACTTTTCTGTCATAATGGTCGTGCGCACAACCTGACCATGTCATGTGCATGCCTTCCTGACAGATCGGTCTCCTGTGTATCACAAACAGGTCATGCACACAATGGGGACATCTTGCTTCCCGGTCATGCACACAATCGACTTCCTGAAATTTTGCAACTGCCTTTATTCCCTTATACCTTGGTCCTGCTGGGGAATGCCAATATCGAGCCATAGTCTAATAATCTCCACCTAGGTGAGATATCCTCCAAGAGTCTGATCGTCATCACTACCTGAGAGAACCTGTGATAATACGTCTTCCTTGTCGCCTTATTTACACCCTACACCAGGTGCCCGATCATCTAGATTCTAGATTGATGATCAATCAATATTAGCTTTGGACTTGACCGGAATCCATTTCGTCACTGTCATCATGCCTTAGCTTGCTCCACCTGCAGACATGTTCTTCACCAAACTCTCTGCTAGAACTATCCCAGTTGTGACCTTGTACAAGCCCTCCATTGCAGACTCCCCTTCAAGACTGGAGAAGTGTCATCCGAAACCACCAGGACCACCTTGACCGGTGATCCTATACCCGAGAAAATCTAATTTGGAAAGAAATTAGAACGCCTCTCATACCCAGAATGTGACGAACGTTCACGAGTGTCCGAACTGAACTGTTCGACATCCTCATGCGAATATTTCCAACTCTACTGGTCTACATCCTGGAGTCATCGCCGATGCAAGATCTATTGTTTGAGATGTGTCGCTAAGTGTCTACACAGTTAATAAAAGTTATGTAGTCCAATAATACACACAAATCACCTAGAAACTTGGAAACCCAACAAATAATTGTGGTCACCCTTTGAAGAATTTAAAAGGGCAATGGCACAATTTTCACTCTTTTGGGGGAAGCCACTTCCTATAGCAAACAAGCTAATAACCTACTCTTTCATAATGTATGGAACACATTCAGGTAGATTTTCCTATTAAAAAAGGTGGAGAGTAAAATTCTAGACATTGAATTAAATAATCAGATAGCAAGTACACTTTGAATGCCCGATGACGAGAACAAATGATCAAGGTTTTTAGTTTCGTGACTGGTTTTGGTCAACACCAAAACCAAAATTTCAGCCAAAATAGTGGAAAATTTTGAAATGGTAAAATAAAAGATGTCTTTGGATTTTTTTATTTTAAGTCTTTTATAGTTGAGTTGCACATATTTACAGGAATTGGTTTTAGAAAACATACAAATAACCAAATAGTAAGCTTGCTTGGACCATGATAACCAAGATGGAATACCAATAAACTGGAAGAAAAATAAGTTGATAATAATCATATAGGATATATTTACATATATCTATATAGTTTTGTTGAAACTCATCGTCTTCACCTCATCCCATTATTTAATAGTTGTCTCTGTCTTACCCTTTCCCTCAACAGTCGTTGTCTCTATATTTCCCTCCATATTTCTGCTTCATTTATTAATTTTCTCTCAACAACATGACGCATAAATCCCTCACATGCCTCTCGTCAAGCAACATCTCTATTCATATTCTTCTAAAAAAGAGGGAACTGGTCCTGACCTTAGTCACAAAGTTCGACGTATGTTGTTTTGAAAAAAACGCGTTTAAAACGCGACTTAATAGACAGCCGATTTGTTACTTTTTTTTTTTACAGGTTACCAAATTCGCCGTTTTTTTACCGTTTTTATTAAAAAAAGGTTAAAATGTGTTTTTTTGCCGAACTTTGTGACTTTATCGATGATGAGTCCGATGACATTGAAATTCAACTTTCTTCCAATGATGAGTCCAATGGCATTGAATTCATGGAGGATAAAGAGAATGAAACAAGAGAGAATGATGCAAGTTTGGCATTGGATGCTCTCGACGACACGATGGATGCTTAGTTTCTATTTTCTATTCTATTTTGATTAATGACTATTGGACAATAGACATTTTCAGTTTTGTAATATTTTCTTTTGGGATGTTGTTATCAACTTATCATGATGTTCGTAACTTAATATGTTACTTTGTTGGGTGGTTGTTTTGTTGCTTACTTGCATTTGCATAGTTGCATGATTACCTTAGTTGATTTGTTGTTGTTGACCTATCATCTTATATGTCGCGTTAGAAATATCTTAGTTGTTTAAATGTAGGCTAAAGACTTTACTTTTGAAGGCCCCGAACTTGTCTGTTTTTTTCCAAATTTCACCATCCCCGAACCCATTTCCCCCCCCCCCGACTTTTATCCGTTTTTTTCCCGAACTTAGACATCTTAAGTTTTATAATATTTTCTTTTGGGATGTCGTTAACAATTTATCATGATGTTCGTAACTTAGTATGTTACTTTGTCGAGTTGTTGTTTTATTGCTTACTTGCATTTACATAGTTGCATGATTAACTTAGTTGATTTGTTGTTGTTGACCTATCATCTTATATGCCGCGTTAGAAATATCTTAGTTGTTTAAATGTAGGCTAAAAACTTTACTTTTGAAAGCCCCAAACTTGCCAATTTTTTTTAAATTTCACCCTCGCCGATTAAAACCTTAACCCGTTTTTCCCCCTGACTTTTATCCGTTTTTTTCCCGAACTTTTCGATTTTTGTCAAACTTTTCCAAGTTTTACCTTTGCCAACTTATTGCCGAACTCGAACTTGGGGACTGGTCTAGACGTACGACATTACTCGCCATATAATATTACGGTTCATCCCATACAGATGAACTCCACTTGGAACATCCTACATGTACCACCAAGCGGCGTTCCGCTCTTCAACGGAAACGACGAGTACATACCTATTCTACAACTCAGATGCAGGCGAGAACAACAACAAGAAAGATGTCTGTCAAGACAAATACATTGACGATGACAATGGTGGAGAAGGCAACTGCATCGTCAAGTTCAGTGGTGGCGGAGGCAGCTGCGCCGCGAGGACCGGTGAGGATGACATCGGTCTAAATCCAAGTAAATCTAATGACAAAATCCGGAGACTCCGGTGATCCGACGAGATCCGGCAAATCTAGGAGCAAGATCTGATGAAATTCGACAAAGTCGGCGAGATCCGACGAATCGGACTGTGAATCTGGTGAGATCCGAGAGCAAGATCCGACGAAGCCTAGCGGGATCCAACGAAATCCGGTGAGGTTTGGCAGCAAAATCCGGCAATTTCTGAGAGATCCGATGATTCCAATAAAATTTGGCGAAATCCAGCAAGATCCAGCTATCCCGGCGATTCCGCAGGCGAGAATCAATGATTCCAATGGCGAGATCTAGCAACTTCGATCAAAATCAGTCTAACTTTTGCGAAATCCGGCGAAGTTTGAGTGGTTTCAGTCGAAACCAGACCCTATTTAAAGTCCCCCGCCCACAGGCTTCACGAAATATGTGAGCTGGTTTCAGTCGAAATGATCGAAATGACCCCAAAACAATCAACTTCGTCGAAATCAACACCAAAATGGTGGGCAGTATGTGGCTTCAGTGGGCCATAATGCTAACGGTAGGAATCTCATCAAAAAAGACGAAATAGGTCTAGTTTCAGTTATCCCTCACTGTTTCGTCCGAAATTTTGATGGGCCTCACCATTTCATTCGAATTCACGAAATTTGCTCGAATCCTGAAATTTCACCGAAATCGGAACGTGTCAAGGTTTCAAACTCCTTTCATTTCGGCACCGGTCGAAACCGAAATATTTCAGTAAACTTTTAGAATTTCGACGGACAATTCAAACCATGCAATTGATTGACTACTAGTCCAAGATTAGGTGCTCCAATATATGAACTAAAACTAGAGGGGTGTTGAAGATCTAATCCTATTTATGTGAGTCATGAGTGATTCAAAGTTGTGACATCATATATCAAGATTGAATTAACTTCAGCTTTCATTATTGTGACTTGGACCACATTTTCATGTTGAAGAAGTCAGTGCCATGGGTGCTTTCCAAAATGTAATTTTTTGAGTTTGGATATTGCTTCCCAATTTCCTTAACCTCAAAAATATTAAAAGAGAACTACGTGTTGGAAAGAAAGACTGTGTGCTTTGCTCTCTTCCACCATCCCTCTCTTTTCTCTCATTAGTCATTACTTGTTCTACTTCATTCCTATCATTCCTTAAATATCCATTACATATTTTTAATTATTTACATCATATTTTTTTATTATTTACATTCATACGTCCCATTAGGGAAATGCTCTTTTAAGAAATTTCCTTGGGACAAGGGACTCATGTTGGATCGATCTCTCTTTTGAAGGAATCCCAGGTTTAGTCTATAAGCATAATTTGAGACCTAGCGTCAACAAATCTTAATCTAACTTTTTAAGCTATAGTTGGGAGATTTCAATAAGATGATAAGAAATTAAACTTCAAAATGTAAGATAGGAAATTGTTGATTTTCAGCAAACGTAACAGCTCAGCACCAATAACTTGATCATAGATGCCATAAATTATGCAGAGCAATCTAATTATTCAACATATCATCTTAGTTAGCATAACCCATGGCAAACCTAGCAAGAGAAAAATCTTACCATCAATGCACGGTTACGAGAGCGAGGAAGCTCTTGAATAAATTTTTCAAATGCCTGCAATCTTACTTTTCCTTTAATATCTATATGTTCAGACCAATTGATATCTTGAGCCTTCTCACCACTATAAAAAAAGAAACCAATAATCATACTCCACAACTTTTCCTCAAACTTCATGTAAAAACTAAAAACTGTATTTTCGATAAACTTCACCATACATCCCATAAGATTTTCTAACGCTTAAAACAGAGAAGACAGGTGATGAAGAAAGCTATTTCATCACCAAATTAATAACCATGCAAAAGACATTCCTATGGGAACCTTGCAACATAAGGCAAATTAATGTGTTCCGCATGTGAGATGATACTAATTCAAATTACCTTACATGATAAATTATCATCTATTCTACCACATGATATAGCAGGTTAAACATGGTTGAAGACTTGAGAACAGGAAATGGATACACACACACACACACACACACACTATATGTTTCTGCCAACATATCCTTATCGGACAGCTTTAGAGGCAGAGATATGATAGCGGGAGTAATTATTCGTCATGACAAAATTGGGTTTCAAAGAACTGAATTAGAGCTTTCAGAAATGTGATATTACCAGAAAGGTTACAATTTTCCATGGGATCTTGAGTAACCATGTCACTCAAGAACACAATGATATATTGCTTTCTTCAAGATGTTTGCATGCTATCTCATTCATGGATATTGATATCAACTGTTTTTAAGAAACTTTAAATTGTTAATTACAAAATCTACCAAAAATAAATAGATTATAATCTCTTTACTTTTTCGCCAAATTGCATCAATTTCAACTTATGAGAATCATGATACCTGCTCAACTATGTCCCAAATCTCACTGATTTTGAGAACGAACACAAAGAATCCACTCATGTATAACAGACAGACAAACTTGGGGAGGGAGGGCATTGGCATTTATAGTATTGAACCACGGACTTAACAAGGAAATTTCTTGGATAAGATACCCTTTTGATCCATGGACGAACGAACTTCCTAGCAAAGCTATTGTAAAGAAATTTTTTAAAGCTATACAAAAAGTTAGGGTGCCTTTATACCATGCTCTCATGCACAAAATTCAAATATAGTTTTTTCCTTGTGTAAAATATACATATATTTTCAAATTCGCTGCCTTCTTGATATAGTAACTTTTGAACTAGAGAATTCCAAACAAAAGGCTTCCCATCATGTACACACAATATAACACCGAGAGAGGTATATCCATAATCAAGTTCATTAGTTGAAACTTAAACATATTCAAATCAAGACATTGGATTAGTGAAATTGATTGAGATCTTATACTTGGTGAACTCAACTATCATGACATACGCTCTTGGCGTGTAATTGACTATATACATGTTATTGGTTGAGCTTCCACTACATTGGTCAAGATGTTGGATAATAGATAATGAGCGAATAAATATAAAGGAAAATTTGGGGGGCAGCTGCAAGTTTTGACTGACTTCAGATTAGATACTAAAATTAATTTGGAGTTGACATCTTATTTTTGGATCCCATCTGAAATCCATAACTCCTCAAGATTTGAGTTTCCAATTCAGACTTACAGTGCCTAAAAGAGACAATGTTTGATGTTTAGAGACTAAACAAGCTAATATGAATGGAGTTATTTTGGCTTGAAAATGCAGAAGAAGGATTAGGATGTAACCATAATCATAATCATTGAGCTTGTCCTATCTTTTTGGGGATGGATTTATGAATCCACCTTCGCCTATCAGTAATGTTTAGGGCCATATTTGTTGCCACTGAAAGTCTGTCCTTATCTTTTCTAACAACTTCCATCAATGTTACTTTTGGCCTTCTCCTTTAAAGCTTTAAATTATATCTTAAGTTTAATGATTAAAATTAGTTTGGTTATACCAAGGATTAAAAAGTTCTAGTAACAGCGATGTGTGTGTATGCGTGCGTGTGCGAATGTGCGTTCATGTGGGCATATGTGCATGTGCGTGTGTGGTGTGGAGAGGATATCCCCATGGAGATAGTTATCTTGTTATGAAATCAAAAATTGATTATTTATTTACTAAAGAAATCATATGATCCCTTTTAGTGTCGTTTATTGATCTCCTCGTCTATCTTGTCTCTCTCCGACGCCCCTTCGTGCATCTATAATTGAATCTTTTATTTTCCAGTATCAGAGAAGAAAAGTAGAGAGTTAAAAATATCTCTTAACGTTGTATGAATTAGTGAATAGTAGTAATACCCACAGCAAGTTGAATACTTGACATTATGTTGTCAGCTATCTCCTACCTGTCTGCAACCGCTTTAATGTTGGGGTCATGTTTCATAAAGCATAGACTTGTATCGTGATTCAAGAAGCATAGATTCGGTTCGACAGAGTATAAACTAGTTATTTGGTATTTAAACGACCCTTCAGATAAGGAAGTCATAAGCTAGCTATCGGGTGTTCAAATGACACTCATCCATAGCATTTTAGGACTATATTAGCTATCCGGCCTATCCCCAAAATTATGCCTACTTGGAAAGTTCATATTGTTCCATGGCTGGTGACGTCGGACTCCAAATCTCCTGAGAGTGTATACCCCATGGGAATGTGCTGGTTAGATTGTGTACTGTCTATAAGATATGTTCTTTTTTTGTACACTATGGATCTGTTGAGTCCATGAATAGACGCGTTTCGCGTTAATGAAAGATTCAATTTATGTTTTCCAGTTTAATGATCTTAGGTGTAACTGTTTAGAAAAAGCTCTTTTCCTTCTTTTTTTAACTTTCACATTCTATGGTAAATACTAAATAATGCAGCTTTCTTAAACAGACTTAAACAGTGAGAATCCTAACCTTAAACATGACTTGCCTTTATTTAAGTAAATATGTATTAGGGGAATCTTTATGTCAATGCCAAGCATCAGCTTTTCAGACATCATTAATTTCTATTATTATCTCCAACCATTATAAATAGCATTATATTAAATTTATTCAAGTTCTATATCCAGGTCTGCAAATTTTATGGAAGAAATGTCATAATGTTGCATCACTTCAGCAGAACAAAATAGAAAGCTTATTTTTTTCAAGAACTTGTATTCAAGTGGGCAGCGACTCATTGATATTCATGTTCATTCTATAAAAATCTTCCTTGTAATAGGAATTTGTGCTGTAGCAGTTGCACCATCAAGAATGGCAATTTCCACTAATTGATACACTTCCGGTGTTCATAAAACTATGATTCACTGCCAAACATCGCAAACCCTTTAACATATTCTTCCTAATATAATCTTTTGAGCATGGTTTTCAATATCCCTGATAAATGGCTGATTTTTTCCCCTGTCGCTGGTCAGTGACACGATACCGACGAGCATTCCCATTTTTACAGGGAATCGGCAACTTATAGCCATATCGTCGATAAAATGGTTAACCCATATAAAAATTGGTGGAAAATGGGGATAAGTCGCTCGCGTCGCCCAGTTTTTCCTATTGTCACCGAAATCACTTGGAGAACCCATTTTTGAATAATTTTGAAGGTTTCTTTCCCTTTTTGACATTTGAGTTTTAAAACCAAATATAAGCTATGTGTAGCATGTTCTTGTCTAAGCTATATGTAGTGTGTTCTTGAGGAATTTGGGGCTATTCTTCACGGGTTTGTCGCATGATGAAATGGCAGCAGTATTGACTCCACTGTGAGCAGATACAGAGTGGGATCTCGAGCCGGCACAACCTTTTTGGATGCAGTTGTGTGACTTTCAGATGGTTAGTTATGTTAGATGTTTATTATATATTATGAGTTATGATATTAATATGTTATCTAAGAATTATAAGATTCGGTTATGGATTATGTCATTAGTGAGATCACTGAGATGTATATCGTGCTTCTAAGTGTTTGTTATCTTATTGTGTTTGTTTATTTCTTACATACATTCAGTTATTCATAAACTCATTAGTTGTGTTACAAAGTATCTGACAGTTTACAAACTCATCAACAGAATCTCAATTGAGTGTCATCTTAAATTAAGGATTTATTTTTGTATGTTTTTGGTCAAAATGATGTATCTACACATCATAAAGGGATTAAAAAAACCTTGAAAATTGCTATAACTGAGCCCAGTTTCCCTCCTATTTTTTCTATTTTCCCCGATTTGTTGTGACAACAATACATAAGCGGAAAAAACCCGATTTTTCCCCCGAGCCACTTGGTGATACCGACAACTATTATGACACTTAAAACACTGCTTTTGTGATAAGACCACCTAATCAAGGGGTAAGGAGAAGTAAGGTCTTAAAAAGTGAGATGCATTTTTTCAAGAACTATAGCTATTAAAATTGTTGATATTGGCCTATTTAAATTATGCATAAATGAAGTTTAAAGTCCTACTGCCAAGTCTAGCCGCATGAGTTTCACAATAACTTTAAGTGGTCCTAAACGTTTTCTATTTATAGACAACACTCAAAAAGACAACCAAATTGGAGTACAATTGATTGCATAGCTTTTAGAGACGTCTAGGTAAGTGTATTAATAATATCATACACATAAATAAAGTCTCAAAAGGGGGACAGTAGCTACACCAAACCTTGGCATACACTAGCAAAGTAACAGAGTTCGACAATTGATATAACGCAATCTATTCAACACACAATAAATAAGGCCTCGACTGGAAACACTATTCGACAAGAGAAGCATGAGAAAGATACTTGGGTATCCTGGTTCCCAATTCGGAAGTCTGGAATCCTTAAAACAGTTATCAAGCTTTCTCTGTATAGATAACTAAACTTTCACTTTTGATTCTCTGATGGAGCTTCCACCACAAAATAAATGTTTTGGATGTTGACAAGATAATGAATCCACACTATTTGACTTGTGGAAGAATAGAAAAGGAATTAGAGAAAAGGTGTAGATTAGAATAATCTGAGGGCTTAGACAAGGGCATCAAAATATTACAAGCAAGCAGGAAATGGCTTTAGGGAATAGTGGAAATGAAATAAATAGAATCTGCATGACAAAAGTTGTAAATCGAATATAGGAATGAAAACTTGAAAGGCTTAGCTTAACTAAACCAAATAAAAATGTGAGGAGAAACAACTCTCCCCATGGAATAAGGTTGGACTGAGAGTATCAAGATCTAGGAGATCTAGGATTAGCTAAGGAAAGATTACCGAGAAGTGGTTGGTCGAATGAGAATCTGAAGGAGGAACATTATAGTCATTTAAGATTATAACTAAAAAGTATTACAAATAGTGCATCGATATTTCCTTTTTGGACGAAACCAATATCCAAATAAATGACATTATGGGAAACGAGTAATTTAGTAGAAATTTATAATATACCAATGGACAATAAGGCGGTGGAATAAACATTACAATGGTTCGGACTTCTTCAATGAAGATCAAAGGAGGCACTTGTCTGGAATGAATTACAATCACATGTCTAGGTTGATGAGGCGCGAGAGAGGGGTAAACCCCAGATAAATAGTTAGAGGCAGTGTATAGGAATCTTAAAATGCTTGGAGTTGGACTTAGAATAGGAAAAAGTGACGCAAAAGGATTAGGAGTTTGACATCAAGTAGGAGTTTATCTTAGCAATAGTAGCACCCACTTAACATTATGTAGCCTACTTTGTTTCAATGCCTACCAAAAAGTTTCATGTTTTTGGCTACTCTCCCTTCCTCTCTCCAACCCACATTCTTCCTTTTTTCCATTCCATCCTCTATGTAGTCCCAAAAATTTTCCAAGTTTTTTGCTACTCTTCCTTCCTCTCTCCAACCCACCCTCTTCCTTTTTTCCATTCCTTCCTCTATGTAGTCCCCCCCTACCAAGTACCAACTAGTACATGATTCTTGCCAGTGATTTAAGGGAGTCTTTGCAAGGGTACAACCAGTTGGAAAAACTTTGCTAAACCCCTAATGTAATCGTCTCAGGCTTTTGTTATACTCCATAACCGACCCCATGCAATGGGATAAGGCTTGGTGGTTGTTATATATATATATATATATATATATATATATATATATATATATATATATATATATATATATATATATATATATATATATATATATATATATATATAGGGGCGTGTTAGGATGCGGCGTGCGGTGTCGCACCGCAGTCATCTGATGCACCGCTGCGTGCATCACACGCACGCAGCGGGAGCATCAGACGGCTGCGGTGTGACACCGCACGCACCGCACGCCGCATTTTATCATTCCTATATATATATATATATATATATATATATATATATATATATATATATATATATATATATATATATATGTATATGGGCCCAGGAAGCTAAACTCGAGTTCACCATTCAAAATTTCAAGTGGTGAACTCGAATGGAGAAGCTACCACGTGTCCTGAGAAAGTGTTATACTCTTTTTTACTTTTTGCTTTATGTTTTTTCAATGTTCAACCCTCTTAAATGCATATCCCCTCTTACTTACTTTATGTCTTTTCAATGGACACATGGCGCAATATAAACCATGTTTCACCATTCATTTGTGAACTCAAGTTCACCAAACCCTTTCCCATATATATATATATATATATATATATATATATATATATATAAACACACACTACAGCCTATATGATTCTTTGGCTAATAATGTTAGAAGAGATTTAGTTTGAAAAAATACACAAAGAAGCATTTAGTAGAAGGGTTAACACTTCATCGTTTGGGTTGTGACAAGATTACCATGAAAGAAGAATTAATTGGTATTTAGTCTATTTCCCCAAAAGTAGTCACCAATAATGATAGATTTTTATCACCCGCAAAAATTGTTGTATTACGTAAAAAACCTCATCATCCGGCCTTCTCTCTTTCTCTCCTTTTCTCAAAGATGGAGGTGGTAACATAAGTATCAAACATTCTCTTATTCTTTGTTGGCAATATATTTGATGACATTCCTCGTAAAAAATATAATTCGTTGTTTCTTTTAGGAACTTAATTTGTTTGCATGTCATCCTTCTACTTACCGGTAAAGATAACATATCCAAATGCGTGCACAAATAGGGAACAAAAGACATTGTATAGACATTAACTAAGACATTGTTGCATTAGATAAGTAAAAATATTATCTCACCTTTTGTTGCACCCCCCACATCGGACTATATCAATGCATCTCTTCCAACACTTGCTTGTTATGCTTCACTATAGTACCAAACCTCATTTTCGCAAGCACGTTTCAAGCTTTGAAGAGTGTGATATTGGCCACTTGTAGTCAACCTCAGGTGAAGACACTAAAGCCACATGTTCAGTTTGACGGGATTACTTACAACGGCGGCAAAAACCGCCCATGTAGTTGCACTTTAGCTTGGAGAGGAGGCTTAACCTTTGGCACATGCATAGTAGGGATGAGCGTCGGTTTTGTCGGTTTTATCGGTTTTATTTTTTTCGGTTTTCGAAAAATCAAAACCGAAACCGAAACCGAAATAGTCAGTTTTTGTCGGTTCAGTGTGATCAGTTTTCGGTTCGGTTTCGGTTGATATGAGGTATGCTAGAACCCTTGGCTCTTGAATCTTAATCGTCAGTTCGTCACAAATAAGTGGATGATTGTGTTCTTATATAGTGCCAAAATGAAAGTTCAAAGCAAAATCAACCGACGTTCACTCTTTGAAGCATTGTAGATGTAACATAATTACTTCATACTTGCACTTACTGGAAACAAAAGTATTTTGGCCATTGGGTTTATGATTTAAGAAGACGGGTCGGTTTTTTCGGTTTCGGTTCGGTGTTCCATACCCGGGAACCGAAACCGATTTAATCGGTTTTGTCGGTTCGGTTTGTTTTCGGTTCGGTTTGATGTTCGGTTCGGTTATTTCGGTTAAATTTTGGTCGATATCGGTTCGGTTAGGCGGTTCAGGTCGGTTTTTGCACAGCCCTAATGCATAGGCCCACTTGTTGGAGCCCAATAGACTTTATTTAAGTATTTTAATTAGGTTTTATTAGGCATTTCCGGAGTAAAATTACTGCGAATCTTTAGCATCCTATTTTGAGTAGGATTAGGCTTGTTTAATCCTTATTTGAGTAGGAGTCCTATATGTAAACACTTGGGTGCCTATATATAGGGCCTAAGGCTTCCATCATGAATATCTTGCTTTATGAAATAAATCAATGCACTTTTTCTGAAATCTTTGTGAGAGAAATCCATTGCCAGTTCGAGATCGGATTTGGTGCGAGGTCAGGCCAAGGGTGCGAGATCCCCCCCCCCCCCCCAACACACACACACACTTAGCCACCACAAATAATCATCATATCATCCATAGTAAACCTTCTCTTGCGTGAACCTTAGAAGTGGTAAGATCTACTCACATATAGAAGAACTATCACAGCCCTTAATGACATAATGGCACGACTAGAAGCTGCGGAGAAGAAAAGGCAGGATGATAAGACCAAACTCAAATATTTACTACCAGCCTCTAGACAACCCATAGATAATGCTTCTGATGAAGAAAGTTCCCATAAAGTAGGTAATGGGAGAAGGTAGAGGCCGAGGTCAAGCCCATCGACAGGGTCACCAAGACCAAGTTGATCATGGCTTTGGCAAAGACGAGGTTAAGGTAGAGAGTACCACGACTCAAATGAGAAAGCAATGAGAAGTATCAAAATAGATACGACAAGTTTTGAGGGTCGTCTTGACCCGAAAGTCTTTCTAGATTGGATTGCTGAGGAGGGATGGGCAAGAGTCAATCAATACATGGGATAAGATGAAAGAAAAGCTTAAAAAAAAATATCTCCCCACATCCTATCGTTCCTATCTCATTAGCAAGTGGCAAAAATTAAAGCAAGCAAATAAACCTATTACCGAATACATCGAACAATTTGATTAGTTCATGTTACGATGTATTTGGGTAAAGGATCTTGTCATGAGTCTCATGACTTTGTCTACGTTTCGAGTTGGACTTCGTTATGACCTTCAAAAGGAATTGATTCTACGAGAAGTCAACTCGCTTGATCAAGCTTACCAACAAGTTCAGGAGCTTGAGCTGTACATGAAACTGCTATTCAGACAATGTTTTAACTCTCGTGATTCATATACTAAGCCAAATCAATCGAGAGCGAAAACACCTCCAGCTCATCCCCAGGCGAAGACCAATCCCAACACACCAACAACTTCTAGAGATAACAAAGAAATAGGAGTAGTTGGAGACCCTTCGAAGTTGGGTTCCTAGTTCTATAGGTGTCATGGCTATGGACACTTTGCTAGTCAATACCCCACTAAAGATACAAGAAAGAACCTGGTGATTGATGAACAAAGTGACTACGAAGAAGAGGTTTACAAACCAAATGCAGAGGATGGTGGAAGTGAATTTGGAGACAACGATGAGTATGCCCTTGTTCTTTAGGATATTCGTGCTCCACATAAGTTTTTCAATTAACACCTACCCCATCTATTAGGAGTGCCCTACAAGAATTCATGATCACTCCTAAAACTAATGAGAGTCCATATGATGAATTGACCAAGCAAGTGATGGGTGATGTGTATTACGCATTTCCTTTATGAAGTATAATATCTGAACGTATAAGGTAAGTGAGAATTACAGTATAAGTGAACCATCTCATTATTTCCCGACATAGAGCACATGCAAGCACTATAGAGCATGTAAAGGTCATGTACATCCATGTGGATTTAATTAACCTCCAAACAAAAAGTACTAAAGTGGGTAAGTTGGCTAGTTACAAAGGTAGAACAGTAGCTAGATACTTATTTCATCTGGTCATCCTCCTCATGAGTTTTGTTGCTACATGTTCCTGTCATGTCCCATCATGCTGCATGTCTAACAATGCTACAACCATGGAATCAAATGTTGACAGGTTTCTTACAAAATAATCGAAATGTCTCCTTTTTTTGACATAGAGATCGTCTGAAATTTCCATAGTACCAAATTTCCTTCGACACCACGAATGTCGGCCGAAATGAGAGACATTTGACCGAAATTTAACATCCGTCTTTTTTTCCAGACAATTTCACTAAAAAGTTTCATTTTTTTTAGCAAGACTCCATCCTTTTCAGTAAAAAATTTTATATTTTCTTTTGTTTTTAGTTCATAACAGACCAATATTTGACCAACTTTTCACTGAAATCAACCAAATTTGATAGAAATCGGGTAAATTTCCACCAACATTTGAGCGAAATTCGAAAATTTTCTTTTTTTTTACCGGCCGAAATCAACATTTAAAACCTTGGCTACCACTATTGTATTCTCCATTCTCTTCAACCATGCTATCAGAGGAATAATGCTAATCAGGAGCATGGTGAGGGATATTCATCACATGTTAACTGATATTCTAAGGCCCCTAACATGGGAGGGAGATTAAGGTAGGCAAACGTTCATTGACTTTCAGCTTCTGTACATGTACATCGACATCCTTTTGGTTTGGAATCTGCGTTTTGTATTTTCCTATGTTCAGGTATTTTTGGTTAATTCCATAGGGCTTTTGAAACCATTAGATTAGTGAAAGGATTCAATATACCCGGTAAATACTACTAACAAAGTAGGCTTTGCCAATTTACTGTCATTTTTATCCCTCTGCACATTGGCTAACTGAATTTTCATTTGGATCATTCTTCTTAATTGGATATGACACATGTCAAAAAAATAACTAAATGATGTTGAAGGTGAAAAGAGATTAATATTGCCTGAATAGCAGTATCTATATTTCCTTGCTAGTTACTAGCATGAAAAAATGGGCTTTGAGAAATCTTAATCACATCGTACTTAGCACTAAGAGTATGACAAGGTATAGCTGTTTGAAGATGATACACGCTGAGAGGATCATGTAATATTAACATTCCCTTTGCAAATTTTTAAACCAGAGACCATCAACTAGATTAGTTAACCTATAGGATCTGAAAAAGATTGCCTTCCTGATTGCTAAGTTTAACGTTTGGGACGATTACAGTCACAGGTTTGGATTCTTTCATGCCGAAGTCAGCGAGAAGCTCCTGAGTTTACTTTGCTAATAGAGAAAGAGAGGGGTGATGTTCACCAGAGAAGCCCATGGCAAGTTGCAGAAAAAAAATGATCAACATGGTTTTGTTTATATTTGTTGATATAAGTAAAAAAAAACTTAGTACTTGTTCTTAAAGGATGCTTCTGGAGCCTAGTTAAGGCTGAGCCGCATTTTGACCACTAAACATGTTGTTCCTCTTGCAACAATATGGGCTTTGAAGCAATTAATGGAGCCACCACCACTGAAATTTACCCAAAAAAACCATTCACAGCCAACTATATTTTGGTGAGGTAAATGGTTTATTTCTCAGAAAAACCCTCAAATTTTCCACGATTGCTTGAACTCACCAGAAGTCCTAGATAGCATTAAGTTTAATATTGAGTCTAATTAGCTACATTATAAGAACATGATAGGGCTACTTAGAAATAATACATGAGCACTTCTTTATATGGGTACGACTAGGGGTATGACTTGGGTGGGTTGAAGGGTCTGTCCATACCCAACCCAACCTACACACACCTTAATCCGTTTTGCCCGTGGAACCCATGGAAGCCCAACCCGCACTTGCCCGTTCGGGTTCCTCTGGTTGCCCAATTTGTAAAAAAATGGTCGGGTTGGGCGGGTTGCCCAATTAGAATACTTGTGAAACATACGTAGATGGGGGAAAAATAACAAAATTAAAAGGTCAAAACCATTTGATTGAAAATGAAGCATACTAAGTTATATCTATGTTGATTTTTTGGTTGAATTTTGTGTTCAAACTTTAATAACTCAAGCTATGCATGATCTTTGTTAGTAATACATCTGTTTATTCAACAAAATCATCGTTCAGTCCTAGAAGATGTTTTGAAGTTGGGGGCCCTAGCTACCTTACCTGCCTCTAGGCGGCAGGGCCAAGCCCGGATGCAAGTATGCCGATGTACTCAGGTTCCTCGGGTTGGGTAAGACTGGTGCCCAAACCCATCCAAATTGAAATCGGGTTAATATTTTTTTGTCCAAATCCGTCCACGTGTTTTACCAGCCTTGCCCATGCTTGTCCATTGTTCGGGTTGGGTTCGGCTTCCGCCCAGATCCCACCCCAAGTTATGACATATTCAACATCTGATGGTGGGGTCAAGTGACTGAAAACTGATTTCATGTATATATAATAGGTTGTACTTTGGGATCGAAGATCAAGCATCACCAGTGCTGATTAAAGATGAAATACAATATCGCTTGTTGGAATGAACATACAATTAGCTAGTATTGACTGGTATACTAGGGAAGCCGGAAGTTAAGAAGTCCCATGGTTAAGTTAGCAGACTTCAGATACAAGACCTTTGTGGTGAGGCAATAAAATGTGCCAAGTACTAGAGGAACTAAAGTCGACAGAAAATGATGGAGACCAGGACATCCTCTATCTATCAACATGTATGGCAAAAGTTGAAAAGCCACCATACAAAAATTTAGCACCGTTGATGGCATTGATCTGATTAGAATAGCTTTTCAACTTGCTGAGGCACTACCATAGAGAAGACTTTTCAGAAACTCCCTAGATCAGTCTAGATTTGCATCAATGAAGTTACACAAGCATTGAGAAAGAATTTAGAACTGCAGTTCACAAAACCGATATATCCGGTACCTTGGCTAAGAATTTTGCTGGAGATTGTAGACACAAGCATGGAAATGACCATCAGGTTCTTTGCAAGTCATATACTGAATGTGATGTCTGCTTGAATGGACTCCTCTAGTAACTTTCCACTAGATGAATTGGTCAGATTCTAATCAGGACTCATAGTAACATACTATGGGGGGTGCTTAGGTGCGGTCTGCGGTCCGTGTGGTCCGCGGTCGTCCGATGCACCACTCCGTGCATCGGATGCACACGGCCGATGCATCGGACAGCTACAGACCGCACGGACCGCACCTAAGCATACCCCTTAAAGTAATTTACATAAATGGGAACGATCTGTTCAATCCAGAGGATATCATGTTCATGGTTGTAGTTCATAAAGATCAATTGCAGAAGGAGAGGAGTAAATGAAGCCACACAAGACATGAACAAGATTGATGATGGATATTGTTGCATACTTTACTAGAAAAGAAAAGGGGTTTAATATGAAATCGAAGCGAGGTAATGCATGCTTGCTTGTATGAATAGGATAATGAGGAAAGGATATGAGTTCTTCGGAATTTTTGATGGCCGAAATAATGGAGATAGATGAAGGAAAAAAATATTGTATCAATTATAGCTCGTCTTTGATTTGTATATAAAGTGGTATGGGGAGAAGATAATTGGTGGTCAATGCTTGAAAGAAAGAAAAGGGGGCGAATTTCAAGTAGATACTTTAGGAAAGGATTTAGAGATATTGAGGAATATCAAGGGTGGGGTTGACCAGCTTGCTTGAAGGGAGAAAGAGAGAATGTACAGTTAAAAAACAATGAAAACTTCAGAATTGAAAAAGAGCTGCTTCAATGCCAATAACCTGAAGCCGCCTAAAGTTGAAAAATAATAACATGGAAAGGATTGGATTAGCCAAAAAATCAAAGAAAAACAAAAGAGACACGGCAAAGGATGGATTGAAGAAACAATTTCATGACATATAAGTAAGAGCAAAAGAGACGAGCAACTTCATAATTAAAACTAGAAACAAAAATGAAAACAAGGGCAAGGGATTTAACACAACGGTTATGAGAATATCTAGACATGGACATTGCATCTTAAGAAGAAAGAATCAAAGACAGGATAGTCTTTAAGATTCTACTATATATATTACTATAATGTTAAATAAACAACTACATAAAAATAATGCTACTACGTGAGGAGTTACCACATATCAACTTAAATATCAACTAAATGTCCACTTATAGATGCAGAGATATTAGAATTGTATTTCCTATAAACATTCACTTATATTTGCTTGGATATGATTCTTGTGAATTCTGAAATGACAAGCATACCTCTACCTTATGGGGCTCTAGCATAAAGGTTACTCTTTCCACTTTCTAGTTATGGGTTGTCTAAACTATGTTCGAAAAATCAATCTGAAACAATTGAGGATTTTTTTTTTGGTGTTCCTTGTAAAACTGCAAGAAGAGAGATATCATGGCCTGAATGGCAAGGAACTCTGAACGAGCACAGGCAGCCATAATTTACGCATGTGCCTCCTTGTTTCCATAACTTCACTAAGGGATTGCATGAATGAGGATCTTTTTTGGTATTCCTCGTAAAACTTCAAGTAGAGAGATATCACCGCCTGAATTGCAAGGAACTCTGAATGAGCACAGGCAGCCACAACTTATGCATACGCCTCCTTGTTTCCACAACTTCACTAAAGGATTGCACAAATGGGTTTTATTGTTCGGATCATGGCATGCTCATTTAGTTGCTGCATAAACATTTTATAGCCCTCACCATCACTTGGTTGCTTTATTTATGGTAGCAGTGATGGATGTTCATCAAATGATTTGTGCACCAAATGCTGCTCTAGCTAAAATATCTTCAGATATCTACACTGTCTGGTAGGAGTGCTGTGGATTTATAGATGTGCTTTACAATACAAAAAATCACAGGGCACCTCACCATCTTGGTGGTTAGTGGTTACTATCCGCTGGATTATGGAATATTCAGACTTTACCTCCAGCACACAAAAAAAAACAAGAACACCTTTTGCGAATTTGTTAAAATGTGATCAAATAATAAGCAATGCTAACCTTACCATCTCTTCAGCTAGATAGGAAAAACATCTTTTATGGCCATTCTATCAATGTATTAAAAAATTTATTAACATCAGATCTAGATTAAGTGGAAAATTGGATTAGTTTAGGACATATAGTAGCATGATTGACTATGAACCTTCTGGCGAGGTTATTCAGAAATTAAAACCGAAATGGTAGCAACTACTGTTACAATTATGTAGAAAGAGCAATGAGATGTTCAGTAAATAACGTCTCCCACCACCTTAAGTGATCCCATAATTCACATAGCGTAATTTTTCTCGAGGAACTCGTTTTAAAAAGCGAAGCAAAGCATTTTCCATTTGTGGGGAAACTGCCTCTCACCATGCGCTATGTAATTGGACGTTGGACTTTGAATTGGTGCTATGTATGTAATGAAAAAACAACAACCAAGGGATCCAAATCTTCAATATTATGAGTCAATGACCCAACCAACCAATCTAAGATGCTGAGCATATTGTAAGATTTTAGTTTTCCTAATTTCATTCCTCTGTTTTCAACTCACTTTCCACTTGTCTTTCTAACTTGTTCGTTTTGAAACATTACAACATGATATATCCTTCCTAAATATGTCCCATATCTCGAATTGGATACCTCTTTTTTTTATACACTTTCCATTTTTGCTAAGCTATTGTCTCCCATCCTAGCAAATATAGTATGCACGGACTTAATAAACTGCTAGAAATAAATTTTATAAAATATTGCCTAAAAAAAATTTACTCATACTTATATATAGACATAATGACTTTTACCAATAAATACTAGGACACGATACAATACAATAATATACTCAAATACCAATATGATATTATTTCATTTGAAATTTGTCTTCTTTTTGGATGCCCTATAAAGGCTTTAACCATTTCCCCCAAAACCCAAATCAAACCTACCAATAGAATCCTTTATCTTTACATCGGTATTTGTTATAACACTCTCAAATATGGCAATAGATTTGTTAGCGGATGACTTAGTCCCACATCGGTGAGGGAGGCACCCATCACCCGCTTAATATACCCACTATGGACCTCCCCTTACAACCCGGGTTTTTGGGCATGAGGGACCGAGGGTATCTAACATGGTATCAAAGCTGGCCCGTCTCCATCTCCGTCTCCTGCTATTGCTCCGGGTGCTCCCCACCGATCGTGCCTTGCCACGCGTGCTCCGCGTGGGAGGATCCTTGCCACAGATGCTCTGCGTTAGGGGGAGTGTAAGCGGATTGTCCCACATCGGTGAGGGAGGTACCCATCACCCGCTCAATATGCCCACTGTGGACCTCCCCTTACGACCCGGGTTTTGGGGTGTGAGGGTATCTAACAAGATTGTCTGAAGTAAAAGGTATTGAAGTAACCACTTTTCATACAAATGTGTGTGCGTAGAAAGAGAGAGAGAGAGAGAGAGAAGAATTGAGAGATAGGATCATACGGACATGAATCCTATTGGTGCAAATTACAGGTAAGAACTTTACATTGACAATCCACAGTCATGCTTGAAGCCTTGATGAAGCAGAAAGGCTTCAAAGTTCTGGACCCAACAGACCGGTCTGGTTTGTGCTAGTATAAGCTGACCACCAAGCTTCATAAAAGAAACAAAGATTTTAATGGGTGCAGGGCAAAATGCTCTTTTGTCAAGTTCCCCATTTATGGAGAAAATCGTAGTAGACGGATTGTTTGGGACAACGCTCAATTATTGGGTAATTGATTGGAGGCATAGATCTCTACACCACACTTCTTATTAAACAGACCACTTGTGCCGATAAAAGAGCCAGGAAATATAAAATCATTAGCCAAAATGGTTCTAATCTCTGACCGCCTAGCAGGAGAAGCAGTCTCATGGTCAAGCTTGAACCAATATGATCTACCTCCGTGTTAGAAAATGAAAGATACTTTAATCAATTGATAAGAGTAAGCATAAAAAGCAGAAGATTCCTTGAATGAGTGATCGACCAGACGGTTCAACGTATGAAGATGTTTGAAACAGTGTCATTAAAGGCACGCGCCTAAGTACCAGGCGCAAAAAAGGCGCGTCTGGTTGAACCATGTGCAATTATGTACTTACACTTGATATTTTTGACAATATGATTAAGTTATTAAGTAGATTTGATTCATGATTGCAATAGTCTGAATATTGGTATATTTATTGAATATTATTTACATTCAAAATTATTTATTATAGTTCTTAGGTAGGACCATTTGAGCAAATGTGGGTTGGATTTGATGACTTTGATATTATTTCAACTATTACAAGATTCAATAAGTTTCCTTCTCTTTCTCGATTTGCACATTTCATACTGATTTAGAAGATGTACACAAGCACAGGAATGAAATAACATATCCAATCATTCACTATTTATTTTTTGTTTGCTATAATATCACATTTGATATCTTATAACTGGATATTGAATTTGAACTATACATATTTGAAGATTTAATATATTTTAAATAGCTTATTTAGAGCTGTAATTCAAACTTACAAGGCTACAACATTTGTGTTGTTGCAACAACGATCTATCCAATTTATTTATTGTGTTAAGATTCATTTTCTTAGTCTAGTTATCATGTTTTGAAATATATATATATGCACCTTACTTCAATCAGGCGCACGCCTTGAGTTGCGCCTTGCGCCTAGGCTCTAGGAGACCTTTGTGGCTCATGTGCGCCTTGAGCCTTTCAGAACACTGGCTTGAAAGAGAAAAATAGGCAATCGAATGAACTCAATGACCGAAAATCCCAGAATTGGTGTGAAATTTGACCTGAACCAAATTATGTAAGCATGATACAGATAAGACAAACAAAAGGTGCTAGTGCAAGCGATCGACTAGAGAATAGGGCCTCAATTATGTCGACATACTCTTGTGTTACATGTACTAATGGTGAGCACCAAAGGAACTTGTGGAGCAACACAAGCATGAAGTCAATGCACCCTTGGTCGCTTACACAGTTACACTAACAATGGTGATACTAGTATTCAAGAACTTGCTATAAGACAAGTCACCTTTGACATGGTCATGGGTGAAAGAAATGCAGGTCTCAAGCAATGTTTAAAAAAGCGTTTGAGGCTTACGCCTCGAGGCCCGCCTCAAGGTGAGGCGGTCATGTGCTGCCTCGAGGCCCACGCCTCAGCAGTCATATATAAAAAGCCTATGCCTCAGCCTTAACAATAGTACACCTTCGTCCGAGGCGCGCCTCAAGGCGTACGCCTCTTGCACTAGGCGTGAAACATAGGACAGGGAGGGGTTAAAACCAATGTTTGGTGTGGGAGGGCACTAAGGGTTTTATATGTAAATCGTCCACATAGACCCTTTTTTCACCCATTGAAACCTCATAAACCTTTTTAGATCTCTTTAGGTTTTGAAACCCCCTTGTCTCCAAAAACCCAAAATCAAGATCTAGTGCTCATTTATTTTCCGATTTTGATTCCGAAGTTGTATTCTTCTTCTTTGTGGATCGTCTACCAACTACAAGTGAGACTGTGAAAGATAAAGCTTTGTTTCATGTTTAGAGGGATGGATCATGATCTTGTATCTTCTACTATGTTTTTCTATGTTTTTTTCTTTGTATTTTACCATTCTCATGTATTTGTTTTTTTTATAATCTTGACAATGTTAGTTTTATATTCGTATTTTATTGTTTGTTATTAATTGTTAGTTGCTACTTTAATTATTTTCTTGAGTATTAAAGAATTAAGCGTGTTTGAGCAATTTGACTTTCTATTTTGTTGTTAGATTGCTCGATGGAGTCCTGAATCGTGTCAGATAAGATATTTTCTAACACATTGTGATTTATTATGCATATCTAGTTCAATTATTATTACACATTCAATAATAGTATTTATTATGAATTTTTTTCTTTTTTAACCTTTTTTTAACCAAAACGCCTTGAAAAAATTCGAGGCTTACGCCTCGGTGCGCCTTGAGGCTTACGCCTCGCCTCTCCATAGGAAAAACGCCTCGGTACGCCTTTCGCCTTTTTAAACATTGGTCTCAAGATCAAATGAAGGAGCACTAACCTCCTCACCATTGAGTCGGAGGCCAGTTAGCCTACAATATTGAACATTGTGGTGCTCATCTTCCCAATGAAAAAATGGTAAGACTCGGCCGCCTCGAGACCAAAAGAGGATAAGAGAAACCAAGTATAGGTCGAAAGAAAATCCAAAACTGGAATGGATGCCATCATAGATATCAATCAATTTTCAGACATCAATTTTCGCTATCTCGGCCCTATTAAGCCAATCTATCCACTTACTAAAGAACGATGGATATGGTCGGAATAGTTTTTCTTACCCCATTTTGACCAATTCATACCTGACAAGAAGAGAAGAAGCTATTATCCTTCCCAATGTGTACAAGGAAAAATGAGAGTATTTCGTCATGAAAAGAAGGTGCAAGGGCATATCAGCCAAAAGATCTTCATAGTAGGGCCAAACACGAGTGCCAATATGGTCATGGTGTATCTCTACCAGTTCTTTCATCCTCTCGTGAACAGAATCATACGGTGGGAGGTGGTAGCCACCATTTGAGCGCTTCGTAAAGATAGAGAAGATGTATGAAAGAAGCTAATGATGGAAAGGTGATTGCAGCTCGCAGTAGTTCTAGGGTCTCAGAAGTGAGCGCATGAGGAAAAAAGAAGTAAAACCCTAGACCCCTGAGTCCCTAGTAAAGTTTTCGCACTTCATGCGATTAACACAAAGCAGACACTTTGTATTGAAGTTAAGGGAATATATATATATATATATATATATATATATATATATATATATATATATATTCGATTTTTGAGAAGCAATCAATACCACTGTCATTCAGGATCTTTTACAACGAATAGTTGAACGATACAATTGAGACACGAGTTAAACGGTCATATTTCCGCCCATTAGATCCCCAATACCAATATAAGGATCTATTACAGAGCATATGATGGGATGTATCTTTGCAGAGCCGAATAAGTATTGAGAATGGAATGACATTTGCATGTCATTCGACGTCCCAAGTCAAGTACCTGGTATTCATTCAATAACATTTTTCACACATTCCTTGCAAATCCTTAAGGACATGAAAGGGCATTGATAACAACATCAAATGGCTCCCAAATTGAGGTGTTGATCAGCTGATGAAATGGTTAATACAATTTAGTCACGTGATGATTCTAACATAAAATAGTGAATACACGAACTGAACGGCCTCAGAACTAACTAGATAAATCAAAACGGTGGATGGAGATCCTAACCATCTGGGTACAAGTTGTACAACCAATTGCAAAGCCTGCGCGGCCGACTAACAAACCCTTCCCACAAACACATGCTCTTGAAACCAACAAAGGGAAAGGAGACTAACAGAATAATGACCTAGAATCCAACTCCAACAACAGTCCAATGTCTCCATATTTTTATCAATTTCTTATTGCAACTTTCTTTTGTGCAATGGGCTGCTATTGTTTTTCTTTCAGTCATGTACCTCTAGCATTTTCTTTCCTATAATCGGCAAAGTCCGATCCTTTACTTTTGATGTAATCTTTACTTTATGCAAACTAATTCATATTTCAGCACATGTCTTTAAATTTGAGTGAATTTACCTGCAATGTACATACTCTAAATCTCTGTAAATCTTTCAATTTCGTGCAATTTCTTTAAATTTTGTTTATGTTTCATGCACTCATCTTTCAATTATCTTCACATTTCATGCACACACCCTTTAAACCAATGTTATTAAAACCGGACCGGACTGGCCGGTCCGGACCGGAAACCGGCGAACCGGTAGGAAAACCGGTCCGTATACGATATGAACTATTGTTGGAAAACGAATCGGTATTGAACCGTCGGGCCAGGCGGTTTTAGGTATAAACGAACCGGGGTTTTTTTTTATGCACAAATGCTCTCTCGCTCTCTTTATTTCTCTCTGTGTTTGACTGTGTTTGTTGGGCCGGTGAACCAGACCGGACCAGTACACAAACCGGTTCGTCCTCCGGTTCGGTTCTGACAACATTGCTTTAAACCCCTTTACTTTACGAGAATGGTCTTTACCTTTCCAGCATATTTACTTTCTTGCATCGTTTTATTTTCGACGCATCAACATTTCCCTAGCCTAATCTTTTAGGATAGCAAAGTTCATATTCACTATGGCATCAGAACCTCATTAGAAGTCAATTCCCAAAGCTTCCATATAATTGCCTATTTCAAAAGTCAGGAGGTGGGTCAATCCTCACACGATCACTCTACTCTTCCACCCATTTTGGATAATAACATTCGGACGGCTGATTGGTTAGTCGATTTGGTTTACCTTTAACATGCTCTCGCGCACACACAACATACTCGTACGTGTTTCCTTATGTGGCACAATGGAACCACAGCTCGGACAGCCACCAGCCAGCCTCAAGCAGAACAACCCGACATGAGTTTAAGTCGTTGTCAGTGACAGTAAATGTAAATAGCTTTTTGGTATATGTGCATTCTCCGTAGGCCAATATATAACATGAGAACATTATATGCAAGTCCATTGCCTCCTCAACTTTCAGGGCCTTCAAACCAACAGCCTATGGCACTTATAAATGGATGTAATACCAACATGTTCAATTATGACGACACTGGTCAAGCACCCAAGTCACATTCATATATGCAGAGACACCTACTAAAAGTTAGAAAAGGAGGGGAAAAAATAAGGAATAGTAGTTCATGAGAAAATTTAAGGGACCTTTTAAAGAAGGCAACTGTAGACACTACTGTAGAAGTGTTTAGCTGAAGTGACCCATCCCAGAGCTTTTCAACAATAACTGGAGATATTTTTGCAGCAACTGTCTTGCTTTGTTCATCCAAATTTAGACAAGGTGGGGAACCACTAAGCTCAACTGGTTTTCTAGCAAGAGTATTATCAGTTTCAGGTGAAGTTCCCTCTTCTAAGGAATGACATTTATATTCATTATTTGATCCATCTTCCGTCCCCATAGTTTCAGTTTCAAGATCCTTAGAAAAATGACCCATGGTTTTAAGCATCCCATTATCCACACGTGCATCTTCAAGAACAGAAGATTCTGTGAGCACTGGTATTTGAAGCATGTCTGTGCCTCTGACATTCGGATGCGTACCTAAAACACCATTAAAAGGATAATGTGTAGATCTTATTTCAGTGTTAGTATATAGATAAGATCCATAGACTTCCTTTCCATCTTGAACAGACTTTTGTCCACAGTTTGTTGCGGAAATTAGGATATGATTATTTTCCACAACTCCAAATTGGCCACTCTTTTTCACCTCAACCAGCCCACTTTTATCAGAATCCTGAATGTAGGCTCCTCCGCCAGGATTAAACTCCTCATTTAACATCCTCAATTTAGATGATTCCACAAAGGTCAAATTTTGAGAAGGAATAGATCGTAAAGGACATTGAGTACTTGGCAGATCATTTTTTCCAAACCTTGAGTCTATATCATTGTTTGATCTCAGAGTAGCCTGAGTCTTCTCCATAGAATCACCACTCTGTTTATAATATAATTCAAATTTGCTCGCTTCAGAATATTTAGGCATATCATATGCATGGCTTTGTAGATCTGGTAATTTTGGGGTTCCTCCAGCAGGCGTTTTGATTAAAAAGGAAGGTTCATTGTAAAGGAATGTACAGGATTTTGAACTATCAACTGCAGTCTCTTGAAAGTTTTCATCTCTTCCCTGCAAACTCATTAATGAGTTATTCATATTATAAAACTGGTAGTTCCCAAATTGAGACAGTGCACCACTTGGTTTAGCAGACTGTGAATTGTGATCAGAAAACATTTCAGGAGTTCTCCGTTGAGAATCTATTGCAACTACATTACGCTGTGAACTTGACTCTAGAGATAACACGTGTTCAAAATTGCCACTGTGATTTGCCCAAATTCTTGGAGAGACACCATCATAGACATTATTTACCATATCTGAATCCATGGCTTTTCTTTTTCTTGATGCTTCAGCCAGAAACTGTCCATCAGAACCGTCATGGGGATGCACAAATCTCTTGTTCTCCGCAAAGGATAGCTCAGAAGCGGTGGAATAAAAATTTATACTTGGACAGCGCAAACTCGTGCTCTTTCCTCTTTCGTCCCACATTTTATTATCAGGTTGTTCTTTGAAGGTCGTCACCTAGCAAAGCAATCGATCATACCCTAAGCCTGCAGCCAAACATAAATTTCAATCATTAAATTCTACATTACCTACCATATGCGTAAAATATGAATAAGAGAAACCATAAACTTAATCTGCCCAACACTCTAGAGTAACAAATAATAAACAAAATCTTCAGTATCTAAAGTTCAATAAAACCTTTGCTACAATTAGACCAAAACAGTAATTGGTCCTGGGAAAATTATCAGACTCAATAAAAACATAAAATTTATTCAATGACAACTATCATGTCTAAGAAATTGACTTTCACTCTTCAGAGAATCAGAATGAAAAAAAAAAATTGGTAATATTTTATTTTTCAACAATTTCAATTATTAAATGCTTATCTAAAAGGTAAAAAGTCAAAGTGTAAATATTTATGAAAGGAAATGCTAGAAGGAAAGGCCAAAGGCCTAAAATTAATCGCTGAGAGATCTAAAATTCTACAGATCCATGAAAACTATACCATTAAATTGCAACTATGAAAAATCAGCATGATAGAACATATCCAACAGAGAGTGCATCCAGAACCAAATTTTGAATCCTGGAATCAAGGACAATAATTTTAATACAAGTCAAGCCTGAGTCGCCTGACAGCACATTGACAGTTGCAGTAGTCTTAATCTAAAGTTTTAGATCAGCAGTATAAAGAAACATCGGATAGGCCCAATTTGATGTGCAAGCCAAAAAAAGACTTGAGTAGATAGAACATAGTCAATATTTTAAGCAAGCACAAGACTGAAACATTTTGAATTTGAACAGAAACCTGGCTTCTCCGATAAGAACAACATAACTTTCATGGAGAGTTAGCGTTGTGCACTAGGCACCCGTTCTTTACTTATCTTTTAACCCAATCAAGATTTTTTATACGCATTTGTGAATATCACTATTAGGTAGAACTTCCAGAATATTGAAAACCTTAATGAATAGAATATTTGGAAAAACTCTGACATGGTTGAACACTGGCTGACTATTATAATTGTAATTCATGTTTTCAAGTAAGATCCAATAAAATTTGCTTTTTCAACTTCGGTCCAATTCAAATTGTATAAGTTCTATCATGCATGATCTATAAATATGCACTATCTCACTTTGAATTAATCATATCTGAATATGTACCAAACAATGATACCATAACCATATTAATAAAATAATAACCATAAAACCTTGTCCCACCTATGTGGAGTAGGCTTCATAGATCCTTCTTCGCTAGTCATTTATGTTAACCGTTTTCTCTATTGTTGACGTCTTACCACTAACAAATATTGAATTAGGAATCATTCATAGTTTGAGTTTCTTGTTTACTATTAGCTTTCAACTTAATATCAACTCTCAAACGTTTTCATCCAGGATTGGGACCAGAATTGGCGGTTTTATGTCTAACAGTGAGATGAATTGTAATATGACCACTAGTACAAGCATGCATTATGCTATGAGATTAGAGTACATGTGCATAGCTAGCATCGCTAGATACTAGTTTACCCTTCGGTATTGTAACCTATCGACTCTATATATTAACTAACGACAAACAAAGTTAAAGATCAATAATTAGGACTTTAAATGGAAATAAAAAAGCAGAGAGGAAGAACATACATACAATGACACAAGTATCCAACATTATCAATGTCGGATGAGCATATAGTACCAAAAGATGTTGTTTGCTAACCAATGAGGTTGAAAGATATATTAAACTGATAGATTAATAATATTAAAGACAATGTTGAGGGAGCAATGACAAGTGTGGATGGTCATAGATCGCCAATATTGATCTAGCAATGGTTCAATAAATTTGTTTATCCTTAAGACTTTAATTATGTCTTTTCTTTTTGTTGGACCAGCTAGGCAGTCAGAGGACAGGGCGCTAGAACAAGGGCTCAAAGAGGTCCGGAGATCACAACGGAGAGGCAGCAACTACTATTTATTAATTTCTTAATCTCGTGAACATGACATCAACAGCCAGGATTCGCACACGCAAACAAGGCACAACGGCCTTGAGGGAAAGTTTGCCCCACAGTGTCCATACCAGGAGTCGAACATAACACCTCAGGTCCTCAGCAACATAGGAGTGAGAAAGTACCACCAGGTCAAGAGCCCACTGACTTTAATTATGTCAAATTGCTAACATTTAGGAGAAATAATGGTGCATGTTATTTGCATACAATATATTGTTCGTTAATATGGCAAAATAAAAGATCAGTGTTAGATTGAAACTATGGAAAAAAGCTCAAAAATATGGGTTTAGAAAACAAGAACAAAGTACATGGAGTGCAATAATAGTGGACGCTTTTTGTGGTCGAAGATTATGTCATAAACAAGTGACATGAGATTCAAATTATATTGTAAAGTGACATGAGATTCCCTAGGTAACTGTTTTTGCAACCTTGGTTCTTTTTTTTCCAAATTAGTCATATCCGAGATAGTTACTAATATTAATCTGATGTGAACCAGTTATTGATTTCACTCAAATTTGAAACAGATGTGTTGATTTAAAAGTAGTTCTAACTTCTGAGAGTGCTTGCTGATTTTATATCACATATAGAGGGGTTGGCTTATTTTAAATCAGACCTAGATGTGTAGCACAGTAAATCAAGTATCTAGATTCAAATTTAACCATGTGATATTAAAGACATGTAGACAAGAGGATCAATGCATGATAACATTGGATCTAAACATGATAACCTCGGTTCTAAACTCAAATCATTAGATCTAAGAATTATAACATCAGATCACTAAATTACTAGATCTTAACATAGTAAACATAAATTTATGAAATATCATTTCAGATCTACAAATGTTCGTTAAACCTATACAATATAAAATCAGATCAAGTAAAAATTTTAGAATTTCTGAATAAAGAGATTGGTTTGATTCATTAGATCATAGATATGAATATATGATCCATAAACCGCATTCTTCATGTACCAATTTTTCATGGAACATGAGAGAAGCCATGTGGTGGTGGGCGGCCTGATTCGTTCGACAGATCTAGTTGAGGTGGTTTTTGTTTACCAGCATGTAGATGGTCTAAGCTGCAATGACCGAGTCTTTCTGGCCATTGTGAACATCTTTTCTTATTGTATTAAAGAGGTATGATACCAATTAATGGGTGAATTTTGATCTAGCTTCGACATGATGTTAAACGCAGGATAGAAAACCTGGTTGATGGTATTCTTTTTTTGGATGAATTTTCCAAACCCGATCCATCTACGAGGTTCCACCCTAGATGGGTAGATCTTGCATCCACATGAGGATTTGAAACCTCCTCTAATGCAAGATCCGAGGTTGCATCACAATGGAAGTAAATAAAATAAGATTGAACCCATGACTTTCATCCATATGGTCCTTGAGCCAAGAATATGATAAAAGTAGGAGATGTACATGAAGAAGTGTTCATACCATTGCTTGAGGATGTGTATGAACTATGAAGATGACATGATGGGAATCAAATCTGGCATGCACGAATCTCTAGGTAAATAATAAATAAATTAAAAATTATGGAAACTAATAAAACTAAAATTATTATTTTTAGAATAAAATATTAATTTCAAAATAAAATATTATTTCTATTTCTAAAATATTGCTTAAATCCAAAATTATTCTATTTTTGGAACGATTAATTAGGGTAATTTTAAACATAGTTTGTTGCATAAGAATTGATTAGATTCAAATCTTTTAAAATTAGGTGGTTATATCTTCAGTAGGTAAGATTTGATTGATTCAAATCTTTTTGAATAATTAATCCTCATCTTTTTTGGGAGATCTTTATCTCTTCTTTTCTTAATTAAAGGCCTATACGTCCCATTGTAAGCACAATGGAATCAACTAATGAAAATGAAGCTTTTCGCTTTGATACGTTTTCCCTGGGATGATTCATGAGGGAGAGGCCATTATTTTGACCACCTAGTGCCTAAATTGAAACCAAATCAAAGTGGACCATTATGTCCCTCACTTAGAAATCAAACAAAATCAAAGGAGACCATCATGTCCATAAAATGATAGCCAACCAAAATCAGAGTGAATATTTGTGTCCTTAAACTAGAATCAAACCAAAACAAGTGGAGCACCAAGTCCCTAAACAAGAAATCAAACCAAGCCAAATAGAACGACACCAAACTGGAAAACAAATTAAAATCAAACGGCGTCACCATATCCCTAAATTGGAAACTAGATTAAAATCAATTGAACCTCCACGTCCTTAAACTGGGATCTAAACAAAATATCAACTCTGAATTGGAAATCAAAACATATTTAAAAACTCACGAATCTAAGTGGAGCATAGCATCTCTAAACAGAACTCAAAACAAAAATCTCAACGAAGTGGACCCCTACATCATAAAATTGGAAATCCACACAAATCACCAAACCCAAGCTGAAGCCAAAATAGAGTGGTCAAGTCCCCAAACCCACTTCCACCTTTGGCTTAGGTCGCAGAGGAATGGAAATCCATCAACTCTAACAAATATCAAATCGAAGTCTCAAATCAATTGAGTATACAGAAAATGGATCAATGTAGAATCCACGCCTAGGCGCCCCCCCTAGGCAAGCGGTGTTTCCTAGGCGGCCCACCTGGACCGCCTACGTGGCCACCTAGACCGCCAGAGCACCTGGTTGCCTATGCCGCCTAGGCAGTTTTTTTTGTTTTGGGGGCAACTTTTATTAGAAAAATGTAGTCACTCGAGAACCATTTTTATGATGAGTTTAACATGATATCTTGTTGTTGAGGCTAGTGCAAACAATAACGGACGAAAGCAAAGAGGAGGAAGAAGCACACAACCACAAACACTTGAAGATGTTGAAGTTTGTGGTAAATCCTATAGGGAGTCATGTTTCACATGAAATAGACCTTCATGGAAATGGTCATGATGAGTTAGGGGATTGATTTTTGCTTACATTGACAATTTTTATTTTGACCATTGTTAATTAACTTAATTCCATCCTCTTGAGCACTAAAAAAATATCAATTTCATATTCTTTACTAAATTTTTGTAGGTATGAAGAATATGATAACATAAATTTTATAGTAATATATATATATATATATATATATATATATATATATATACCGCCTAGGCACCGCTTCGCCTATATAGGAAAAAACGCCTAGGCACCACCTTGACTACATTTCTTTTTACTCAAGATCTAGTGCAAAATTTGCACTAGAGATCTCTTTGTTCCCTATCAATCTTCGTCCGAACTTCTAGTCTCTTTCTTCTAAGTTACCCTCTCCCTCTTCGAAAGCTTATTTGTGTTCCTTTGCCATACAGGGTGTTTGAGAAGTCAATGCAATATGTGAAACGCTTCAGTTACTATAAAAATGCTGATGCCGTGCGGCAAGTTCGAGAGTATTTTTAATTAAGAAATAATTTTAAGTCAATAAATCAAGTCATCCAGATATTTTCTTTCGGAACCAATTTCAGATTTGCAAGCCACTTGAAACATTGGGAAGTCTAAGCTTTCTGGTTCTCTGCAATTCTAACTTGTCTTCTATCTTTATTTATCTTTTTGACTTATTTTGGACATCGGTGTTGTAATTCCTTAATTCATTTTATCAGAATACTAAGCAGGAACCAACTAGCTGAATTTGAGGTATAGAATTTCGTTCTGATCATGTTGGATATCAAATTGTCTGAACTCTGAAGTAAAATCTTACTGACAAAACATGTTTATTTGGTAATTTCAGCTTTGTGTTCTTGGCAATCTATGCCCTGAAATTGTGAAGGAGGCAATTGCTATGGTCTCATCTATTAAGGTATATATTAAAAGTTACTATCCCAAGGGTAGTCCTTTTTTCATAAATTTTTTTTCTCATGTTGCATGCTATATATGACTTTCGCTATTAGATACTGTTGTTTCAAAATAAATTGTAGATTTTGTTAAATGCTTGTATGTGAAAACCCAACTTCTAACCACTCTGTTAAGAGTTGGGTTGTCCCCTATATATCAAATAAGCTATGAATATCTCTACAGTGCATTATGTGACAATGAGCTCTCATTCTCCTAAAGTTTACATAATTTTTTTCTCCTTTTCTTTGCAGTGGCCACATAGAACTACTCGACAGCCCGTTCGCATCTCCCCAGTTAGGAGGAAGTATTTCCACAGGCGTATAGAGAGAGAAAACTATAGAAGAGTATACTGTAGAGGTAGTTCCCTGCATTCCAGAGTGATACAAAGTCATACATAGGTTTTCCTTTTGTTCTCCCTCCCTCCCAACTCACTTTCATCTCAAGGTCTTCCCATACCCAACAACACAGCTGAAGCTTCCTCTACTCATTACTTGCGAGGAAGGTCATGAAGATGGTACAGAAGCTTAAATGAAGCCGAAAAGCCTCACTTGAATTCGCAGAATCAAATTTGGCAATTAAGTATGATTGCTATCGGCATCAGTGATTTTAAATTGCCTCGATGTGCTAGTACAGATGAGTTCATTTGATTTTTTTTAGTTGGCTGCACAGTGAGTGAAGCATTATTCTAATACTACCGCCTCGGCCTGTTGTATGTAGGGGTGGTTTGTAGCCTGAAACCCGATCCGAAAGTTCGAGTACATAAACGAGGCGCTCAAAAGGCTCATCAAGATTAACTTTCTTGGATTCATTCTATTTGTACACCTGTTGCGATTCAGTCTCGGATCTGCTATCAAGAAGTACCCTGCTCTTATTGGTGCAAAATCTGAAGACTATTTGTGTGATTCGGTCTCGGATTCATTCTATTTGTTGTTGTTGTCCCATTATTTTTCTGTGGGCTGTTAGATTTCTTGCCTTCATTTTCCTGCTATAAAGAACAGTGGAAATCTAATAGATTTCCACTGTGTTTGATTTCTTCCTTTTATTTTCCTGCTAAAAGAACAAAGGAAATTAAGCGGCATGGAAAGAATTTCTGCAGAAATGAATTTCTGCAAAAATTGTTTCCTTTATTTTTTTTCCTACGAAATTAAAAGAACAGACCCTAAGCAGATCCAAGAGAAAAATAAAAGGGCAACAAATAGATATATCGGGTCGTGAGCAGGATAGGGCGGGTAGTGACGAGAGAGAAGAAGAGAGAGAACGTACCAAGCTGTGGAATTTGCTTGCACGAATCGCAAGTTACTGGTGCTCTAGCGTCCCTTCAAACCCTAGCGTGGAGGTGGAGAGAGAACGTCATCATTCAGCCACCTGAAGGCCGCGACGTCAGGCAGCCTCGTCGGCGTCGGGCAGTCGCCTGTTGAGAGAGGAGACAAGGGACGCCTCTGATCGGTGGATGGGCGCCGCGGGACGGGGGCTCGGCCCGCACGGGGCGGCGAGGGCAAGAACAGGGAGGGGGTCACAGGGGGGGGGGGGTCACTTCCAGAGTCCGGAATTGGGGCCGTGGGGCTAATAGGAGCCATGACTTTCGGGTTTGGATCCAGAACTTGGAGTTTTAAATCTTATTCGGGTTCGGGCAGAATAAGGGTTGGGCTGAGCCACCTCATCAAAATCTTCTAGTTGAGAGCGTGTCAGCTCCAACGTCCTCCGAACAAGGATACTGAGCCACTTTTCCAACAAACACCCCACATATTTATAACTTATCCAAATCCTTCAAATTTACACTAAACCCCTCCCACCTTAATTTTTTTTTCCACGCATTGATTTAAATATTAAAAGAATATATAAAATTTTGAATAACTTATTAAAAAATATATAATATTTTTAACGGCTATATTTATATCCGTTGGGCATGATCCGCGACGCGGCTCACATTTTTAACGACTAGATTTCTATTTGTTTGACATGATCTGCGAGGTGACACGCATTTCAATAGCCAAACTTATAAATTTCTATCCGTTTGGCACGATATGAGAGGTGGCTCGTATTTCAAGAGCCAAACTGGTAGATTTCTATCTGTTGAACATGATATGCGAGGTGGCATGCATGACTACCACCAACGGATAGATATATATTTGTTGGAATTTTTCTATATAAAGATATCGCTTCTCTCATCACACCATCACTCCTTCATACCTTGTCTAAACCATCCACTCTTCAGACACTATATCCGGTTTAAGCCCCATCGATAACACATCGAGCAGCAGCGATGATAGCTTCACCCTTAGAGTGTTATTTCTTCTGGGAGCTACCACGTGCGAGGAAGAGCAGCAAGCTGAAAGTTCACGCCGACGTAAAAGAGGCGGCTCCATAGCAGGCCATGCCGTGCTTGATCGTAGTAGACTGGAATGCCATAATCGGCTATTCCAGGATTACTTCACCGATCAACCGACTTACCTTCTTTACCAGTTCTGGCGAAGATTCGGGATGAGTCATCCTCTCTTCTTGCGGATCCACAACGCAGTCGTGGACCACGATAACTATTTCATCCAAAAGATGAACAATGCTAAAAAATTGGGACTATCCAATTTTCAAAAGATTATCGTCGCTATGCGGATACTCTCGTATGGAGCATCCATCGATTCTGTGGACAACTACGTTCGGATCGGAGAAAGTACTTCGATCAAGAGCATGCAGAGGTTTGTTCGAGCGGTCATCAACGTCTTTGGGGAGGAGTATCTTCGTTCACCCAATAACGAAGATGTTGCACGACTCATCGTAGAAGGTGAACAACGAGAGTTTCCAGGCATGCTCGGAAGCATTGATTGTATGCACTGGAAGTGAAAGAATTGCCTAATAGCCTTGCAAGGTATGTACACTAGCCATATTTACAAGCCAACAATTATTTTAGAGGCTGTAGCTAGCAAAGATCTATGGATCTAGTACTCCTTCTTCGGGTTGCTAGGGTCGCACAATGACATCAACGTCCACGATCGTTCTCTGGTCGTCAGGCAACTTGCCGAGGGAAGAGTTGCCCCATATAATTTTACAATCAACGATCATGACTATAATATGGGATACTATCTCGCCGATGGGATTTACCCCTTATGGTCAACATTAGTCAAGATCATCCTAGCACTTCGAGAAACAAGAATAAGTACTTTCTCAACAGCAAGAGGGGACAATGAAGGATGTCGAGCGAGCTTTTGGAGTGTTGCAAGCCCGATTTGTAATAGTAAGAGCCAAGAGGGTCGACACGTTTTTGCTTATTTGTAGGGTATTCCAAGAAGACCAAAGGAGGACTATTTTATAATCCTGAGGAAAAGAAGGTAATCATTTCAATGAATGTACTTTTCCTAGAGCATGATTATATTATGGACCACAAGCTTACTAGTAAGGTAGTTCTGGATGAACTACTATGTACTATATCAGAGAGTACATCTAAAAGCATAGTGGGAGCTGACATCACAGACACTAATATACCAGATACTGTAGAACCTATTCATCCTGTAACACTACCACCACCTCGTCGCAGTGGGAGAAGCATCAGAGCTCCTGACAGATACTATGGAGAAACTATATTGGTTGATCCAGAAGGTCAGGAGGATGACCCACTGAGCTACGATGAGGCAGTGGGAGCTTCTAACAGCTCTGACTGGCAAAAGGCTATGGAGGCAGAAATTGCATCAATGTCCCATAACGCTGTCTGGACTCTTGTTACACTATCATCCAATATTAAACCTATTGGGTGTAAGTGGGTGTATAAAAAGAAGAGAGGATCCAATGGTACAATTGACACTTATAAAGCTAGATTAGTTGCCAAGGGTTATACCCAGAGAGAAGGAATCGACTTTGACGAAACCTTCTCACCGGTAGCTATGATGAAGTCTATTCGGATCCTCCTATCCATTGCAGCCCATTATAACTGGGAGATTTGGCAAATGGATGTCAAGACAGTATTCCTCAATAGAAATTTGGAAGAAGACATTTATATGATGCAGCCACCAGGTTTTGAGTCAGAGGGTCAGGAACATCTAGTTTGCAAGTTGCAGAAGTCCATTTATGGACTAAAGCAAGCATCTAGAAGTTGGAATATTCGTTTTGATCAGGCAATCCAACCATATGGATTTACTCAAAACATGGATGAACCATGTGTATACAAGAGGAGTGATAAGCCTACAGTGGTGTATTTGATACTTTACGTAGACGATATTATGCTCATTGGGAATGATGTTGAAACATTGTCAACTGTAAAGCTCTGGTTGTCAACACGGTTCGATATGAAAGACCTAGGTGAAGCGAGCTATGTTTTGGGGATAAAGGTAATATGAGATCGCCAGAACAGGATTCTCTCGCTGTCACAGGCCGCGTATATAGATAAGGTTATGGCTAGGTTTGACATGCAAAACTCCAAAAGGGGTTTTGTGCCATTTAAACATGGCATAAAACTGTTTAAGGATCAATGTCCTAAGACACCTGAGGAGAGAGCAGATATACAGAAGATACCTTATGCTTCGGCATTAGGTAGTCTAATGTATGCTATGCATTGTACAAAGCCAAATATCTGTTTCGCAGTAGGCATGATGGGTCGGTTTCAGTCGAATTCGGGTCCAGATCACTGGACAGCTGTGAAGTGTATACTCAAGTACCTTCGTAGAACAAGGGACTATGAGTTGGTTTACACTGCACAAGAACTGACACCGATTGGATATACAGATTCTGACTTTATGTCAGATTTGGAATCCAGAAAATCGACATCAGGTTTTGTGTTTATGTTAGGAGGAGCAGCGGTTAGTTGGCAGAGTGTGAAGCAGAAATGCATCGCGGACTCTACCACAGAGCCTGAGTACGTTGCAGCGTGCGAGGCAGCCAAAGAGGTGGTATGGATTAAGAAATTTTTTATAGATTTGGGGTGCGTACCAGAGGCCCAGTTACCTATTGTGCTTTACTACGATAATAGTGGGGCGGTAGCACAAGCAAAAAAGCCAAGACATCACCAAAAGGATAAGCACATCGAGCGTAAATTTTACTTGATTCGGCAATTTCAAAAGCAAGGGCGAGTTGCGGTGACACATATTGCATCTACAGATAATATTGTTGATCCTTTCACAAAGGCAATACCTATCAAGGCATTCGAGCGACATGTGGACGCGATGGAAGTCAAAACCGTTTTCCTACGCTAGACCAAGTGGGAGATTGTTAGGATTGATGTGTTCTAAGCTTGTAAAACTTTATGTTTTGGTCTAATAAAGATTGATAGTTATTATATGAGATGCATATAGGTGCGTAACATAGTTACGTGTTCTTTTAAGAACAGAGAGCTATGGTTATTGTTGGAAATAAATCCATGGTAGAGGCCCGTAGCGGAAGCAAAGTGAAGGTCCGAGGACCGTGAGCGGTGTGCGTTACATATCAAAATTTTCATCGAAACGATCTACATATGCGTGTATGAAACTAGCATGGCAACTACGCGAACCCCTAATGACGATCTAACGCGAAAGAACAATCTAGCATGCATGCATGTTCTAATTATGTTAGATCTACTTGTTAGAGATCATACCTGCGTGCGGAATCTTTCACCGCGACAAATTTCTTCTTTGTCGATGGAGACGGGCTACGGATCTGCTCGATATAGCTTCGGTGCGATAGCCATAACTTTCTGCTCCAAACTCCGATTGGGCTGAAATTTGGACTGAAGGTAGCCAACTTCGAGACGCAACTTTTGAAACAAGTTTCATGTCGTTTAGACTTCTGTAACTCCCGAAATCATAAAAACAATACTGATTTTCTGTGTAAATTCTGGACAGCAAAAGGTTGCGGGAGACGCCTTCTAGTTCACCCGATCTCACACGATGCACGGTACCTCGTCGATGGATCTCTGAGTGCCTCCATACGACGAGCCTTATCCTTCTACGAAACACCACGTGAGGAAGATGAGTCGCCATCCAATGCCGCAAGCGAGGGAGAGAGAGGAGATGCGAAGAGAGGAGAGGGGGTGGCTAGGGTTTCCCCCATGGCTTGGGCCGGCCCTAGGGCTTGCATGGCTCATTAATTTCGTCCCCCCCTCTCTCCCTATGCCTTATATAGGGCCGGCCTTATTCTTACGGATAAGCCTAGCGGATAGGATTGACTGATTCAAGCCTCTCCCTATATATCTCTTCTTTTATCTCTATATTTTCCTTGTTTTTGAAAACGGTCAAAACCAGCCCGTTTTCTGCGCCTTATGACCGGCCCTTTCATCGGAGGCAACAACCTCCTGAAACTAACAAGGCCGGCCTTGACCAGTCTCTCAACACTTAGGGCCGGCCCCCTTAGTGCATAGTGGCGCATGGTATGACCAAAACGCCCTTATGTCACAAGTTGGCCGTTCCTCGTGTACAAGACTTTGCTAGGCACACACAAGTGAAGTGCACCAATGATTTCACTATTCACTGAGGTTCCCGAATGGTGCCCCTAGTGAAGTCAACTAGTCAACTCGCAACATATCCTGGTGCATCGCACCCATGTGGCAAAGTCCACTTATGACAAGGAATTGCTACATGCGTCTCTGCACTAACCTAGGGTTTCCCCTTAGTGCACACACGTAGCTACGCATCTACCGTGCACTAGTGCGAAGCACTCACGGAGCGTAGGCTTGGATTTCTTGCTTCCTCTAACTGCGTTCTGTGTTTCGATGAGATGGTATAAGAACCATACATAATGTCGATAAGGTGGAACCTTCAGGGACCAGGGTTCATGGCTTCCAACTCAGACTCGATCGACACACTACCCGAGTGTACCATCGATCCTCTGAGTCCGAGTTAACCTGCGTAGCCACCCAGAGTGCGACGCAGGCTGCACTCCAATTCCCCCGGACTTACTATGTTCTCCCTCATACCCCTGCTCTCCGCTTAGTATGGTAAACCCGCTGTCCCTCCACTGGTGCCATGACGCAACTCGAGCGGTGGAGAATACCGTCATACTCGAGTGCTCATATGACTCGGTTCCTTCCAGGTTGACCACGTACATCGTACCTCCGATAACTCTGCCAAGTAACCGGATCCGTTACCAGTCGAACTGATGACCACCTGGCCAGGGTTTAATACGACGTAGGTCAGACCAAGGAACGCACCTCCCGTTAGGGGTGTGGATAGCCTGCAGGAGTGACATGCTGATGCAACGCCAACCGGGTAACCCAGTACACTGTGGTTTTGGATCACTGCATCCGGATCCTCACACATTGGTGCGCCAAAGCACCACACAACTGGTTAGTCCACCAGACATGGTTCCTCAGGGTTTAGGACCGTTTTACCCTAAGCAGAAACACGGTTTAGTGCACCGGTGTCTGCTCACCTATCTGTGCACCGTGTTGGTTCCGTTCGGCCACAGACACTGTGCCTGGTAATGACCGTGGTGGAGACACCCACGCTCTGTCATCCCAACAGCTTATCCTGACAGGGCGACCAACCCTAATCAGAGCTGTGAACGTATTTAGGTTACATGGGACCAGTCCCTTGAGTCTCCCACTCAAGAGGATTACCATGTAGCCATGGGTCTCTGTTCTGTAATCAGAACACGTACTAAGGTACGTACCAATATGCAATCCTATACTATCAACCATACATAGCTAAACTATAGGTTTTACGAGCTGTAGACCTCACCAATTCTAACAGTTATATGGTAGTCCACTGAGTTGAAGACTGAGTGGATTGGTCCCATATAATCTAAATCAGTTCGCAGCTATGATCAGGTTGGTCGCCTTATCATAATAAGCTGTTGGGGATGACAGTTCATGGGAAGTCTTCATCATGGTCATCACCAGGCACAATGTTTGTAGCTGAACGGAACTAACACGATGTACAGATCAGTGAGTAGACACTGGTACACTAAGCCGTGTTTCTACTTATGGTAAAATGGTCCTAAACCCTAAGGAACCATGTTTGATGGACTAACCAGTTGCGTGGTGCTTTGGCGCACCAATGTGTGAGGATCCGTATACAGTGATCCAAAACCACAGTGTACTGGGCTACTCGGCTAGCGTTGCATTAGCGTGTCACTCCTGCAAGCCATCCACACCCCTGAAGGGAGGTGCGTTTCTTGGTGTGACTTACACTGTACCAAACCCAGGCCTGGTGGTCACCAGTTTGACTGTTGACCGGGTTCGATTACTCGATGGGGTAATCAGAGGTACGATGTATAGGTCAACCTGGAAGGAATCAAGTCATATGATCATTCGAGTCTGACGGTAGTCTCCACCGCTCGAAGTGAATCATGGCATCAAGTGAAGGGACAACGTGTTTACCACTACTAAGCGGAGAGCAAGGGTATGATGGAGAACATAGTAAGTCTGGGTGAATTGGAGTGCAACCTGCGTCACACTCTGGGTGGCTATGCAGGTTAACTCGAGCTCAGAAGATCGATGGTACACTCGGGTAGTGTGTCGATCGAGCTTGAGTTGGAAGCCATGAACCCCGGTCCCTAATGGTTCCACCTTATCAACATTATGTACGGTTCTTGAACCATCTCCTCGGAACACCATAAACACTAAGAGGAAGAAAGAAGTATACGCTTCGTGTGTGCTTGGCACTAGAGCACGGTAGATGCGTAACTACATGCGAGTACTAAGGGGTATGCCCGAGACTAGTACAAAGGCGCAGGTAGTAATCCCAAGCCATACGTGAACTTCGCTGCATAGGTGCGATATGTTGTGATTTTAAATTGTTATACCGCAAGTGCACGGCGTCTATCTGATAGACAGTGGCAAATACGGGTCGATCCCACAGAGACTTGGATGAAAACTAATTAAAGGAAAATTAAAGCTAATTAATTTTATATCTTAGTTTAAAAAAGATTGATTTTTTTATGAAATTGTTTTGTAACGGGAATTACGGAACGCAAAACAGAAAGCTAATTAAGATTGAGGGTGTAGTCTATATGGATGGATATTCTAAGCTCTAGAATCCGCACAAGTAGCGATCTAAACTATACTTTTAGATGATTTTCAAGATGTTCACGGAGATACGAAGTCAATCTATCTCCGTGGATAATATTCAATGGAGCACTATTATGATCACGAATGTAGTGATCTTCCTCGCTTTAATGGAATAAGCCAGAAATAATTCTCCGTAAAATTCGGAGTAATAACAGAAGCTAACACTATGTAATGATTCTCCGTAAAACTACTCGTAATGACGAAGAATAAAACTATGAGATAAACCTCTGTAGAACTCTAATAATAACGGAGAATAAAGCTAACTTATTACAGAAATTTTAATCAAGCATGAATGAGCAAAGACCACTTTATTTCATTTAACGAACGGAAATATGGAAATCAAATAAAAGCATGGTTTAGATACAACTACAAGGCTTCATCCAGAACTTAGAGCGGTGGTTTAGCCTCGCATGGCCATGTGAGCGTTGATGGCGGATATTCCTTTGCAGATGACGAACCCGGCGATGATTGCGACGTGGATGGAGCTCGGCTTGGAGACGGTTGCGTGGCTCGGAGATGATGAAGAGGGTGAAGATGGTGGAAGGTGGTTGGTGAAGGTGGTGATGATGGAGATGGTGAGATGTTCGGGTATGTGAGAGCTCTCGGTTCGTCCCCCCTTCGGTTCGTCCGTGCCACCCTTTATATAAGAGATGAGGAGCTTTTTAGGGTTCACGGGTTCAAGGAAGGACGTGAGAACTGGGTGCAAGGAGATGGGTGGAATGGACGGTTGTGATCCGTTTGGAAATAGATAAAGACGGTAGAGAGATAGAGGGAACGGGAGAGGGAGAGAAGTTCGGCTGGGTGAGATAGAGACGCACGAGAGATAGAGAGAGTAAATCCCGAGGCTTGGGTCGCGGAAGAGTTAGGGAGGAGAGAGAAAAGTCCGGATGAGAGATATGCTCGGGCTGTTTAAGGAAAGAGAGGGAGTTAGGAAGAGAATCCCGGGTGAGAGAAGATCGGTTTTAGAGAGAGAGAAAAACCAGGAGAAAAGAGAGAGACGCGCGGTTGCTGAGAGAGAGAGAAAAACCAGGCGGAGAGATACTGGGTTTCGGTTTTAGAAAGAGAGAGGAGAGGTCTGGGCGGTTGGGTTAGAGCCGGGTCTGATGCACCGCATGGATAGGTGGGATCGGATGGTTGGGTTTAAATCGGATGGTAAGGCCTGCAATGCACGGAATGGAGAGCATTGTTTCAAGGATCAGACGATGCTGGTTGAATGCAGGGCTGCATGCTTTTTAGTCTAAATGGACGGCTGTGATGGGTTTCTCGGGTAGGAGAGGGAGAGCTGGCCGCTGGGTCACGTGCAATGGGAGGTGGAGTGCTGGGTTGCATGCCATCGGACGTGGATCGGACGGCTGTGATGGTGGGACTGCGGACGGCTGGAATTAAGTGGGAGATCTGGGCCACTGGGTGTATCGGTAAACATGCATACACTGTTGTTGCATGCATGGAAAGATGGCAATCGGACAACTGTATGGGACGGTAGAGAGAGTCCGAAGCTTGCTAACGGGTCGGGCCGGGGTTGATGCACGTGATGTAGAGGTGAAACGGCGGCTGGAATTTGGACTCCGGATGGCCCATGCATGCATTGTTGGTGGATGTGGCGGGGGGTTTGGAGGCACGGCCGGTCGGTTAGGGAATGGACGGCCAGGATTTGGATGCAATAGAGGGCTGTGATGGATCTCAATGGGGTGAGGTGCGGATCAAGTGGTGCTGGCCGGGTAGGTTGGGTCCGAGAGGGATTCGTGTGCGATATGCTAAGGGACCTAGGTGATGCACTGCTACGATGGGCTTTGTAGTTGGAATAAGGTGCAGAGTGAAAACAACTAAATTAAAGACGGAAATAGAAGATGAAAAGGAAACGAAAAGAAAGAGAAAGAAAGATAGGAAGAGAACGACAGGCCGGCTTTGGTCACCATCATTTGAACTCATCATCAAAACCCTCATCGCTCATTTGCATTCATGTAGTCACCTTCTGGTTCGAGTCATGCGCTGCAACGGCTTGTTGAATTCGTCCCTCGTCCGAATCATCGCAGTTATCCGTTTTCCACCGTTGTTCTTCAGACAGGCCTCCAAACAAGCTGTACAGTCTCCATCAGATCGCCGTGAGAATATCCACGGCTTGGGCATGAAGTCCTTGAGCTGATTGCATCGAAAACCGGATAAATTCCCTGAAAAACACACATGAAATGACACTCATCAGATTCAAATGCGATTATCGATAAAATGATAATTTGGACTTTCGGGCTCTATATTTTTCATGCATGCAATGTATGAGAGCGAACCAATATGCCGTTGGGTTCGTATGAAAGTCTATTATATCATGGTGCAAAGAAACTCATGCAGTTTACGTGTATTATGAAAGTTTTACGTAGCAAAGTGACGCTACGTGCATGATAAAGAAAGGATAATTCGCACCAAATGGACGCTCATCACACCCCCAAACTTAAATCTTGCTCGCCCTCGAGTAAGGAAAGAAAAATAAACAAAGTAAATGACAAAATAAAAACTCCTAACTCACTTTCGCAGGAATCGCGATTGCACTTAGCATGTGCAACAAGCCTTTAAACCCCTGGGTTACCCCAGTGGACGAGTTTTGTCTCGTGAGGGTTTGCAGTGAATCTACCCACAAAATTCAAACTTTTTTTTTTTTGTTTTTTTTTTTTTGAAAATATAAATAAGAAATAAGAAAATTCGGTTTCGTAGAATAATTAAAAAGTACTCAAAAATAGAATTTCTAAGGCACAAGACTCGCAAGACATCTAGCCCAAGTTTCAGCTTTCGAAGTAAGCACTTTAGGTTCTAACTATTAGTTTCCCACTAGAAAATATCAAGGTCAACTATGCTCGAGTGCACGGTGCTGTCTGGGCAAAACACAACTGGGGGTTTGGTTCTCTACATTCATATCATTCTAACAGTCTCCTAGAACGGTCAAAGTCGACCTTAGAACCTGAGTCAAAACCAGCTAATCTAGACAGGCTAGTGAGAGTTGTGGATATTCACCTTAATACCTTTCGGCTTTATATGTGATATTCCAGTTTCCCCACATTATTTATAGCGACGGCTTTCACACTATTTTCCTTTTTCTTTTTCTTTTTCTTTTTTTTTTTTCGGTCTCATTTTTTTTTTCTTTTTTTTCTTTTTTTTTTCTAATTATATATCCCTTCCTAACTTGTACCATGCCAGCTGCACTCTATGCCCATGACACGCTGCCAACGCTCTCATGAGTTAGGTAGCCATCCTCATGTTGCCTTTATATTTGATTCACTCTGCATCCATAGGATCATTCTCATAACCCTATCGACCAGGCTTCACTCATATTAGGGCATACAGGTTAAGACTTTTACATAATTAGGTCCTATACCATGCTAATAGGTAGTCCTTTTCGCTATACCTTAGAATTCACTGGTCGCTTTTCTAATGATATATTTTTTTTTTTTAAACCAAGTGAACCAGATCCGCATGGTTCATCAGGACTCCAAGTGACTATTAGGTGATATGAAAGCTTTGAATCTAGACCCTAGAGGTGTAAGCCAGATGTGAAGTGAAAAGTCAAGTCTAGTTTGTTTTGACAATTTCTAAAAGGTTACTAAGGGTCAGAACCATATTAGACATACTTTTCTAGCTGATCCTTGGACTTTATACCTTGATTACCAGGTGCCTTATAGTCCTATTCGAGTACAATCGAATTATATTACAAAACCTGAAATAAAGGTGAAATATATATATAATTTTTTTTTTTTTTTTTTTTTTTTTGAAAATAACGAAGCGGAAGGCAAAAGTAATACGATAAGAAACTAAAATATGAAAAAGAAAATAAAAACATGCAAATGCAAATTCCTATATATTTCTATACAAACGCTATAGTTTTGGTAGGGGACTACAGACGAGACACATATACGCCAAGACGTATATGCCGAGCTGTCCCACTATAGCGTAAGTTGATGCAAATTTTTTTTTTTTTTTATAATAAATTTTATTTTTCTTTTTTTAAAAAATAAAAAATATAAAATAAAATATATCAATACGTACTAAATTAAAACGCCCGATGCAAGCAATGAAAATCACCCCCAAACCTAAATTAGACATTGTCCTCAATGTTCGCGATCGGTGGTAGGGATATGATATTATGGAATAACGGGCGTTGAGGCCAGAGTGTGAAATATTTGTGCTGAAAGAGAAAGTTCATAGTGTTAAGTCGCCCGTCGTACAGCACGTGGCGGTCATATAACCAAGGTCGACCGAGAACTATATCATAAGAATCCATGAGTGCTATGTCCAGAGGGATTACATCAGAGTAATCCTGAATTGATATGGCGGGGTAAACCCTATGTGTGACATCTATTGTGGGAGCCTTAAACAGCCATGCTAATGAATATGGTTCTTTGATGGGGATATGTTCTATATCGAGGACATCAGTAAAAGATTTAGAAATTAAATTATTGCAGCTACCGCTATCCACTAAAATAGTAACAGATAGAGCAAAATCCATAAGGCATCCAATGGTTTCAAACACATTTGATCTTTCAAAATGGTCATCAACATCAGTCTCTATTTCTAGGTGTGAAAATGATGAGACAAGATTATCAGATGTAGACATGAATGCAAGTGTTTACTAGCAAACCTCCCTTGATATATAGATTGTCTTGTTGTAGTGAAGATGCAGGGGTGCACTCCTCGTGAGATAGATTCTGAATGAACTAAGTCTGTCCTGAAAAGGAAAAGATAATACCAATTTTTGTCATATAGAAATCAGAAAACAAAAATGCTAATATAAAAATAAAGAAAAAAAAAAAACATGTACACATAAATTTTATTTTTTTATAATTTTTTTATATAGATATATTTTTTTTTTTCGAAAGTTTATAAATATATGCATCATGCAATCTGGGTTACCTCCCAGTAAGTGCTAAGTTTAGTGTCGTCAGCCCGACATGGTTCTTATGGGATTAGTCAGTGTAAAGAGGATCTTGTAAGAGAATCTCCTCTACAACCTTATCTTTTAGTTCTAAAAATGGCTTTAGCCTTTGCCCATTTACCTTGAAAATATCACCATTCTGGGGGTTCTCAATTTCTATGGCCCCATGATAATGAACTACACGAACTATAAAGGGGCCAGACCAACGAGATCTTAATTTTCCGGGAAATAAATTTAATCTGGAATTGTACAAGAGAACTTTCATACCCGGTTCGAATGATTTTCTTAGGATGGATTTATCATGTGTTGCTTTCATCCGCTCTTTATAGATTTTTGCATTTTCATATGCATCATTTCGTATTTCATCAAGCTCATTCAGTTGTAGCTTGCGAAGGTTACCGGCTGAGGGTAAATCAAAATTGAATGTCTTAATTGCCCAGTAGGCCCTATGTTCTAATTCAACTGGCAAGTGGCAAGCCTTACCATACACAAGCCTATATGGGGACATTCCTAGTGGAGTTTTATAAGCAGTTCGATAGGCCCATAACGCATCTATCAACCGTACCGACCAGTCTTTTCGATTCGGATTGACGGTTTTCTCGAGAATTTGCTTGATCTGCCTATTCGAGACTTCCACTTGGCCACTTGTTTGTGGATGATAGGGTGTAGCAACCTTATGGGTGACCGAATATTTCTTCATTAATCTATCGAAGGTGCTATTACAAAAATGGCTTCCGCCATCACTTATGATCGCCCTAGGTGTACCGAACCGACTAAAAATATAATCTTTTACAAACTTGATCACTACTTGGCTATCATTGGTCTTGGTCGGTATTGCCTCAACCCATTTTGAAACATAATCAACTGCAAGCAAGATATATAAATTTCCGAAAGAGCTTGGAAATGGCCCCATAAAATCTATACCCCAAACGTCAAAAATTTCAACTATCAAAATAGGATTTAGGGGCATCATATTTCGATTGGTTATTTTGCCAAGCTTTTGACATCGTTCACAACTTACACAGAATGCATGACAATCTTTAAACATCGTGGGCCAGTAGAAGCCACATTGCAGAATCTTGGCAGCTGTCTTTTTAGCACTAAAATGGCCGCCACAAGCATAGTCATGGCAAAATGCTATCACACTGTTATGCTCATGATCAGGGACACATCTTCGAATGATTTGGTCGGGACAATATTTAAACAGGTAGGGGTCATCCCAAAAGAAATATTTTACCTCAGATAAAAATTTAGATTTATCTTGTTTCGACCAATGACTAGGCATCTCCTCAGTGACTCGGTAGTTTACTATATCTGCAAACCATGGGAGTTTAGAGATTTGTAGCAACTGCTCATCGGGAAAACTTTCATGTAGAGGAAGTTCCTTACTAAAGGAATCTAAGTTTAACCTAGAGAGATGATCTGCGACTACATTTTCGCTGCCCTTTTTGTCCCGAATTTCTAGATCATATTCTTGTAATAGAAGGATCCATCGAATCAATCGAGCTTTGGTATCTTTTTTTGAGAGAAGGTACCGTAAAGCCGCATGATCTGTATACACGATGACCTTAGATCCTATCAAATAAGGTCTAAATTTTTCTAGGGCAAAGACTACAGCTAACAATTCTTTTTCAGTTGTAGTGTAGTTTAGCTGTGCATCATTTAGAGTACGACTCGTATAATAGATTACATAGGGCAGCTTATCTACTCTTTGACCCAAAACGGCTCCAATGGCATGATCTGATGCGTCACACATGATTTCAAATGGGATGGACCAGTTAGGAGGCTGGATGATGGGGGCAGAGGTAAGTTCTTTTTTTAATCGCTCGAAAGCTTCTAGACAGGATTCATCAAAGGTAAAAGGTACATCTTTGGAAAGTAAATTGCATAACGGTCTTGAAATTTTACTAAAATCTTTAATGAATCGCCTATAAAACCCAGCATGGCCTAAGAATGATCTTATATCTTTAACCGATCGTGGGGGTGGAAGGTTAGAGATTAGATCAATCTTTGCTTTGTCTACCTCAATCCCTTTATCAGAGATGACATGCCCCAAGACTATTCCTTTCTTCACCATGAAATGACATTTTTCCCAATTTAGCACTAGATTTTTCTCTTTGCATCTTACAAGCACGAGTTCTAAATGTTGCAAGCACTCTTGATAATTGGATCCAAAGACTGAAAAGTCATCCATAAATACTTCCAGAAAACGTTCAACCATATCAGAGAAGATACTAGTCATACACCGCTGAAATGTAGCAGGTGCATTGCATAACCCAAAGGGCATGCGTCTATAGGCGAACGTTCCAAATGGACAAGTGAATGTAGTTTTCTCTTGATCCTCTGGTGCTATAGGAATTTGGTTATAACCGGAATAACCATCTAAAAAACAGTAGTAAGCATGTCCGGCTAACCGCTCTAGCATTTGATCTATGAAAGGGAGTGGAAAATGATCTTTTCGTGTAGCAGAGTTTAACTTCCTATAGTCAATACATACTCTCCATCCAGTTTGCACTCTTGTAGGCACCAACTCATTACCTTCATTTATCACCACTGTGATACCCGATTTCTTTGGAACTACTTGGACAGGGCTCACCCAGGAGCTATCTGAAATCGGGTAAATCACTCCGGTATCCAAAAGTTTTAGTACTTCTGTCCTAACCACTTCCTTCATTGCAGGGTTTAGCCGCCTTTGCGGTTCTCGACTTGTTTTAGTCTCTTCCTCGAGATAGATTCTATGTTGAACCACAGAGGGACTTATGCCCTTTATATCGGCTATTGACCATCCTATAGCTTCTTTATGATCCTTAAGGATTTCAACAAGTTGTTTCTCTTGGTCTTCGTCTAGGTCTGAAGCTATTATGACAGGAAGAGTTTCAGCAGATCCTAAGAACACATATTTAAGATTTTGTGGTAATGGTTTTAGTTCTAACTTCGGGGGCTTTATTATTGAAGGTACAGGTGGTGTCAGAGAAAGTGTGAGGATTTCTGGCTTAGGCTGCCATTTGTCCATTCCGAAAGAAGGGGTAGCTTCTAGTAGTGCATTGATTTCATTGATATGATCATCAATATCAAAATCTTTTCCAAAATGTGCAAGGCAGGCTTCCAGTGGGTCATCGTAGTTTACTTGCGATACTAAACTTTCTTTTTGTTCTTGCAAATAGTTGACCTCTTCTACTTCATCACTTTCATCTCTCGGTTGTTTGCTCACATTAAATATATTCACTTGTATTGTCATGTTACCGAAAGAAATGTTCATGACCCCATTCCGACAGTTGATTAATGCATTTGATGTTGCTAAGAAAGGTCGCCCTAAGATTACCGGTACTCGATTAGTAAATTCAGTTGGTGGTTTTGTATCCAGGACCACAAAGTCAACAGGGAATACGAATTCTCCCACTTTGATGAGGACGTCTTCCACTATCCCTTTAGGATATCGAATTGAAGCATCAGCTAGCTGGAGGGTCAATCTAGTGGGTTTTAACTCCCCCAGACCTAGCTCTTCATATATGGAATATGGAAGGAGGTTGACACTCGCACCTAAGTCGAGCAAGGCTTTCTCAATGTGATATTCCCCTATTTCACAGGAAATAGTAGGACAGCCAGGGTCCTTATATTTGATAGGGGTTGAGCATGAAATAACCGAACTAGCCTGCTGAGCCAGAAATGCTCTCTTAGGTACATTTGTTGCTCTCTTAAAAGTGCAAAGGTCCTTTAAGAATTTAGCGTATGTAGGTATTTGTTGGATTGCATCTAAGAGTGGAATGTTGACTTTTACTTGTTTGAAAATTTCTAACATATTATCCATTTGCATTTTCTTCTTTGCTGGCTCTAGTCTTTGAGGATATGGGGCTTTAGGAATGTAGGTTCTAAGAGGTGGTTCACTAGGTGATGGAATATTCTCAGTATCATGTCTTGCATGCTCCCTAGGTTCCTCTTGTGCTTTTGGCTCCTCTTCAGGTGTTTCTTCAGTTCTAATGTCATTCTCTCTAAATTCCTCAGTTTCTTTAGGAGGTTCTATCATGTTATCAACTTGTCGTCCCGACCTAAGTGTAGTGATTGCATTGGCCTGCTCATGGCCTTTTCCTTGAATGTCATGAATTTCAAATTGACCCCTCAGATTTGACCCTTTAGGGTTAGCCTCAGGTTGACTCGGGAATGTACCCTTATCCCTTGTATTCAAAGAATCAGCTAGTTGACTCACAGTGTATTCCAACTTCGCAATAGATTGTGTGTTAGCACTAATGCTTTGAGCGGTGCTCTGTTGGAATTGGAGGGTATTCTGAGCTAGTAGTTTCATCGTTTCCTCTAGAGAATTGATTCTTTGATTATCTGGGTTAGGGGTGGCATTTTGTATAGGTGGCTTTTGAAATCCAGGAGGTGGTACAGATTGAGATGGGCCACCTTGGTACGGACCTTTAGTCCATGAGAAATTTGGATGATTCTTCCATCCTTCATTGTAAGTGTTTGAATATGGATTATACCTTTGTTGATTATCAAAACGATTATTTTGATACAGAGCATTGATTTTTTCCATATTATTTTCTTGTCCCCCTAACATCGGGCATCGATGATCTGCATGGGTAGGCTCACTACAAATTGAACAAATAGAAAAGGTAGGCTCATTATTGCCACTCATAGTTTGATTAAGACTTAGTGCTTCTAAGGTATTCGGAGCGGGCGTCCTATTTCCTTGATTCATTTCTAAAGCCTCTAAGCGTCTCATTACTGTGGCTAATTTAGCTTCTGCTTCGAATTTAGGTTCCACTTTATAGAGCCCACCCTGTGCAGTAGGGAGGGGTTTCCTAGATTCTTCTTTGATTGGTTCCCACTGTAGTGTGTTCTCGGCAATTTCTTCTAAGTAGGTCCAGGCTTGATCTGCTGTCTTTTTGGTGAACTCACCATTACAACATGACTCTACCATGGTCTTAGATGGGTAGTTCAACCCTTCATAAAGGATTTGGACTAGTCTAATTTTTTCAAAGCCATGGTGTGGGCAGTGCAAGAGTAGGTCCTTAAATCTTTCTATGTATCTATAGAGAGCTTCACCTTCCAGTTGGTGAAACACATTCAAGGCCTGACGAATCGAGGCCGTCTTTTGTTTAGAATAGAATTTTCTATAAAAGAGCTCGAGCAGGCCTACCCAAGTAGTTATGGATCCAGCTTGTAAGGCATAAAGCCATGCTTTAGCCTTTTCTTTTAGCGAGAAGGGAAATAACCTAAGTTTGAGGTTTTCTTCGGACATATTATCGAATTTCATTGTTCCACATATGTCCTCAAATTCCCTCACATGTTGATATGGATTTTCCTGCTCCATTCCCCGAAAGACGGGAAGCATTTGGATTAAGCCAGATTTTAATTCAAATTTTGCATTAGTATTGGGTAAGGTTATGCAAGAAGGTTGTGTAGCCCTAGTGGGATACATATAATCCCCTAAGGTGATTGCTTGCGGCTGTTCCGCCATCTCTACGATGTTATTATAATCAATTCTAATTAATCTTTTTCCTACACGTGCCCAAACTGTGGACTGTGTGTCCAGATTAATGTGCCAATTAAGTAATAGTAGTTTAACGAATATAACGCTACGCTAGTAAAGAAAACAGAGTACGTACTTTATCAGAATACTTATGCAAATAGAGAATCTACTATTACGCAATGCAGCACCCTAGCATATGGTTTCTATCGATGCAAGGTTGAGTGTACACCTCAGACTGAGACACACATACAACTCTAAGAGGTGTATGTGCCGAGCTGGCGACAACCTTACAAAGTTGCGATGCAATTCGATTATTTGATCTACGGTGAAAGTTTGCACATTAACCGATTACCCTAATTACTAAGGTTGTTGAATTAGCAAGAGTAAGCAATAGGAGTACGTAATCAAACCCACTGACTGGAGAGGCGTGGGTAAGGATTTGAGTACTTACCTTTGCGATGCTTATGCAAGTTTTCCGTTGAGCGTGAAAGTACCTGAAAAGTTAAACAGAAGATAATAAGTACGAAAGAGACAAAATACGAAAATAGAATAACTAAGAATACTAATACTGACCTTGTTTTTTTTTTTTTTTTTTTTTTTAAGCAAATAAAAACTAAACTTTAACAGTTTTCAAACTCAAGTCCCCGGCAACGGCGCCAAAAACTTGTTGTGATTTTAAATTGTTATACCGCAAGTGCACGGCGTCTATCTGATAGACAGTGGCAAATACGGGTCGATCCCACAGAGACTTGGATGAAAACTAATTAAAGGAAAATTAAAGCTAATTAATTTTATATCTTAGTTTAAAAAAGATTGATTTTTTTATGAAATTGTTTTGTAACGGGAATTACGGAACGCAAAACAGAAAGCTAATTAAGATTGAGGGTGTAGTCTATATGGATGGATATTCTAAGCTCTAGAATCCGCACAAGTAGCGATCTAAACTATACTTTTAGATGATTTTCAAGATGTTCACGGAGATACGAAGTCAATCTATCTCCGTGGATAATATTCAATGGAGCACTATTATGATCACGAATGTAGTGATCTTCCTCGCTTTAATGGAATAAGCCAGAAATAATTCTCCGTAAAATTCGGAGTAATAACAGAAGCTAACACTATGTAATGATTCTCCGTAAAACTACTCGTAATGACGAAGAATAAAACTATGAGATAAACCTCTGTAGAACTCTAATAATAACGGAGAATAAAGCTAACTTATTACAGAAATTTTAATCAAGCATGAATGAGCAAAGACCACTTTATTTCATTTAACGAACGGAAATATGGAAATCAAATAAAAGCATGGTTTAGATACAACTACAAGGCTTCATCCAGAACTTAGAGCGGTGGTTTAGCCTCGCATGGCCATGTGAGCGTTGATGGCGGATATTCCTTTGCAGATGACGAACCCGGCGATGATTGCGACGTGGATGGAGCTCGGCTTGGAGACGGTTGCGTGGCTCGGAGATGATGAAGAGGGTGAAGATGGTGGAAGGTGGTTGGTGAAGGTGGTGATGATGGAGATGGTGAGATGTTCGGGTATGTGAGAGCTCTCGGTTCGTCCCCCCTTCGGTTCGTCCGTGCCACCCTTTATATAAGAGATGAGGAGCTTTTTAGGGTTCACGGGTTCAAGGAAGGACGTGAGAACTGGGTGCAAGGAGATGGGTGGAATGGACGGTTGTGATCCGTTTGGAAATAGATAAAGACGGTAGAGAGATAGAGGGAACGGGAGAGGGAGAGAAGTTCGGCTGGGTGAGATAGAGACGCACGAGAGATAGAGAGAGTAAATCCCGAGGCTTGGGTCGCGGAAGAGTTAGGGAGGAGAGAGAAAAGTCCGGATGAGAGATATGCTCGGGCTGTTTAAGGAAAGAGAGGGAGTTAGGAAGAGAATCCCGGGTGAGAGAAGATCGGTTTTAGAGAGAGAGAAAAACCAGGAGAAAAGAGAGAGACGCGCGGTTGCTGAGAGAGAGAGAAAAACCAGGCGGAGAGATACTGGGTTTCGGTTTTAGAAAGAGAGAGGAGAGGTCTGGGCGGTTGGGTTAGAGCCGGGTCTGATGCACCGCATGGATAGGTGGGATCGGATGGTTGGGTTTAAATCGGATGGTAAGGCCTGCAATGCACGGAATGGAGAGCATTGTTTCAAGGATCAGACGATGCTGGTTGAATGCAGGGCTGCATGCTTTTTAGTCTAAATGGACGGCTGTGATGGGTTTCTCGGGTAGGAGAGGGAGAGCTGGCCGCTGGGTCACGTGCAATGGGAGGTGGAGTGCTGGGTTGCATGCCATCGGACGTGGATCGGACGGCTGTGATGGTGGGACTGCGGACGGCTGGAATTAAGTGGGAGATCTGGGCCACTGGGTGTATCGGTAAACATGCATACACTGTTGTTGCATGCATGGAAAGATGGCAATCGGACAACTGTATGGGACGGTAGAGAGAGTCCGAAGCTTGCTAACGGGTCGGGCCGGGGTTGATGCACGTGATGTAGAGGTGAAACGGCGGCTGGAATTTGGACTCCGGATGGCCCATGCATGCATTGTTGGTGGATGTGGCGGGGGGTTTGGAGGCACGGCCGGTCGGTTAGGGAATGGACGGCCAGGATTTGGATGCAATAGAGGGCTGTGATGGATCTCAATGGGGTGAGGTGCGGATCAAGTGGTGCTGGCCGGGTAGGTTGGGTCCGAGAGGGATTCGTGTGCGATATGCTAAGGGACCTAGGTGATGCACTGCTACGATGGGCTTTGTAGTTGGAATAAGGTGCACAGTGAAAACAACTAAATTAAAGACGGAAATAGAAGATGAAAAGGAAACGAAAAGAAAGAGAAAGAAAGATAGGAAGAGAACGACAGGCCGGCTTTGGTCACCATCATTTGAACTCATCATCAAAACCCTCATCGCTCATTTGCATTCATGTAGTCACCTTCTGGTTCGAGTCATGCGCTGCAACGGCTTGTTGAATTCGTCCCTCGTCCGAATCATCGCAGTTATCCGTTTTCCACCGTTGTTCTTCAGACAGGCCTCCAAACAAGCTGTACAGTCTCCATCAGATCGCCGTGAGAATATCCACGGCTTGGGCATGAAGTCCTTGAGCTGATTGCATCGAAAACCGGATAAATTCCCTGAAAAACACACATGAAATGACACTCATCAGATTCAAATGCGATTATCGATAAAATGATAATTTGGACTTTCGGGCTCTATATTTTTCATGCATGCAATGTATGAGAGCGAACCAATATGCCGTTGGGTTCGTATGAAAGTCTATTATATCATGGTGCAAAGAAACTCATGCAGTTTACGTGTATTATGAAAGTTTTACGTAGCAAAGTGACGCTACGTGCATGATAAAGAAAGGATAATTCGCACCAAATGGACGCTCATCACGATACACCGGGGTATGTTGCGAGTTGACTAGTTGACTTTGCTAGAGGCACCCTCCGGTGGCCTCAGTTAATAGTAAGGTAACTTGTAACATCCCAAAATAAATTAATAATTTAAAGGTCATTATAAGAAAAATTTTATGAGAAATTCAAAATAAAAATCGGACGGCACCATTGCGTTCGTCTCGTCGAAACGATCAAAAAACCTATATAAACTTTTGCGTTTTGAACTCATTTAAAACATTTAAAATTTTAAAGAAAAAATTATATATATGTATAAATATATATAGCCAATAGTAGGATTCAAACTAGGGATCTATTTAATATAATTTTAAACCTTTCGCCTCTAACCAAAAGTCCGTTAATGCTTTTCTATTCAAATACAAGGGAAATAATTGTTATATTAAACATGGGGAGACCAAAAGCCATCTCAACCGACGACTATTCGTTTCCGATCGGACGGGAACAGTCGCGCAGCTGTAACAGTAACCGACGACCCTTCGTTTCCGATCGGACGGGTGCAGTCGCGCAGCGCAGTAAATGACCGTTTTGCAATTAAGACCTTGGGACTTTTGGTATTCCCAAAAGTCCTATATAAACCCCCCCTCCACAAGAGATCTTCACTCAAGCCCATCTCGGGATTCGTGCCACCTACCCCTAAAAACCCTTCCCCCTCGCTAACCACCGCCGGCCGACCACCACCCGCCACCGGTCGCCGCCGCCCGCTGCCGGCCACCCATCGCCGGTCGCCACCGCCCGCCGCCGGCAAACACCGCCGGCCGACCGCCAATCGCCGCCGGCCGCCGCCTCCCGCCGCCGGTCGCAACCGTCGGCCGCCGCCTCCCAACACCCAACACCGGTTAGCTTTCAATAATATATTTAATATTAGTATTCTGTGGGCCAAAGCCCAGTAACCCCAATTAATTATATGGGCCAAAGCCCATTAGAATCCACTACATTATATGGGCTGAAGTCCATTTAAATCATTTAAACCCGTGGGCCGAAGCCCATTAAGCCTAAAGAAGTTATGATAAAACGACTCTGCCTTCATTAAACAGAAACGTTATTACTGTAAACAACCGGATCATTTTACTAAGGGCAGACCACCTAATTAAAATCCGCTAATGTCAACTATTTTGGCCATACCGGGAGCAAACAAACTCCGAATTGAGTTCCGTCTGCGGCCATGGTTTCATAACGAAAAGTTCTACACAATGAATATAAATTTAAAATATTTTAGAAATTACTAAAATACCCTTAAAGAATAAAAAACTATTAAGTTCATATCGAAAAACATTTCGGAAAATCCTTGCAAAAGTTAGGATAAAAACTAACAGATTATAGTAACATATTTTCAGGTATTGACCTTCCTAAGGCTTCCTCATCAGGAGTAAGAGTCTGCAACGCTTCAGGTAGGGGATTTTAACTAAGTTTGTTCATGCTAAGTATATGATATAGAATATCGGTAGATTGCTATGGAGTTGTAAGTTTTGAAATATCTGATCACTTGTTAGGGTGTGGGTCTAGCCCTGGCCGAGGCCAAAAAGGAACCTGTGTGTGAGTCTAGCCCTGGCTAAGGCCAAAAAGTAACCTGGGTGTGGGTCTAGCCCTGGCTGAAGCCAAAAAGTTACCTAGGTGTGAGGCTAGCCTAGTCTGAGGACTAAAAGAACCTAGGTGTGGGGCTAGCCTTGTTGCGGACAAAAAGTACCCGGGTAAGGCTTGAGATTCCTACCCTGGCTGAGGGTCAAAAAGGGAATCGGGTGATCAATGTTTTTATAATTTACTATTCATAGTCATGTTCACTGTTTTCAATACATATGTCTTAGCATGAATAAAACTAAGTCATTAGGTGAGTCCGTGATTTAGACTCATCCCCCTACAGATGTCATGCACCCTACAGAGGTCGATCCTGCAGGACCAGAAGAAGGTGAGGAGCGAATGGAGAACGAACCAGAGGGAGTGGAACACCCGCTCTACACACCTTACTATGAGGATACTGGAGGAGAAATATGAAGCGTGGATGTCTAACTTAAGCCTTAGGCTTTTTATTATTCAACAATTGTATCAAACACTTATGTTATTGAATAAAGTGGCTCAGAAATTCTATATTTGATGGAATTTATCTATATCAAGTTTTTATTCCTAACACCCCAGTATTATACGGGTTGAATTAATCCGTAAAATATCGGGGCGTTACAACTTGGTATCAGAGCCTAGGTAATAGGTCCTAGGAGTTAAAATTTATTAACAAGTAGGACATCGGTAGGGTAGTCACTCAAATTTAAAAATACTTATATTTACGAATTAAAGTTTTTTTCTTTTAGCAAAAAAATGAAGTCGAAATTATCTGAAGGTAGCTCATCGGGAGTAAAGGTGAAACTTAAGAAGAAAATCGTGAAGACAAAGAAGGAGAAGAAACCGGTTTCACCTATCAAAAATGAGAATGTTTTCTATAAACGTTACTGATGTATCTATGGAAAAGTGGGCGATGAAAATCGTTGTGAACACCCGATGTTTTTCAAAATAGTTGTTGGCTATATGTAGAATGACAAGAAAAGTATTAATAATGAAAGAGCACGTTTTATCTGAATTTGTGTTTGAAAAATTCTGTTTCTTTATATTTTTCAGAAATTATGAATTCATACGAAAACACTACTCCAAATGAAGACCTAACCAAGGTGTTAGGAGCTCTACACCAACTGATAGAAAGAATGAACTCCTCCAAGGATAGTTCAAGGATGGGAGTGGTCTTAAAAGAATTCAAAGAATTAAAACCCCCTGCTTTTAAAGGAGAATCGGATCCCCTGATTGCCGATAGGTGGCTCAAGTAGGTAGGGAAGATATTGGAAACGTTGAAGGCAAACGATGAACAGAAAGTCAACTTAACCACGTATATGTTAGAAGGAGAGGCAGATTACTGGTGGGACTCTGTCAAAAGAACTCAAACTAGTTTCACCTGGGAAGAGTTTACAAAAGTGTTTTTAGAAAAATATTTCTCCGACGCAACCAGGGATAAAATGATTGCGGAATTCTTAGAACTCTATCAAGGAAAACTTAGTGTTTTCCAGTATGAGGCTAAGTTCATTGAACTATCACGCTTTGCTCATTATCTTATAGCCACAGAAGAATTGAAGTCCAAGAGATTTGAACAAGGTTTGAATCATTATATTCGAACCTGAGTGGCGGTACTTCGTATTAGAAACTATGGAGAACTGGTTCAGACAGCGATGGTAGCAGAGCAAGAATGGGAAGAAACTCGGAAGATATTTGAAAAGAATATGGTGAAAAGGAGTGCACCAGCATTGGAGACAAACAAAAGGCCAAGGATGTAAGAGTTTCTAGCAGGAAGGAATGGTTCTCAAATGGCTTCGGGACCTCGAAATTGCTTCATCTGTGGATCACGGGATCATTTTCAAAGGAACTGTCTTCGTATGAATGGTAACGCTCCAACTAGACCTCCATTCAGAAATACTCTGCAAGTACCTGTGACTCACCCTGGTCAACTTCCAAAGGTGCCTGAAAAAATGTTTGCTATATCTACGGAAGAAGAATCAAACAACGTCATTGAAGGTACGAACTACCCATTTCTAAATAGCAATTCCATAAAAAGTAGATAAGTATAACCAAAAAAGAAATTTTTCGTAGGCACCATTCTTATTTATGGAAGTCTAGCTCGAGTAATTTTAGATCTGGGTTCGACACCTTCATTTATATCCATTCACCTGGCTAGAGAACTACAATTGAAGACAGAACCGTTAGGGTATATACTGGCCATTACTACTGCACTTAGTGATACAGCCAAAACAAACAGAGTCTGCAGAAACTGTGTACTAAGAGTTGAAGACGTGGAGTTAGTGGCAAATTTAATTCTACTGAAATTGGAGAAATTTGACATTCTATTAGGAATGGACTGGTTATCCAAATATAGGGCAATAATGGATTGTTACCGAAAGAAGGTTACTTTACAAACATCAGATAGTAAAGAAATAATATTCCGGGGAAGAAAATTTGGAAAGACGAGAGCAAAAGTTTGTTACTTAGCTCAACTTTTAGAAGAAGAGGTGAAGATTCCGTTACAAAATACCATATTGGTAGTATCAGAATTTCCACAAGTGTTTCCGGAAGATCTTCCAGTATTGCCACCAAAAAGAGAAATAGATTTTTCAATAGAGTTGATACCTGGAGTGGCTCCTATTTCGATTGCCCCATATAGAATGGCACCTGTAGAACTAAATGAGCAAAATATTTCTCCAAAATAGATCTTCGATCAGGATATCATCAGTTAAGGATCAAGGAAGAAAACATACCAAAGACAACCTTCAGAACTAGATATGGGCATTTCGAATTCTTGGTAATGCCTTTTGGTCTCACAAATGCTCCTGCGGTATTTATGGATTTGATGAATTGAATCTTTAAAAACTTCCTGGATCAATTTGTGGTAGTATTTATAGATGATATTTTGATCTATTCAAAAACCAAGGAAGAGCACGAAAAACATTTGAGATTGGTACTACAAGAGTTGAATCTTCATCAACTGTACGCTAAACTCAGTAAATGTGAATTCTGGATTACAAAAGTAAACTTTTTGGGACACGTAATCTCTCATGAAGGAGTTACAGTTGATCCAGCAAAAATTGAGGCAGTAGTAAATTGGAAACCAACAAGGAATGTAACAGAAATTAGGAGTTTTCTGGGGTTAGCAGGATATTATCGCAGATTCATTCAGAATTTTTCCAGTATCGCTGCACCTATAACTCGACTTACTAAGAAAGGGGTAAAGTATGAGTGGTCGGAACCTTGTGAGAATGCGTTCCAAGAATTAAAAACAAAACTCATTACAGCCTCGGTATTAACAATACCAGGAAGTGGGAAGAAGTACACACTTTACACGGATGCTTCTCACGTGGGATTAGGAGGTGTACTTATGCAAGATGGCCGAGTAGTGGCTTATGCTTCCAGACAATTAAAAACCCACGAAAAGAATTATCCTACACACGATTTAGAGCTGGCCGCTGTCGTGTTCACTCTTAAAATTTGGCGTCACTATTTGTATGGAGAACAGTTTGAATTGTACTCCGATCATCAGAGTTTGAAATACATTAGCATGCAGAAAGATCTAAACTTACGGCAAAGAAGATGGGTGGAATTATTGGTCGATTATGACTATAATTTTATTTACCACCCTGGTAAGGCAAATGTAGTAGCAGAAGCCCTCAGTAGAAAGGGACAATTGATCAATGTACTAGCCGATAAATGGCAGTGGGCTTGCACGTTAGAAAACGTTGATTTAATCACGCAGAATAGTTCACCACAGGCTTATCTAAGTCACCTCAGTGTTCAGCCAGAAATGATAAAAGGAGTAATAGAAGCACAAACTTCAAATTCCGAATTGCAGGGAATTCAATACAAACTAGAAAATAGAGAAACTATAGAAAACTGGACGCTCGGGTCGGATAATGGACTGAGATTTTGAGGCAGATTAGTAGTCACTGATGCTCCTTATCTGCGAGAAGATATATTAGCTGAAGCTCATCAATCAAAGTTTTCTATTCATCCGGGGGAGAACAAAATGTATCACAACCTAAAATGAAACTTCTAGTGGAGTGGAATGAAGAATGATGTAGCCCAATTTGTGTCAAAATGTCTCACTTGTCAAAAGGTGAAGGCTGAGCATAGAAGACCACCTGGGTTATTACAACCTCTTCCTATAGCAGAATGGAAATGGGAACATATAACCATAGATTTTGTGACAGGTTTTCCTACCATTAGGAGGGGAAATGATTCAATCTGGGTAATTGTAGACCGATTAACAAAATCAGCCCATTTTCTACCCCGAAAAACAACTGTGTCCACTAGAGATGATAGTACCTTATACCTGAAGGAAATTGTTAGACTCCACGGTATTCCGGTAACTATTGTGTCCGACAGGGATCCTTATTTTACCTCTAAGTTCTGGAGGAGTTTACAGAAAGCATTGGGGACAGAATTGAACATGAGTACTGCGTATCATCCTCAAACTGACGGACAATCAGAAAGAGTGATACAAATCTTAGAAGATATGCTAAGATCTTGTGTGATGGATTTCAAAGGTAGTTGGGAAGATTTTATACCCCTGATAGAATTTACTTACAACAACAGCTACCAATCCAGCATACAAATGACGCCTTTTGAAGCTTTATATGGGAGACCCTGCAGATCACCAGTTTGTTGAACAGAAGTAGGAGAGAAGAGTATTATGGGGTCAGAGATAATCCAGGAAACTACAGACAAAATAAAAATTATTCGGACCAATTTATTAAAAGCTCAGAGCAGACAAAAGAGTTACGTAGACAATCGAAGAAGACCTCTCGGATTTGAGGAAAGAGATTTTGTTTTTCTAAAAATCTCACCGAGGAAGGGTATTCAGCGTTTTGATCTCAAAAGAAAACTTGCACCCAGATATATTGGACCCTATGAAATATTGGGTAAAGCTGGACCAGTTGCATATCGACTGACATTACCCATAAATTTAGCAATTATACATCCAATTTTTCTCGTGTCCATGCTTCGCAAGTATGAGCCGGATCCTTCTCACATTCTGAAAGATGAAGATATCAGTATGCAATCAGATGCCTCTTACATAGAAATACCTGTGAGAATTTTAGACACCAAAGACAAAGAATTGCGAACCAAGACTATTCGACTAGTAAAAGTGATATGGCAACATCACAACGAAAAGGAAGCTACTTGGGAATTGGAGTCGGAAATACAAAAGCAATATCCACATTTGTTTAATAGCTAAGGTATGTACTCTAAATTTCGAGGACGAAATTTTTATTAGAGATAGAGGATGTAACATCCCAAAATAAATTAATAATTTAAAGGTCATTATAAGAAAATTTTTATGAGAAATTCAAAATAAAAATCGGACGGCACCATTACGTTCGTCTCGTCGAAACGATCAAAAAACCTATATAAACTTTTGCGTTTTAAACTCATTTAAAGCATTTAAAAATTTAAAGAAAAAATTGTATATATATATAAATATATATATCCAATAGTAAGATTCGAACAGGGATCCATTTAATAGAATTTTAAACCTTTCTCCTCTAACCAAAAGTCCATTAATGCTTTTCTATTCAAAAACAAGGGAAATAATTGTTATATTAAACATGGGGAGACCAAAAGCCATCTCAACCGACGACCCTTCGTTTCCGATCGGACGGGAACAGTCGTGCAGCTATAACAGTAACCGACGACCCTTCATTTTCGATCGGACGGGTGCAGTCGCGCAGCGCAGTAAATGGCCGTTTTGCAATTAAGACCTTGGGACTTTTGATATTCCCAAAAGTCCTATATAAACCCCCCCTCCACAAGAGATCTTCACTCAAGCCCATCTCGGGATCCGTGCCACCTACCCCTAAAAACCCTTCCCCATCGCCAACCACCGCCGGCCGACCACCACCCGCCGCCGGTCGCCGCCGCCCGCCGCCGGCCGACCACCAATCGCCGCCGGCCGCCCGCCGGCCACCGCTCGCCACCGACCGCCCATCGCTGGCACCCAACGCCGCCCGCCCGTCGCCACCACCGGCAGTCCGCCACCGGCCGCCGCCTCCCAACACCCAACACCGGTTAGCTTTTAATAATATATTTAATATTAGTATTCTGTGGGCCAAAGCCCAGTAACCCTAATTAATTATATGGGCCGAAACCCATTAAAATCCACTACATTATATGTGTTGAAGTCCATTTAAATCATTTAAACCCGTGGGCCGAAGCCCATTAAGCCCAAAGAAGTTATGATAAAACGACTCTGCCTTCATTAAACAGAAACGTTATTACTGTAAACAACCGGATCATTTTACTAAGGGCAGACCACCTAATTAAAATCCGCTAATGCCAACTATTTTGGCCATACCGGGAGCAAACGAACTCCGAATTGAGTTCCGTCTGTGGCCACGGTTTCATAACAAAAAATTTCTACACAATGAATATAAATTTAAAGTATTTTAGAAATTACCAAAATACCCTTAAAGAATAAAAACCTATTAAGTTCATATCGGAAAACGTTTCGGAAAATTCTTGCAAAAGTTAGGATAAAAACTAATAGATTATAGTAACATATTTTTAGGTATTGACCTTCCTAAGGCTTTCTTATCAGGAGTAAGAGTCTGCAACGCTTCAGGTAAGGGATTTTAACTAAGTTTGTTCATGCTAAGTATATGATATAGAATATCGGTAGATTGCTATGGAGTTGTAAGTTTTGAAATATGTGATCACTTGTTAGGGTGTGAGTCTAGCCCTGGCCGAGGCCAAAAAGTAACATGGGTGTGGGTCTAGCCCTGGCTAAGGCTAAAAAGTAACCTGGGTGTGGGTCTAGCCCTGGCTGAGACCAAAAAGTTATTTAGGTGTGGGGTTTGCCTAGTCTGAGGACTAAAAGAACCTAAGTGTGGGGGTAGCCTTGTTGCGGACAAAAAGTACCCGGGTAAGGCTTGAGATTCCTACCCTGGCTGAGGGCCAAAAAGGGAATCGGATGATCAATGTTTTTATTATTTACTATTCATAGTCATGTTCATTGTTTTCAATACATATGTCTTAGCATGAATAAAACTAAGTCATTAGGTGAGTCTGTGGTTTAGACTCACCCCCCTACAGATGTCATGCACCCTACAGAGGTCGATCCTACAGAACCAGAAGAAGATGAGGAGCGAATGGAGAATGAACCAGAGGGAGTGGAAGACCCGCTCTACACACCTTACTATGAGGATGCTGGAGGAGAAATATGAAGCGTGGATGTTTAACTTAAGCCTTAGGCTTTTTATTATTCAACAAATGTATCAAACACTTATGTTATTGAATAAAGTGGCTCAGAAATTCCATATTTGATGGAATTTATCTATATCAAGTTTTTATTCCTAACACCCCAGTATTATACGGGTTAAATTAATCCATAAAATATCGGGGCGTTACATAACTAGTAGAAATCACTTATGTAATGACCGCTAGGTCTCGCACACTAGAAATGGTCAAATTGAGGTGTCAAGGCGTTTTGGTAAAAACCTCACTCTGCCGGACCTCACTTATGGCCGACTCTAGCAGTGGGAGACCATGCTAGGGCCGACCCTATGTTGTAAGGATGAGAATCCCTCATCTATAGGGCCAGCCATATAGATAGGGGCCATATAGATAGGAATATGGCTTTGAAACGGTCAAAACAAGCCCTAAAAAGTTAGAAAACGGATAAATAGAAGAAGAGATAAAAGGGTGATAATGGAGAGATAATTGTGGGAGGTTATTATCCCCTTGGATCCTTATCCAAGGGGGTAGGCTGGCCCTATATAAGGGACTATATGGGGCCGGCCATAAGGATGAGAAAACCGTACCCCCTCCCTCTCTTATCTCTCTAGTTCTCTCCCTAATCTCTCTCACGTTTCCCGCTTGCAACTTCGTCTTCCTCGTGTGGAGTTTTGAAGAAGGAGAATGGTCGTTCTTTGAAGGCACTCAGAGATCCGAGAGCGACGTTCCGTGCATCGTGTGAGATCGGGTGAACAAGAAGGCATCGTCTCCATTCATACCATCGGCATCTTCGCGAACGATCTTCCATCTCCATCGACAAAGAAGACAATTCTCCGCGGTTAAAAGATCCGTACGAAAGGTATGTGTAATCTAACATGTAGATCTAGCGAGCATTATGATTTGCATGCATGCTAGATAATCATTATGCTAGATTGTCGTTAGGGTGTTCGATTCACGTGCATACACATGCACACATATGTAGATTAGTTTCAATGAAAGTTTAAATTGTGTAACGTGCACCATGAATGGTCTTTCGACCGCAAAATCGTTTCCGCTGTGAGCCTCTACCATGGATTTATCTCCAACAGTGCGGGCATAGGCAAAGCAGACAATATCTTGTGTGTTTGGGACAAATGTTACAACTGACGCAATCACCACGATCGAATAACTACCTATGATCATACGAAGTGCAAAATGCATCTAATTAGTGCTAACAACACCGCTAGCCCTAAAGCTCAATGTCCACACTGAATGTGCATGATGTCATGCAATGTACTGCTCATATGTGGCTCAAGAACAACACAAAATATTCTCTTCTTCATCTTAAAACAAATAAAGCATATGAGCTTTACCTTATATACCCATCCAACTAGTTTTTCACAAGCAATGAGGGGATAAAATATAACAAGGATGATAGCTTCTCATGCACAAAAGGAGAGGGAACAAAAAAAACTCCAAAAAGCAAAATGAGGAAAAACAAAAACAAACTTTTTCCAAAATTAAAATTTAAAATCAAAATTTTAAAGCCTTAAAAATTTACAACATGAGATGTCAATACTTTGGAAAAATATATGCTTGGTAATTGGTAATGGTAGTTCATAACTTTGTCAACGACGAAATGAGAAAAAAATTAAGATTTGGGAAAAGTCCTTCCTTAGTGTCTATAAAGTGATCTGGGTCATAGATGGAAAAAGGGATTTCTATTATGGATCAATTATCGTCTAGTTTTCTATTGTCATCGAAAATTATGACAAGATATGGTGCAACATGCTTTACGTATATATTGGACATATGTTGCTAGGAAGTCTGTGACAATTTGATTGAGATACATGCCACAATAGTTGGGCAAATGCATATTCATTTTTTGAGGATGGTCAAGATGTAACCCTTTGACCTCAACAGTTAAGAAAAAAAGTCCTTCAAGGTCCTATAAAGAACTTAAAAGGAACAATCTTTTGGTTAATGGTTAGACTCTTAGAGAAAGTATGGTCTTACCATTATAATCATGGGACAAGGTCCCACCTACTTTTTACCATTGCATGCCTACAATCTGGTTCATCTAATGATTACTATATAGATGAGTCCAACCTCAAATTAAACCATAATAGAGAATATAAATTGTACCCATCACAAGAATACTCGTTTCAATACCTATCATCCAAAGTGGAATCCTTCTAGTAGTATCCTCTTTCCTCCCTTTCCTCCATATTTCATCAAATGGGCATGCTAGAGACTAAAAAAAGAAAAATAAATCCATGGTTACGTAAGAGAAATCCTCGTGAAATCTTGAACAAGCAATTTGAGAGATTTTGTGATTCACTAAAAAACAATACGTCCCCAAAAGGTGTTGGAGCACTCGGCTTCAACATGTTGATGTGGTTATCACTAATAGGAGCTTATCCTACTTGTGAGGATATCCTTTTAAAAAACACCCTTTTTGAAAGTCGGTGGTGTCATATCAAATGTCATTAGTGGGGTATGACCCTCACCAGTGGGATATTGCCCTATCAATAATAGCCACATCAATATGTTAAAGCTGAGTACTCCAACACCTATTGGAGCGAAGTATTGTTCTTCACTAAATACCAAAAAATGATTACATTCCATCATAAGTTGTATCACATACATATTTATGTAGTTCATTTAGAAAATACACGATATGCGTGGTATTTGTAGGATATTCATGATGGATATGTTTACACGGTTTATAAATTATTACAGAAAAAATTATAGTCAAAATCAATTAATGAATTTGGATCCGATAGTGAATATCTCTTATTGAATAATGGTCATGTCAAAGTAACAAAGCATAGCCTTGATTGCATATCTAGACATTGAAGAGGCAAATGGAACAATGACATGTTCTTTAATTCCACCCCAAGTTGAACTTAGTTATAATAATGGAGGAAAAAATGCATAACAAGTTCTTTCTTGAAACCAAGTTGAACTTAGTTTAATTCCACCCCGACTTATCTTTCTTGATACCTGTGTCATCTTTTATGTTGTCATGTGTTTGGATATCAATGAGTTCAATATAATGTTAGGTGTTACAAGGAATATGTAATTGATTATACGCATGTCTCTGGAGTTGGTTTTGCAACAGTAAGAATTTTCAGTTCTTCCAGCATGTGAGAAACAAATAACCAGTGCCAAGGACAATGGTGAGGATGATTATCTCTAGATCCAACCATGGAGTCGAGTAGGACACACGACACTATATGAAAATCTTACAACATCCATTTGTTATCAAGTGCGATATCATATGTGCATATACATCCCATAAACCATATGTGCGGGTATGTGGTTGTCGCACAAGTGATTTGCCACACAATGCATTGTGAAGCTACACAACATTATTATGAGTGATTTTCAAAAAAAAAAAAAACATTATGAGTAACCATATAACTCATTGGTTTTTTACCATTGGAATTTACGGTTGTAAATAATATCGTGCGGCCACAGATGATAATGTGACCCCTTAATTCCAACTGCAAAAAACTATTTGTTCGATCGTGCAAACAAGGACTTCAGTTGAGGGCTCGAGAGCTTTAACAATATACGATCCTCTGATAGCCGGCCCTTGAGCAACCATCCCGAGCGCGTCTGACGTTAGATATTTGCTCACTATTTTTGACCCAGTAGCTCCCCTAGTAGACGTCTCCCCGAAGGCCAGAGGTCAAAAAGCTACCTCGGGAGGGACCGTCCATTGGAAGTTATCATGGAGATACATTGTCAAGCATCGAGGATGTATCTCTAGGAGAATTCATCTATGCGACCAATTCTAGGGCACCTAGGTTTCTCTCCATAGGCTTCATTACCTTGAAGGTTAGGAATGTGATATTTTTCAAGTTGAAAGGAAACCTTAGAATGTACATTTTTCTTTAGCCAAGGCAAGTGGCATGGGAGCCTCTATCGTCCTCTTCCCCTTATCGTCGAGGGGTTGTCTCCCACTGTCCCACATGTTTTCTTAGCCAGTAAAACATCTTGCAAAGTCAGCCAACCAAGACACCTACCCCAAAAGATAGGTCAACGTTAGAATGGAGCTCCACGAGGTCCAACAACACATTCTCATTTGACTTAACTCATAACGATTCACAGTCGACCCGATATGCAGAGGTACTTGCATAGGGATCTTTCCTCTGAAGTCCCAAGGACCTTATACTAATAGAGGGTCCACACTCCAGCCCGTAGTGCAAAAGCTCAGAGAAGAGGGGCCCGTGCCCATTGCTTTAGTAGAAGTAATATGCCATCTCGATCCTACTTTGTGCCGGCCTTATTTGATACTTTCGTAAGAAAAAGTGAAGGTCACTCGGTTAGGGATGGCAATGGGTCAGGATCTGGTCTAGGCTCGATTGTGCGTGACCCATTTCGAACGGGTTTGGGCCTATATCCCAAACAACATATAGTTTGGGCTCAAAACCAAAATCGCCCAAGCCTGGGATTAGATAGGTCCGGCCCATAGTCAGCCCACTTTCACTGTTGGGGTTGGGTCTATTTGACATATCTAGGAATGGAGTTTTATTTTCGATTAGATAACAACGACATGTCAGGAAAAGTCTTAGAGTTAATTATAGTCATTTTTAGCTTACAACACAGTTTATAAAATAAAAATATATATTTTTGTAAAATAACAAAATTATGTTAACATCGATTAATGCCAAATATGTCCACTAAAGAGAGTTGGTCATTGACTTTTTTCGAACCTGGGCCTGGGCCAGCCAGGGCCCGGCCCAGGCCCAAGCCCATGACCATGTCCAAATCTTTGATATAGGCTTGGGCTTTGGACTTTGGGCTTTATTATTAAAGCCCGATACAAAACAGGCCATACTTGAAATGGAGGAAAAAAAATATGGGCCTATACCCAGGCTTAGTTGAGTCCAGCCCAAGCCCTGCCCATTGCCAACCCTGCACTCAGTTGCTCCATACCCTTGTTCAACGGCTCTACACAGTGCAAGATCTTTTACCTTAGCCCAAGCTGAGCCCCACCACCTCCAAAAGTTTGAAGAGGAATGACCGAAAAGGCAATCATAAATTGGATGGAAGCTAGCCGCCGCAGACGATGATATTGCCTTTCTTCTTGTGGACTCTAAGAGCATCTCCAATTCTACATCATATGACCCATCAAATTTAAATTTAACGACAGAAGTGCTAAAAATCGGCTCCATACCTACATCAAATTTTCATCAAATTAACTTTCTATCAAAATTTTCCATCAGATTTGCAGGAGTGGGAGCCCCCATCAAAAGTCTATATCATATCCCAATGGCTAGATTATCCCTCCAACAGTCATATTTGAGCTCCTCCTTCGCCCATTTCATCCCCCACCCCTTTTTCCTCAGACAAGCACTTGCAACTCCACTCCGACCAGCACATGCATTTCACTCTGACGACCGCGATCCCCTCCGACGATTTGGTTTAGGATTGGAGTATTCCACATTAAATTAGTTTTCATCAGATTTGATATAAATTTGATATAAGGCTAGAACACTCAACATCAAACTGAGCTTTTAATCCAATTTTACATCAAATATGATGAAAAATTTGATGTAAGATTGGAGATGCTCTAAGTTGTTTAAGTTTTTTCTTTCAATTTTTTTTAATGATATGGATCTATCAAGAGCTAATTGGCCACTCATCCACCAAAAAAAAATGCAACTAAGGGAAGGAAGATTTGGCAAGCCCGATACATTTGCAACTAGCATCATTAATCTCTCAATCCATGGCTTCCATAGTGTCCTTGGCTGACACCTCACAAACAGGAGTATAAATCATCTTTTAACATGGACCACCATTAAATTTGGGTTGTAACTTGGGCGGGTTGAAACCGACCGACCCGACTCTAGGTTAGGTTCAACTTATTTTATTGAAAGACGAGTTTGGCTTGGGTTGAAAAAAGTCAACCCGAGCTAAATTTGGATAGTGTTTAAGTCAAAAGGGTCGAGGAACCAAACCCGACCCGAATTCAAATCGAGTACAACATGTAACTTATAGACCCCACGAATCTTGTTCCTAGACATGCATGAATTCTATTCCCAACCTAAAAAGCCACAGACCATGATGCCTACATGGTTTGTTTCCTTAGTATTTTGTTCTTAAAATCTTAAAACTTTAGATAAGTAATATAGTAAACGTTATCCAACCCAACCCAACCAGTCAGCTCATGCTAACCCGATTTTAACCCGAGCTTGAATAGCTCTTCTCGGGTTGGGTAGAACGGGTTGGTGGTTGGGTTGGGTTATGGGTCAAGGGTTTTACAACTCGGGTTTGGATTGGGTTATGGGTGAAAGGGTTTTACAACTCGGGTTGGGCTTGCATTGCCCTCCAACCAACCCTACAATTAGGGGTGGCAATCCATGACCCGACCCGAAGTTAGTGGGTTTGGGTTTGGCCTAAACGGGTTCGGGTCATAAACGGGTCGACCTGATTGACCCGTTTATTTAATGGGTCTGGTTCGGGTTTGTACCTGTAACCCTATTGACCCGTTTATCAAATGGGTCGTGTCAACCCGACCTGACCCGACCCAACCTGAACCAACCCGGCCCAATATGACCCGTCTTGACCCAACCCGACAGGTTTACATGGGTTCTGTTGATCCAACCTGACCTGACCTGTTTAGTAAACGGGTTAAACGGGTCGGGTCGGTCAACCCGTTTATTAGACGGGTCGGGTTTGGGTTTAAGTTTTTGACCCGTTTATTAAACGGGTCGGGTTCGGGTTGGGTGTCTTGCTCTTATACCTATGTCTCAACCCGACCCAACCCGACCCATTGCCACCCCTACCTACAATTGCCGCAACTACCCACCAAAAAAATCACAGCCTTACTTGCCATTTATACACAGCGAGAGGTCACAGCGCCCACGTAACTGAAAGATCCGACGTTCGACTGAGAACGACGGCCAGTTGGATGATGTCACGTGGGCTCCCGCGGCCGTGCGCGTTCGTCCCACCTCTCTCGTGCGCCGCTCCTCCCAAAGAGAATCCGCACAAACGATTCTATGTACGAGGCCACGGCGTCCGCATAAAGAACACGGCGTCTTATTTAAATGGACAAATTACATTAACCTCCCCTAACCTATACAAGACATTACATATTGGTCCCTCAACTTTCGTTTTGAACAATATGATCATAAGTACGCTTCATCTACATTAAACCCCTCCGTCAACTTTTTATCCCGAAAATATCTTTATCAATTTTCAATAAAACTAAATTATGTTTTAGAATATTGGACAAATTACACAAACCTCCCTTGAACTATACACCTAATTTCACATTGGCCTCTTAATTATTTCTTGAATACCTTATTCCTCTAAACTATGCTCCATCTGTTTACCCCCTCCATCAACGTTCATCAGCTAAACTTAACATTTATCCTAAAAATGTCTTTCTTAATATGACTAAACATGTTTTCTAAATATTACTTATGCTTACTAGGATAAGGATAACTTAGTATAAAAATTAAGTCTGACTATTAAAATTTAACAGAAGGAGTGAACATGAATACATCATTTTTGAGAGGGCCAAGTTGTTAAAAAAAAACTTGAGAGACCAATATGAAATTAGGTGCGCAGTTCAAAGGTTTGTTTATAAATTGCCTTAGAATATTTAACTTATGCTTACTTGAACAAACATATTTTTTGAATAAAAGTTTACAGAGGGGGACTATATGTAGATGGAGCTAGAGCTGACAATTTTGGACCCAACACGGCAGACTCGACACGAAATTAGCTGGTTCAGGTCTGGGTTGAACATGTTCGGGTCGTAAACGGTGTGGGGGAAATTTCTGAGCCGCCTTGATCGGAAACCCCACCCCACAATTTTTGATTGAATTATATGGTTTGTAGAGTTAGAGAGATTAGAGTGTAGAGAGAAAGAGATGACACAGAGAGTTATTGTCGAAGTTCGGTCTAGCGACCTATGTCTCCGGGCGAGAGGTGCCACCTGATCTTCACTATAATATGAGTAGGCCAGGTGAGGGGTGAGCGTTCTCTCGATAGGCCGAGATAAGTTTTGTACAATAGGGTTGCACAGAGCAAATAGAAGGAAGAAGAAAGCTCTGGCACTGGCTCTGGAATCTCCTCTCTTCTATTGATTAATCCTCCACCCCCCCCCCCCCAACCAACAAACCAACCCCCTTGTTTAGTATGCCATAGGGGTTCTTTTATAGCTGAAATATGTGCTAATATGGCAGTGATGAGGTGGGCTCGGGCTTGGGACTTCATGCGGATCATTGTCCAAGCCTCCTAGTTGGGCCCCTATTGGGCCATTATTCAGGCTCAATAAGGGGGACTTGATTTATGGGCCATGTACAGAAGGTTGGTGGGCCTGGGCTTGCATACTTGGGCCGTTGCGTGGATCCATGTGTGTCTGATCCGGTCCGGTATAATTTTTGCACCCACAGGTACCCCCCTCCCAGTCGAATCAGGACCCCTGGGTCGGTTGGGATTCCATAGTGCAAATGCCTTCGAATTATGGCAGAGTCATGGTTTGAGTCCTGAGCCAAGCCAACGCATTAATGTTAGATTATTGTATTGATCATCTTTCCATATTTGTGATCCTCCTGCTGATTTGGTCGCAATTCTGCATTTGCTGGTACGGGCTGAAAAGTCTCATTTTTTTGGGGGGTGTTCCCTGAAAACCAGTGCATTTTTTGACCGAGACTTTTTTTTTTCTTGTTGTTGCTCCCCAAGGCCTTCCTGTTGCGGGCTGAAAGTCTTGGTTTTAAAAGGGGATGTTTCCAAAAAACTAGTGCATTTTTTGACCGAAAACTCCTTTTCTTGCTTTCCAGATTTTGCACAAATGGTCTACGATATTTCTGTTGCTATGGGAGCTACAAAATCCCAAACGACCTGAAACTAGATGAAAAAGTTGCATCTCGGCTTTTTGTGAAATGAGGGGGGGCTGCTGTTGAATGCCGACCCCCCTCCCTCACAGTTTTTGTGAAACCGAGGGGGGGCTGTTGTCGAGCGCCGACTATAGTCGCACCGAGTCTTCACTCTCTCAGCTTGGAACGGGGGGCCGTGGTTGCCATTATGAGAGGCCAAAAAGTGTCGGTGCTAAAAATAATATATTGTCAGAATTTTACCCCATTTGAAACCGACACTTTTTCTGTTATATTTCGAGGCATTGATGCGTGAAGTTATCGGTGCGGGGTAGTGCTAACACCTGGGGGGTTCCTCAAAATTTTAGGTTATCCTCGCATAATGGTTGACCAGTATTCACTCGATGTACAACCATACCTGGTTAACGTGTTCACCAGGTACTACGGTCGCGTGAGGGTGTTGTCATGGCAACAATCAAGGAAGCGTCATTTTGCCTTGTGTTTTCTTTTTTCTCTCTGCAGATCGCAGAGGAGGGGGGGTGTGCGACTGCCTTGCGTGGCTGTCGATCGTCGAGAGGGGGAAAGAGGCAGATCCCCTCTCAGTTTGTCGTTGGCGTGACCAGAGAATAAGGGGAGCTTGTCGGATCGGAGATGCAAGATCCCTTTGACCCGATCTCTCCTCTTCCTCCATGGTGAGTCGAGAAGAGATGGCTAAAGGCAATCGATCTCCATGCCAATTAGGTGATCCCCGCTAAGGCCAATGTGCCTTGTTTTTGCGAATGAGAATCAAAGTCGTTGATGTCTTGTTATTGGATGCCTTATCAATTAAGTTGGTGAGCATTATATTGTGGGTGCAAATTTTGGTAAGAAGTCTGCAAACAGCGGGACCCACCGGCCCTGCCTAGTGGGCCCCCGAGCAAACAGCGGGACCCACCGGCCCTGCCTAGTGGGCCCCCGAGTACTACAGCGGGACCCACCGGCCCTACCTGGTGGGCCCCCGGAGACTATAGTGGGACCCACCGGCCCTGCCTGGTGGGCCCCTGGAGACAACAGCGGGACCCACTGGCCCTGCCTGGTGGGCCCCCGGAGACTACAGCGGGACCCACCGGCCCTGCCTGGTGGGCCCCCTAAAACCGCAGCAAAGCCCGCCAGCTTTACCTGGAGGATCCCCAGATGCTGCAGCAGAAACCGCCATTTACCACCAGAGAATCCTATAAATAGCAGAGCCTTCGAATGTAAAAGGATCCGAAATTTATGATTTCCGCTCTGAGATCTGATTTTAAGAATCCAGAGCTCTGGAATTTCTATCTCCTCACCTCTTCTTAATCTTCTTTTTGTCTTTGAAGAGATCAAAGAGGCTTCAGTAACACTCGGCCTGTCGAGGTTACTTCGAGAAAAGTGTTAGTGAATTCGGGTTGCTCCCTATAGCACGGAGACGTAGGCTTCGGCTGAACTCCGAGATCACTTCTCGTGTCAACACTCTCTCTGATTGCATCTCTCTGTTTACATATCAAAAGCTGCAACTCCAATCGAGAGATCAAACAACGATCTTCAACATCCACTTCAATTGACTGGTGAGGCGAGGTCTTCGGGTCGGCACGAAGATTTTCCCCCACATATATCTTTGCGTAGTGTGAACCTTAGTCGTTGATGTCACGTTGATTGGTCAATGGATCCAGTGATTGGCTGCCATGCTAAGTATATATTGAGTCAATGCCATTCAACCTAGCAGCCCATGTGACCATGGTATTGGATGCCATGTCCCATGTTTTGCAAGTGCGATTCTCTGATCGGGCTTGAGTTTGATTTGGCAAATCTCCATAGCTGTCTTTAATTGGTGAATATCAAAGTCTGATTGTATTTATCAAGCGTCGAGTGCATGGGTAGACATGGGCGACCCCTGGACAATGATCGATCGATCGCTACTAGTCGATGACGGTCCAGGGGATTGACTGTTCTTGCGGTATCTCTTATAAAATGTTAGACTTTGGTTGATCGAACGTTGCCGGAAGTTTGGTTGTTGCCAATCGATCGATTGCTTACCAATTGTCTGTTGCTTTGAATGTCATGGCATGGAGGGCAGCATGCACCGAAAGAGTTGGATCGACCACCCCCTAACCGGTTTGGAACCGTCAGCCGTTGAGAGAGGGAGATCGATGACATTCTGATGTTTAGACTCGAGTGACAAGACTAAGCTTGGACTTTTGATCGACTACTGATATGTCTATCTCGGACTTTGTCGTTGCGTGCCAAGACAGTAAGTTTGGACTTTTGCTTGAGTGCCAAGACATCAATGGTGGCGTCTCGGATTTGATCTTTAAATTCTAAGGAATGATCCTTGGACTTGCTGCATACCGAGGCGGGGACAACTGCCTCGGATTTTGTCTTTATGTGCCAAGGCTGTCTCTTTGGACTTGGTGCATGCCGAGGTCGTGACGCTTGCCTCGGACTTTGTCTTCGAGTGCCAAAACTGTCTCCTTAGACTTGGTGTATACTGAGGCGGCGACGCCTGCCTCGGATTTTTGTCTTTGAGTGCTAAGGGAAGGGCTTTGGGCTTGTAGAGTACTGAGGCGTTGGTCGCCTCAGACTTTGTCTTTGAGTGCCAAGGATTGGACCTTGGGCATGTAGAGTACCGAGGCATTGGTCTCCTCGGACTTTGTCTTCGAGTGCTAAGGGCTAAACCTTGGGCTTGTAGAGTACCGAGGCGTTGGTTTCTTCGGACTCTGTCTTCGAGTGCCAAGGGCTAGACCTTGGGTTTGTAGAGTGCCGAGACGTTGGTCTCCTCAGACTTTGTCTTCGAGTGCCAACGGCAGGGCCTTGGGCATGTAAAGTGCCGAGACATTGGTCTCCTTGGACTTTGTCTTCAAGTGCCAAGGGCAGAGCCTTGGGCATGTAGAGTGCCGAGGCGTTGGTTGCCTCAGACTTTGTTTTCGAGTGCCATGGGCAACGCCTTGGGTATGTAGAGTGCCGAGGCGTTGGTCGCCTCGGACTTTGTCTTTGAGTGCCAAAGGCAGGACCTTGGGCTTGTAGAGTACCGAGTCGTTGGTCTCCTCGGACTTTGTCTTCGAATGCCAAGGGCAGGGATCGCCTCGGTTGAGTATGGTTGACAGTTTAGATTGACCTTGATTGTTAGGAGCCTTTTTATTCTGTTTTTACTTCGAGCTTCCAACTCGGATGGGCGGAATCAAAGTCTTTGGTGGACCTAGGTTGCTAGGAGCCTTTTCATTGGACTTTAGCCTCAAGAGGGCATAGCTGATTTTGCTTCGAGCTTCCGACTTGAATGGGCAAAATTAAAGATTTAGATGACCTGGGTTGCTAGGAGCCTTTTTATCGTACTATAGCCTCGAGAGGGCGTAGCCGAATTGCCTTCGAGCTTCTGACTTGAATGGGCAAAACTGAAGGTCTTTGCTTGACTTAGGTTGCTAGGAGCCTTTTTATCGGATTTTAGCCTTAAGAGGGCATAGTCGAATTGCCTTCGAGCTTCCAACTTGAACGGGCAAAATTGAAGGTCTTTTGGTTGACCTGGGTTGCCAGGAGCTTTTTCATTAAACTTTAGCCTCAAGAGGGCATAGCCGAATTACCTTCAAGATTTCGACTTGAACAGGTGGAATCAAAGGTCTTTGATTGACCTGGGTTGCCAGGAGCCTTTTATCGGACTTTAGCCTCAAGAGGGCATAACCGAATTACCTTCAACTTGAATGGGCATAATCGAAGGTCATTGGTTGACTTGGGTTGCCAGGAGCCTTTTATTGGACTTTAGACTCGAGAGGGCGTAATTGAATTGCCTTCGAGCTTCCGACTTGAACTGGCCGAATCAAAGGTCTTTGGTTGACCTGGGTTGCCAGGAGTCTTTTTATCAGATTCTAGCCTTGATAGGGCGTAGCCAAATTGCCTTCGAGCTTCCGACTTGAACCGGTAGAATCGGAGGTCTTTGGTTGACCTGGGTTACCAGGAGTCTTTTTATCGGACTTTAGCCTCGAGAGGGCATAGCCAAATTGCCTTCGAGCTTCCAACTTGAACAGACATAATCGAAGGTCTTTGGTTGACCTGAGTTGCCAAGAGTCTTTTTTTATGACTTAAACTGGTGGAATCAAACTTCAAGAGACTTGATTTCGAGAAAAAGAAGTATTTTATTGATAAAGAAAAGCTGCGGTTATAATTTTCAAAGTTCGCGCGATGGATGTTGTGAACTTGTATTTCTAGGTGCTCAATCTCTTTGCAGGGGGATGTTTGCCGATGTAGGTATCCGTGAATGTCGTTTGCCCGGTGCATCCACGTTTCATGTTGAATTTTTGCCTCTACTGCTACTGTATTTCTTTCTCTTGGCATGGTTTCTTATTGGCGAGATAGCCATCAAGTTGCCCTTCTTGGATTAGGTCTTTGATATAATGCTTCAGTCACAGGCAAGTTGATGTTGGGTCTCCATGACTGCGATGGAATTTACAATAGGCTGTCACATCCCCCGCTTGGTCGGAATTTCGAGGGAGAGGATGCGGCCACTTGCAAAAGGGTTCGTTTTGCAAGTAGGCAAACATGTCTTCAATCGAGGTGTTCAGCTCAGTGAACACCCTTTGCTCCATCGGAGTCCACCTCTTCCCTGCTGGAGGGGCCTTCGAATCTTCATTGCTCTTTTTAACTGGTACCTTATGTTCGGACACAGCATTGACATACTTCTTGTAGTAAGGTTCATTTTGAGCTTTGTCAATCTTTTTGTGTCAGAAGTCGCGAGACTCGCGGGGCTCGCGTAGTCTTCTGGCCCGTTGATTGTTTTTCACCTCTATCTCCTGCTGTACCCGCTTGAACATCGCCTCTAGGAAACTCGGAGGATACCGGATAAAGTCAGTGTAGACATGGAGCTCCGGCCGGATGACATTCTAGAATGCCAGCATAATATCCTCCTTATTTTGGGACCGGTCGGTGAGCTCGGAATGCTCGTTGCGGAACCTTGTTGGAAGCTCCTTAGGGAGTCGTCGGAGCCCATCCTCAGCCGGTAGAGAGTATCCAGCTTATTTTCCGGCTTCAAGTTCAGTTGGTAGTGGTCCATGAAGAACTCTGCCAACTATTCGAACGTGACTACCTTACCGGTAGACAGCGTGTGGTACCAGTCGAGGATAGGTCCCTCGAGGCTTCTCGTGAACATACGATAGAGAACATGGTTCTCATACTCGTATGGTGTCAGGGCCTGCTTGAAGACCAGGATGTGGACAGCAGGGTCTCCTTGATGTATTTGAACTTGGGCAGGTTCGGTGTTCGCCAACCCATAAGGAAAGGGTTGCGAGCATCTTGGGATATAAAGGCCTCACCGAAGTGATTAGCTGCCTGCGGTCTTGATGAAGGTGCCCCACGCCGGCGGAATGCCTTAGTTTGTTGAGTAGCTGGTGGGCATCTGTTGCTGTTGATACGTAAAATTAATCGCACTCGAACCCGACTCGTGTTCGCCGACCTGGGGGCAAACCTGACACGAACAGGGGTCCACCAGACCCGACCCAAGCCAAAGAAGAGGTCGGGTGGGCCTGTCCTCAAGTAGGGCCCACCCGGCCCCACTTAGTAAACCGTGCCCCCTTCTCGTGGGAAGGGAGCGGCCGACCAAGGGAAAGAAAAGAAAAAGAAAGAAAGAAAAGGAAAGGAAAGAAAGAAAGAAAAGGAAAAAAGAACAGAAAGGAAGAGAAGAAAGAAAGGAAAAGAAAAGAAAAGAAAGAAAGAAAAGGAAGAAAAAGGAAAGTAAAACCACCATGCGTGGGGGAAGGTTGCGTAGACGTCTACACAAACGTGTATCTACGTCGATCCCTCGATTTGACGAATGAAACAAAAGCTCGTGTCGCCATCAATTTAATGTGCAAGATCCAGACAAATATTCAAAATGATTGAGCCATAACTACTTCACTAGAAAAGAAAAGAAATAAAGATTGATTTCCCCCAACAAAGAAAGGAATAAGTCTTGGATAGTTATGGGAGAGATATTCAAGGGATTCAATTAAATCTTTCCATATCTCTCCCATCCCCCTTCACCTATAAATAGAGGGGGAGGGGGAAGGCTCAAAAAGTCGAAAGGAGGAGGCAATGACGCTCTACAAAGAAGAAGGAAGCTTCGACTCTCGATGACCCAAGGCTTCACGAGGCTCGGGCAAGCCTACCATATGGGGAATGATTTAGTCCATTGAAAGTCCTAATCAATGTGAAGACCTTTGCACAAGAAGAGGTCAAGAGCTAGAGACAAGGAAGCTCTACAAAGGAAGAAACTCGCCTTCAATGACCCAAGATTTCACGAGGCTCGGGCAAGCCCACCCTATGGGAATGGCTTAGTCCATTGAAGGTCCTCATCAACGTGAAGACCCTTGCACAAGAATATCAACCTTTCGACTCTGTCCATAAAGAAGAAAGCCCAGAGAAGAAGCCTTCAACTTCGAAGATGCTAGAAGCAAAGGCCGGAGAAGAAGATCGAAGCGGCATCACCCCATCGTCTTCAACAAGTCTTCAACTCCGAAGACGCCAAAAGCAAAGATCGGAGAAGAAGATCAAAACGGCATCACCCCGTTGTCTTCAACAACCCTTCGACTTTGATAACGCTAGAAGCACAGGCTGGATAAGAAGATCGAAGCGGTATCACCCCGTCGTCTTCAATAAGTCGTCAACTCCGAAGTCGCCAGAAGTAAAGGCCAGAGAAGAAGATCGAGGCAGCATCACCTCGTATTCTTCAATAACCCTTCGACTCCGATAACGCCCAAAAGCCTGGAGAAGAAGATCAAAGCGGCATCACCCCATCGTCTTCAACAACCCTTCGACTCCAATAATGCCCAAAAGCCCGGAGAAGAAGATCGAAGCAGGATCACCTTATCGTCTTCAAGAAGCCTTCAACTTTGATCACACCAAAGAAACCCGGAGAAGAAGAGAAACCAAAGCCGACGCCACAACCGTCGTTGCCAAAGTCCACCAAGCCGGAAGAAGAAAGAAGCTTTGGAGACATCTCCATCACCATTCGAGGAGAAGATCAAGCCAACACCAAAGTAAGAAAACTGAAGCAAAGTACCAGTAAAGCCCGTGCCAAAGCAACACAAAGTATCAAAGCCAATCAACTAAGACGGACACAAACAAAGCACCATACGTTCTAGTCGATACGACGCGAAGTCCGAAAGTGCTAAAGCATCGTAAGTCTCTACCTTGTCCACGTTCAAGTGCAAGCGCCAAAGCACCGCCAAAGCCAGAGCCACGCCAAAGCAAAGCCAAAGCCGAAGCCAAAGCACGATCGACGCCGTGTACCGATGATTAAAGACGCTGAGGTCTAGCCAAAGCCGAGGGAGACGCGACGATCGACGAACGAAGCCAAAAGCCCCTTAGCCGAGAAAGCGTAAAGCACGGAAGGAACAAAAGTAACGACAAAGACTCCTTAGCCTCTCAAGAAACCCTCACCCTGTAAAGACATCTGTCCTGAGCAACCCTTTCAGAGCTTTCACAAGAAGTAACAAGGAGACGCGAATCAAAGGGACCCTTTAGAGGATATCTCCCACAATCTTCTGACCAAAACTTCATCGCACCCGGCTTACCACCCCCGAGTCCCTGGGTCTCGGCCTTTGTAATGCTTGTGTGCTCGCAATATAGACGACCCAAATATTTTTTCGTGCATACAGTTGCTTTCGTGTGCGAGGGGATGGGACATCTAGTGGACCCCGTTGACTCAGGCGACGTTTGTCGGCGGTGGCTTGGCGCGTCGTCGATATCGAGGCGATCCCACATCGTTTGCCTTGGTGCTTGCATAAATGCTTGACGCTTTTCCGTGTGACGCTCATATGGTTTCTTGAGATGATGACTTGTGGCTGGGCAAGTCCTAGGTGGTTCTTCATCAACGGCGGGAGTGTTGTGGACCACAACCCCCGCTTTTCAACCGCCTTCTTCAGGGAGTCTCTTTCTTGCTCGAGGGCTGCATTCTTCTTGAGAAGGTTCAGCAGCTGTGACTTGGTATGTAACTGGAGCCTCGCCCCCTTGGGTATCATGCCCTTTGCCAGATCGACGCCTCGGGGATGGCAGGTCCTGTCAATTGCTGCGGCCTTCTAGATAGCTGTCTTGTGGCCCCAGCCGATCATGAACATGTATTTGATTGGTCGCCATAGAGAGTTCAAGCTTGTCTTCGATGAGTACGTCATTTGTCAGATCAGCACCTATCTTCGGAGGGTTAGTGCTGGCCTTCACCATTGAGCGCGTTGATGTCGGTGCGCTAAAGATATTGAAGTTGACTTGAAGGAGGACTTATGGCTCGTCATCACAAGTTGAGTAGGAGTCGATAGTGGTTTGGGTAAGGCCTCTAATGATATCCCACAGACGGCGCCAAAGATTGTGGGGAAAATTTCCAAGTCGCCTTGATCGGGAACCCTGCCCCACAATTCTTGATTGAATTGTATGGTTTGTAGAGTTAGAGAGATTAAAGTGTAGAGAGAGATGTCACAGAGAGTTATTGTTAAAGTTTGGTCTTGCGACCTACGTCTCCGGGTGAAAGGTGCCACCTGATCTTCACTATAATATGAATAGATGAGGGATGAACGTTCTCTCGACAGGCTGAGAGAAGCTTCGTACAATAGGGTTGCATAGAGCAACGAGAAGGAAACTAGAAAGAAGAAGAGAGCTCTGGCACTGGCTCTGGAATCTCCTCTCTTCCGTTAATTAATCCTCCAACCCCCCAACCAACCAACCAACCCCCTCTTTCAGTATGCCATATGGGTCATTTTTATAGCCGAAGTTTGTGCTAATATGGCAGTGATGAGGTGATCTCGGGCTTGGGCCTTCATACGGGGACCGTTGCCTGAGCCTCCTAGTTGGGTCCCTATTGGGCCATTGTTTGGGCCCAATAAGGGGGAAATTGATTTGCAGGCCCTGTAGAGAAGGTCGGTGGGCATGGGCTTGCCTACTTGGGCCGTTGCGTGGGCCCAGGTGTGTCTGATCTGGTCTGGTATAATTTTTGCACTTACAAACGGGTCGACACAACTGATCGATTTAGTAAACGAGTCGGGTCCGATTTTTATCTCCGACCTGTTTGACCCGTTAAGACCCGTTTAAAAATCAATGGGTCGGGTCGGGTCATGTCCACCCAGCATTCGATCACATGTGAGATGGGTTCAAGAAACGACTATGATTAGGACACCCATGATGGAGAGAGAGAGAGAGAGAGAGAGAGAGAGAGAGAGAGAGAGAGAGAGAGAGAGAGAGAGAGAGCAGAGGGGGGGGGGGGGGGGCTGGGGTATAGCTATAAAGGTGGAGGGTGGTCAGCTAGAGCGTTGAAGATCGGGCGTCGGATCTCGAGGGTGGCCGGTCGGAGCATCTCTCTCGATCTCAAGCGGTCGGTGCCTTCGGCCCTCTGGTCGTTGAATTGCACTCACCCCCAATATTTAAACGGGTTATATCGGATCTTATCGGGTCTATGTAAACAGGTCGGGTACGGGTTTAGGGTCTAGGCACAATTAGTTAAACGGGTTGGGTACGGGTTTAGGGTCTAGGCACGATTAGTTAAACGGGTCGGGTCCGGGTTTAGGGTTTTGGACATGACACGAAACCTGATACGACCCGACCCGACCCGACCCGACCCATTGCAGCTCGAGCATAATTCAGGGATCAAATGGTTCAAAAACAAAGTTGAGGGACCGACATGAAATAAGGTGTATACTTTAGGGGAGTTTTTTGTAATTTATTCTATTTAAATATAGAAACTATAACTAAAATTCCGAAACCCTACAGTAAGAGAAGGACAGTGCATAGGATGGTGCGTAGCATCATATCCTGCGCACGGACCCTCTCTCTCTCTATTCTCTCTCTTCCGCCCTCCCAGATACCCTCGCCCTCTCACCACACACACAATCTCCGCCTCCTCTCTCCTCCCATCCCCATGACCCCTCCGCCCCCAATCCATTTGTAGAGAGAGAATAGCAGTCCAGAGAGGGAAGCAGAATCCGATGAAGCACAACCACGCCGCCCCCTCGGAGGCGGTCTCGACGTCGTCCTCGTCCTCCTCCTCCCTGTCGTCGTCGGCGTCCCCGTTCCCGGAGCCGCGGCAGGCGGCGAGCCAATCGTCGGCCGCGCCGTCGGGCGCGGCACCCGACGAGCCCGCCCTCCCCGGCGGTGGCCCGCCCCGGGAGGGAGGGCAGGAGACGGTCTCGGTGGAGCGGCGCGGCGACCACTCCGCCGTGTGCCGGTGGACGGTCGCCGGATTCCCGCGGGTGAAGGCCCGCTCACTGTGGAGCCGCTACTTCGAGGTCGGGGGCTACGACTGCCGCCTCCTCATCTACCCAAAGGGCGACTCGCAGGCCCTCCCCGGGTACCTCTCCGTCTACCTCCAGATCGTGGACCCCCGCGGCTCCTCCTCCAACAACAACAACAAGTGGGATTGCTTCGCCAGTTACCGCCTCTCGATCCTCAACCACCTCGATGACTCCAAGTCCATCCAGCGCGACTCCTGGCACCGCTTCTCGTCGAAGAAGAAGTCCCACGGGTGGTGCGACTTCACCCCCTCCTCCGCCGTCCTCGACCCCAAGGCAGGATTCCTCCTCCCCGGCGGCTCCGACGCACTCCTCGTCGCCGCCGACATCCTCGTCCTCCACGAGTCCGTCGCCTTCTCCCCCGCCGCCGACCACCCCCAGCCCGCCGCCCCCACCGACGCACTCAGCGGCAAGTTCACCTGGAAGGTCCACAACCTCCCCCTCTTCCGCGAGATGATCAAGACCCAGAAGATCATGAGCCCCGTCTTCCCCGCCGGCGACTGCAACCTCCGCATCAGCGTCTACCAGAGCTCCGTCGCCGGCGCCGACCACCTCTCGATGTGCCTCGAGAGCAAGGACACCGAGAAGGCCCTGGCCCCCGACCGCAGCAGCTGGTGCCTCTTCCGCATGTCCGTCCTCAACCAGCGCCCGGGGCTGAACCATGTGCACCGTGACTCCTACGGCCGCTTTGCTGCTGACAACAAGGGCGGCGACAATACCAGCCTTGGGTGGAACGACTACATGCGCATGTCCGACTTCATTGGCCCTGACTCGGGCTACCTTGTCGACGACACTGCCGTGTTCAGCACGTCCTTCCATGTGATCAAGGAGTCGAACAGCTTCTCGAAGAACGCCGGCGTGCTGCTCGGGGGCCGGGGGTTCGCCAGGAAGTCCGACGGCCATTTCGGAAAGTTCACTTGGAGGATCGAGAACTTCACCCGGCTCAAGGATCTCCTCAAGAAGAGGAAGATCACGGGTCTCTGTGTCAAGAGCAGGAGGTTCCAGATCGGAAACCGGGACTGCCGCCTCATTGTTTATCCGAGAGGTAAGGACAATTAACTTACCTTCATTTCATTTCTTCATAATTCCTTATTGAACACTAGAACACTTTGATTAAGGTACTTTATAACTTGTATAGTTGCTCTGATAATTACATATCAAGCCTTCATCGATCACTGGATCATTTTCACACTACCTGGCTTTGATTGCATTGTCACTTTTCTTTTTATCCTGTCGATGTGCACAGGGCAGTCGCAACCACCATCCTTCCTCTCGGTGTTTCTTGAAGTCACAGACTCTCGCAACACAAGCAGTGATTGGAGTTGTTTTGTGAGCCACCGCTTGTCGGTTGTGAATCAGAAAATGGAGGAGAAATCCGTTACGAAGGAGTCGCAGAATCGCTATTCCAAAGCTGCAAAGGATTGGGGATGGCGCGAATTTGTGACCCTGACTAGTCTCTTCGATCAGGACTCTGGGTTCCTTGTTCAGGACACCGTCGTGTTCTCTGCAGAGGTTCTTATATTGAAGGAGACTTCAATAATGCAAGAATTTGGCGACCAGGAGTCTGAATTGTGTGGTGCCAGCCCAGGTTCTCAGATTGATGCCATTTGCAAGAGGGGGTCATTTACGTGGAGGGTAGAGAATTTCTTATCCTTCAAGGAGATTATGGAAACCCGGAAAATTTTTAGCAAATTCTTTCAAGCTGGTGGTTGTGAGCTGCGAATTGGTAGGTAGAGATTTTAGGCCTATTTATTCTACTTTTTTCAAAGATGTACATGTCCACATTCTATTTTCCCTATATGACAAAATTTAATCCCAACCATGATGCAGGTGTGTACGAATCCTTTGACACCATATGTATATACTTGGAGAGTGATCAGTCAGCCGGCAGTGACCCTGACAAGAATTTTTGGGTCCGGTACAGAATGGCTGTGGTCAACCAGAAGAATCCTGCAAAAACCGTGTGGAAGGAGTCTTCTATCTGTACAAAAACATGGAACAATTCAGTTCTCCAGTTCATGAAGGTCTCAGACATGATGGAGCCAGATGCGGGATTTCTTGTTCGTGACACAGTGGTATTCGTTTGTGAGATAATAGATTGCTGCCCCTGGTTTGAGTTTTCTGATTTAGAGGTGAGACTGAATGCTGGAATATTGTCTAAATACTGTGATACTTGGAGCTTGTTCTCGATTTTTCTTATCATTGAAGATTGGCCAACTAGACAGTAATTTTATTGGCGATGCAAGCACTAACTTCATATGATTGTTGGGCATCAAAGCCATGCTCATTTGATTGAGCCCAAAAATTTGCATTGATTCCCATGTCACACAACTATTGAATCCCTATAAGATGATGAAAAACAGAAAAGTTTCCAGCTGTTCCTGGCATCTAATGGCTACTTAAAAGGTAGATCAACATATAATTGTTATACCCCGAAGTAAGATCGCTTTGCCGCTGAAGGTTCCTGAACTTTCATGAGTATTGGTTTCCAACTAAGCACGTACCAGGATAATGTTTTGATGAGTCCGTTGTATTGTCTGCTATAAGTGGGTATATGGTTCTTATATGCTGTGATTCTCATATGCATTGTCAAAGGTTTGCTGCTATCCACATTCTTGCATAAGACAATTCTTTCAAATGCTTTGTGCTTCGATCATATTACATGCTGATCGTTACATAGTTGGATCGCGTGCAATCAAAACATTGAACAACTAAAGTTTTTTTTTACTCCCTTAGCAATGATTGGTCACTCTCAAACGTTACAACCCACATTACGTATATAGATGTGGTATTTGTTTCTCTCTCAGCAATAGCTTATAAGAGGTTATATTAAGTTTTCCAAATTATTTTAGGCTACAATATTTGTACATATCGAGGACATGAATACCACTAGGGGATGTAAGTTGTAACTCTTTGGGTGCGAGATGTGGGGTGGGATAAATATTCCCTATGTGAAAAACGTTTGATATACTCGGACTTCTTATGATCTCTATCTGTTAACATTGGGTGATTAATCTATACTGCATAGATTATCCATGAGGTAAATTACCTATTTACTGAGACTTTCCTTTGATAGAGTGTCTATTACCTACTAATAATCAACCCATGATTACACTCCTCGTACAATTTATGCAGATAGGAGAAATGTCACAAGAAACTCATGCATTCAGACACACGTTTTGTATGTATGCACGACAGTTAGTACCTTTTAAATCCAAGATACCAAAACTTACAATCTTATCGAATCATTATTTAGTCAATAGTCCCCTTTGATAACCATTGCCATATCCATTGCTTGGTTTCTACTTCCATTTGTTTCTTTCTTTTTTGAAGAACCTTTACCCCAAAATTATTTAACTCGAACTGCAATGCTCAGATTTTTTATTTATTAATAGTTTAAATTAAGATAAGAATAATGCATAGTAGGAAGTATATCGAGAATAGGGAAGACAAGGAGTGTCCTTGTACAAGGGATGCCTTTTCACCTCTCACGAAGAAGGGAATCTTCTAATACATTAGGATTCATACTAATATGTCACCACCCTTCACACCACACCAATGCCAATGACCCATAAGATAACTACCAATAAATTTTGCTTCAAGTCTCCACATCATGATTCATGACACAGGATTTTTAAGATCATTTCCACAGTTATGTCGTTTGCAAAGCAATTACTTAACAGCTAGTTAAGATAACTACCAATAAATTTTGCTTCAAGTCTCCACATCATGACACAGGATTTTTAAGATCACTTCCACAACTATGTCGTTTGCAAAGCAATTACTTAACAAATAGTTAAACTGCAATCAGTTAATAACCTAGCTCTATAAAGTCTGAAATAAACAAGGAGTAACATACCTTGGTCGGTGCAATAAGCATTCATGAAATAAGTAAGAATAAATAGAATAAGATTTCGTAGAAACACTTCTTTGACAAAATCTTATATGGTATTTCAGTGGTACTTCTCATCCAATATGGATATCGATTGACCTATAAGCCTTTAATTTATTTTCTTTCTTTGGTAAATTATTGAAAAATATATGTGAAGTATATTAGAGAAATAATCAAAACTTTTTACCAAATAGAAGACAATTCAAACTCGACAGAGACCGAGGTAGCAAGGAAGCCGAGTAAATTGAGCATTACTCTACGTCCAAGGTTAATCAAAACTTTTTCTATGGATGTAGGGTTAATCGTTCTAAGGCAACCTTGGTTGTATGTCATGGGCGCCACCCTTTACTGCAAATCAAATATTTGCATGTTCATGCATTAAGGCAAGAGGATTATCAGACAAAACCCTATGCCACCTAAACCACCTCTTACGAAAAGAAGGAAGACAAGGGACTCCACATCATCAACCCAACTGAGTTCGAGAAAGACACTATCAAAAAATCAATTGTCTTTGCTTTTGTTGCAAAGTAGGTCACCACTGATTCTACTGAAGAATGACCTCCTGAGACCATTACTGTTTTACAGGAATTTGAGGATGTTTACCACCTATGTAGGGCATTCAATATGCTATTAGTTTTGTCCTGGGAGCATCATTTCCAAACTCGCCACATTAACGATTGTACCCGACTGAACATGCAAAGCTAAAAAAGCAAGTTGTTGAACTCCTTGACAAAAGGTTTGCTAGAGAGAGTTTGAATCCTTGCATAGGTCCAACAGCACTTACCCCTAAGAAGGATGGGTCATGGAGAATGTGTTGATATTCGTGCCATCAATACGATCACTATTAAATACAGTTTTCCAATACCAGTGATACCACGTTTAGGGTCTATTTGGTTGGAGGAGTTGTAACTACTGTAGTTGAGCAATTACAATTGCATGTAATTATACCTAGGTAATATTTGATTGCCTACACTATTGTCCAAAATATGGTATTTGGAACTACATCAAAGCTATTTTTGAGGTATTTGGAACTACACTGAAAAACCATGTGATTTAAAACTACATAATTACTATCTTTACATTTTGTCTACTTGTATTGTGCATTTGCATCTGAATTATTATCTTTTTATAGTTACCTGGCTTTAATCTTCTCAATCTCCTTCATTAGCATTGCTAGCATTGGGTTGCATTGGTCCTGCATCATGTAAGATGTTAGAAAAACATGTAAAATGTGCAGTGAAAATGATAGGCATTAACATAGATGACTGGCTAAGGATTCATAAAGCTGATCCCAAATATATGGGACATACCTTGACGGCTTGATGATTGCGTTTTTACCCTAATATACTGCAATTTCAAGTATCTTCTTCCCCACCTCTGTCTATTTCTTTTTCCCTCTCTGGATTTTATCCTTTCTAGAGATTTCTAGCTTTCTTTACATATTTGGTATCTGAACATGCATGCTCGTTTAAGAGCCAACTATCCTTCCTCAACGAGCATGTTTGTGTTGCCACACAGGAGGTTGTTACATGAGGCATGGTGATTAATTTACTACTGTAGAATATATGAACCCACAATAGGGACTGAGATGAGAAGCGACGATCTGGGATGATTTGAAATTTTGATCAAAATGTTATTAAGTAGAAATCTTATGCACTTAAATTCTTGTACATAAGATATACCACTTTCCATTCTTCTATAATTTCTTCTAAGATCTTCTGTCTCCTTTGGTTGAAGATAGCACACGTCCTCAAGTTGTTCATGAATCTCATTAGTTGGAAATCCTCTTCATCTCCTTAATCTTCAATTCACGAAAATAGTCCGTAAGGTCACAAAACAAAGACAAAGACAAAGATTACCAGATCCTCTCATTCAAGTGACGTGTCTCATCTAGGCACCCGAAGAACATATATTATGAACCTGAAGCAGGCTCTTGGATCTCAAGTCATGATTCCTAAAATTTGTAAAATAAATCCTAATCATTCATCAAAATAAAAAGTAATCCTCTAATGTTTCAAAAAGGACGAGGATTCGAATTGAATAATACATTGTTTCAAATTAATTAGAAGAAACAATGGATTGAATTGAAACCTATTCTATACTTGACGCTTTCACTATGTCGATCTCATCTGTGAGCTACAACATTTTTTTTAGTACGTCTTCGCCATCGGATATTGATGATTTGACGATAAAGTCCTACATCCGCGAGTCACCTTCAAGCCTCATCATGTGCTGTAACATGACTAGTCAATCGAGGTTTTAGGCATGTATATCTTGATGCTCAATGACCAAATTCACATGCTTCTATTGCCTCGGAGGTTCTTAATCATATAGCTCCATGGTAAGTTTTCAATGCATGTATAATCTTCACGATACCCAAGATTGGTGTTAAACTCCAATCCATGAGTAGAGATCCTTATATTTCTTCCCTAAAGATACAAGATCATTTCCCTTATCTTTATGAGGTCCACGTGAAGTGGCCTCAAGTTTTCAAATTGTGGAGAATTTCCTCGTAAGTTGATGCAAATTTTTTTGAGGTGCTTGTCGATCTCTTGCAGCTTTGTTGTATGGCTTCTAGCGATTTTCGGACATTGTCGATCTTTAAGTTGTCATGATTTCCCTTTATCACGGTCATGATGTGCCTCCAAATGATCCCGCGATGGTAGGACAACGAGCTCTTAGTGCATTGAGAAACTTAAATGTTCCATTTCATTTGTATTATGTACACGAGATGAAGGAGAAGGGAATAAGGAGATGACTGAATCCACGATCATGAGCTCGAAATTGATGCAGGAGATCAGACCTCTCCAAAAAAGACAACTACAACCAGCCCATGCTTCGTCAAAAGAGGCCCCGAATCCACGATCATGCGCTCGAAATTGATCCAGGAGATCATGCCTCTTCAAAAGAGGCAACTATAACCAGCCCATGCTTCTCCAAAAGAGGCAGCTACAACCAATCTACACTTCTCCAAAAGAGGGAGTTACAACTAGCTCACGCTTTTCCAAAAGAAGCAAGCCATCATGCCTCATTCGTAAAGATGGCAGCTACAACAACTTATAAGGAAGGCCATCCAGTCCCAAAGAAGAAAGATGTTAATGGCGAAAAATCGGTATCCACGTGATCTTATACCAAGAACATAAATTGGGCCAAATTCATCAAAGGCTCTTAAGGAATGTTATTAATTTTTCTTTTCGTTTTTATTTTCTTTCCTTCTTAGTACTCGACTAAGCCCTTTATAAAGGCGTACTAATAGCATGTAATGGCATCCAGATTTTGATATCTTTAATGAAGTGATTGTTATTCCCAAAGTTCTTGTGCCGTGTGAGATTCGTGAGAGTTTTTGAGAGAGGATCGTTGCATCTTTCCTCTGTCGTCAATTGAAGAAGACGTGCTCCACTTTGACCCCGTTTCCGCTACTCCAGAAATCTACAACCAAAAAAGTTGAATCAACGATCAAGATAAACTCGAGAAAGAAAACATAATTTAATTTATCAACTTAATGTTTTCTACAGTTGCACTAAGGCACAATTACTTAAAGCCAACTAAACTAAATGTTTGTCCCAATCCTGCATCATTACTTTCTGGTCTTGATATTCTTATTAATATAGACTGATGTGGCACTTGTAACATATCCAAATGATGCGTCTCATCAAGACACCTTAAATGCCTATATTATAAGAGCAAAACAAGCTTGCAGATCTCAAATAATGGCTTCCGAAACTTGTGATTATTAGCAGATCGGAAAATTGGATACTATTTTTAAATAAACTATTACACCTCATCTAATTAAATCTCTAATGACTCGTAGAACTCTATGTACTCAAAAGGTCAGGCGCAACCCAGGCACAAGGGTGTGCGGTGCGTCTTTGCCTAGGCACAAGTGTGGGCTTTTGACTACATTTTCCTAGTTTTTTTTAGTGTGGTATAGAGCTCTTTACATTCTCCCTCGTCGCACATTAGAATTAAGGGTAATTACACTTTGCCCCCCTAATGTATAGCCCAAAATCACTTAACCCCCCCAGAAGTTTTTTTTGTTCCAAATCAGCCCCTATAGTTTGAAATGCTAGCACAATACCCCTTTTGTCAACTACTAAATTTCCTCATTTGGTAAGTTCTATCTAATCAAATCTGAATCGAGGGGGGGGGGGGGATGTAGTTTATTAGCTACAAAACGGTTAAGTGATTTAGGGCTAAACTTCAAGGGGTAAAGTGTAATTTACCCTAAAATTAATTTGTATACAAGGTATTGAAGCAAAACCAGATAAAAACCACGATATTAAAACTAATAAATAGGACAAATATCCTCAAATAGCATGAGCCATAACATCTACTGAAATCTTCCATCAAATATTGATAAAATCTATAACTGAAATATCTAGGTTAGAGACTTAAAGTAAGAGGTTTACACAAGTAGTAATTGATGGTAAGAACTTAAAATAGTATGTCTAGCGTTGTCGAGGGTAAAATGTATTTTGAGCTTAGCACTCGCATTGTCGAAAGCACTCTAACCGTGTTTGGGGATGAACCCAAATTGGAGATTAATTGAATCAAATCTAGGTTTCATGATGAACTTAAATTTTCATCAAATCAATGGTTTTGATGGGCCTTTTGGGAAAAAAAAGTAATTTGAGATATTTTGGGGGCTCTTAGGTTTTTTGAGAAGTAGTGAGGTGGAAAAAAGTCAGAATGCAAAAAGAAAAGAAATAAATTATTGGCTTAAAACCGGGCACCCTAGGTGCGCCCATAGTTACCAAGTCGGAGGTCGGGAAAAAATCGGCTAGGGGAGAAGTCAGAAAAATTGGGAAAAAGTTGGAATGGTCGGGAAAGAGTTGGGAAACAAACGACAGAAGTTTAGAACCTATTTATATATAGATGTTACAATGGGTTTTTTAGCAATACATGATAGAATTAAAACACAATTAATCAGGATTAAAACGCATAAATCGGGACTAAAATGTGAAAATTGTGACTTTTTCATGACATTATGATTTTTTTTAAAAACGGGAAAGAGTCGTGTAGCGAACGTTTACTGAATAAGTCGTGTTTTAATCGAGACTTATTCAAAAAATCAGAGTTTCTGGTAACAGGGGGACACCCTTGGCCTGGACGCAGCTAGGCCTGAGCCTAGGCGCACCTCTGTCTCAATGGCACTCCTTAGGTGAGGCGCATGACTTGAGCCTTGAGGAGTCTGGTGAGCCTAAGCACGCCTCTGACTGCATAGGTAGGAATAAAGGGTAAAGAAGAAGAAGATAAATTCATTTTTAAAAAGGACTCAAATTTAACTTAGTCCTAAACTATATGAATTAATTTTGTCTAAACTGTGATTGCAAGTATCTGCTCCCTCTATTTCGCATTCTCCCATCCGTTCTACAAAGAATTCGGTCCTCTACGTAGATTTTCCATCGTTGAGTGGAACAGGTGAAAGATAAAGGTTGCTTAGTAGTACTAGTCTTTTTTGCCAAAAAGAAGTAATGAACCTCGCTCGAAGCTAAAAGTTTTAAGGGGACATAATGAAACTTGTTTTTCTAGGTAATCTCTTAAAAGTTCAGAACGGGTAAAATCCGCTTAGTGTGCCTTCATCTGTAGGTGTATTACTGGATCTAGGTCATTGTCAAGCTGTTATTGCCCTGTCATGTCAGAAGGAAATCTGGATACAATTCCATGACATAAGTTCTATATCTCTTCCACATAACTTTTCAATTTACTGACCATCATTCTTCTTCTGGAAAATAATGGTTTTCATCTGAATCAGTCTGTCAATTAGTAATTGCTGAGAGCAAATGTCATAATGTATTTCAAATGTTGATTGGAGACACATGTCCAATAGTGCTAGCATTTTATGGTAGTCTCTTTAAGCTGTTACTTGAAGTTTCAAAATCTTTCCTTTGGAAAATCCCACTATTTTCTTATGTTGTTAAAGGGTGCATTTTGTCGATATGTGTGCTCCATCTTTTAATAAGTTTGATATATTTTCTCATTGTGTTCTTCCACCAAGCCAAGAAATCATCAATATGTTCAAAGGTTTAACTTTATGATATTTTAATGGTTTGATCAATCATTTTCCCTTGATAAGTCTATAATATGAGTTACATGAGGTTACTCCTGTTGTGTTCTCCCCGAAGGACACTATTAGGACACTATTGTTGTTCGATACAAGGTACAAAAAATCGAGATATTTCGCGAAATATCTTGGAAAATTGAAACTTCGAGACGAAATAGGCCCTGTAGTATCGAGCAGACCTGAATTGTCCAAATATTGTGCCATTTCGTGATTTATAGCATAAAATATTCCATATCCGAAATATCGCGGATTTTCGGTTGAGCCGTGCAGGAAGTGACAGACAGAATGAGATGTGCCGATGATATTTCGCAAAATATCGCGTGAAATATTGCCTGATTCGAAACCAAGTCAATTTCAGCCGACAGCTAGGGCCTACTCACGTGTTGCGTCGGGCCGGAAGAGACAAGACCACGATATTTCACAAAATATCAAGTGATTTCGCATGCGATATCGTGATATATCGACGAATTTTTGGGATTTCACTATGGGGAATCTTTGCTTTCGGTGGTTTGGCCCGAAATTTCCGGAAAACCTGCTGCTGATGTCGCTTTCGATGCTGCTTTTCGTGCGAAACTTGCTGCTGAAGAGTACACTTTTTATTATTTAAGCCTATGGGTCTCTCAAAGGCTCAAAGCCATTGGATCGAAGTCTTGCTCTTTGGTTGGGTTCCTCTCCCTCTTTCCCTCCCTCTCGCCTCTCCCTCTCTCTCTTCCAAAGCTAAACTTCGAGTCTTCTGTTGGGTTTGTTCTCCGTCGCTCTTTTCCTCTCTTAGTCTGATGTCACTTTGTAATGTACCATGTTTGTAGTCGAATCGATTTGTAATGCATCATATATTTAGTTGAATAGTTTTTATTAAATAACTAAAATATTTTTTTGCGTGTTTATAGGTATTTTTTAGTTTTTCTGTGTTTTTTTTGGCATTTAAGAAAAACCCACACAAATCGCGCATGCGACCACACAAATGCATATGCGGTGAAGTGTGCAATTTGTACCTAATTTGCACAAAGTTTATTTATAGTTTAAATAACAATGGCGTGTGAGTCTTAATCCGTTACTTCAAAGTTCAAACTTCGAATCGATTACATGCGTTTATCTCGATTTTTGAAGCTTCTCTTGTTTGGATTTAAAGCTTCTCTCGCTTATATCTGTTGCATGCGTTTATCTATTCGCATGTACAGAGTTATTATTTAAATTTATCAATATTACTTATTATCATTTACAGATGGCCTCCCAACCTCCTCCGCATAGGGATTTTGGGTCAAAAGACATAGGTTGGCAGCACGACTTTCCTTTGGACACAAAGAAGCAAAAGTCACAGTTGCATATTGTGGCAAACAAATCGGAAGTGGAGGTGTTACACGGCTGAAGCAACACCTCACCGGCTGCTTCCCCAATGTAGCAGAGTGTTTGAAGGCTACGCTTGAAGTCAGAGTATCCATGCGCACTCTATTGAGAAGCGGAGAATACAAAAGAGTTCAGCTTCGAACCCCTAGGCAGCCCAAGAAGGGACGGATCGAGAAGTCTCGACATACCATCACTTTATCAACTAGGAATCGTTCAGATGATGATATCGAGTACCCGCTAGATATTGAGACAGAAGAGGAGAAGGCTCAATATTGACAAGCGGTTTTAGATTCGAGACACTCCTAGCGGGAGCGAGCTGAGAGAGGATGGATACCGACACAATTTGCTCATGATGCCAGTGCAAGCGGTAGTGGAGTTGATCTACTAGGGGCTGATGATGATGTCATTACATGGACTACGAGTAAAGAAGAAAAGGCTGGTGATGATGTCATTATATGGATAACAAGTGATGATGAATGATTTTTTTTTACTTTTTCGTGATGAAAATAATGTATATAAACCATTCCACCTTGGTTATCATTGTCCATATAAGTTAATCAAATATCATTTTGCATTGTTTGTACTTTGGATATCATATCTTGAAACCCCTGAGTGAGATACATTTGTACAACGTGCATAAAAATCAGCAATGCCTACATGGAATACATGCTACGTGAAGCTTTACACCCCTAGACAGGGTATAAATATTATTTGAGTGTTCCAAAGTGTGTATCTATACTTAATTTATGACTATTCGGAGTTTCATTAAAAAATTCCATCGAAAAATCAATATTTCCGCCATTTCTATAAAAATGCAATATTTCCACACTGTCGAAATATTTCCACGAAATATTTCCAAATATAGAATGTTGAAATTTCCACCGAAATGGAGATTTTGATCTTGGTTCGATATAGACTTTTGGCATCGATTTGTGGTGTGAACTTCATAATTTATTGTACTCTTCTTTCTTACGAAGTCACTGAAAGTGTAGCCACTGTTTTAAAACTTGGTAAAACTCCGCCGAGTAGGACCGAATCGACTTGACTCGGCCAGATTTCGAGTTGAGTAATTTGACCGACGGACCGAGTTTGGGTAAAACTCGACCGAATATACTGTTAAGGGTCTTTTGGAAGTTTAGCCATATGAGCAAGGAAACTCCCTTTCTTCTTTGAGAATTTATGCTTAAAGGTGTTGCTATTAAGAACTCAAGCTCAAGATGGCTACAATTTATCATATAGTTATTCAGCTTTGAACAGATGTGGCATTTTCTTTTTCCCGAAATTATGATGTACATTTAAAATGCAGGAAGGGAAAAATAAAAGAGCAACAACCATACCTTATTAAAGAAAAGGTGAAGGTAAATTGGGCGAGAAAAAAAAAGAAAATGTTTTATGTAATGGCACCCAACTTCAAAAGAAAGCATGTGACTTTTACCGGTTGGCAAAAAACGTGCTGTTTTTAGGGATCTGTGTTTAGTTTTGTTAAGAGGGGCTTACTTGGTAATTTGTAACTGGCTTAGACAGACAAACTAGGATTAAAAGCCAATTAGTGGTGTTAAACAACGCAAATTATGTCTTTTGTTTGGTCAATAGTGATGATTGTTTATGCTTGTAAGTTAGACGCCAGGCATGTACCGTCAGGCTGTGGGTATTATGCTTCCACCGTATTCCTCCCTTTTTTGCAGACCCCTGAAAAATGGTTATTTTGGAGTCGACATTGCTCAGTTACATGGGTCCCAACTTAAATAGCATTCTTTTTTTGTTGTGTATTCGTAAGAAGAATGTACGAACAAAGAAATTTCTGGCTTGTTCTTATTCTCTTATCTTCATTACTCTTTTTTACCTATTTTCTCCTTTATTCTTGTTGTTTGATTTGCGGCTGCTGTAGACCCCTCTAAGCAACTGTTTTCATACTTAAAATCCCTTGTGAAAGCCCCTCAAACGCCCTCCATTCCCATCCTATCTAATTCCAAAGCTTTCCTGTCTTGGACACGACTCCATATCTTCCATTCTAGTCACAAATACCAACTGTACCAGATTCAAGCCCAGTCTGTCCACATTAAAAAAATATTATGCTTCTACCTCCAATCTTTTCGAAGCCTTCCAAATTCATTTACATGTTGTTCCCTCCTTATAGCCTTTACCCAAAGCCCCATATCATCTTGACATTTCTGGGTCTAATCAAATCAAATGAAAAATAATGCTGCAGGACCTTGAGCTCGGAGGCTCTAATCGGAAACCTCTTATGTGGATGCTCCAAAATATGGAGATAATTTCAATGAAAGAAATCCGCAATGCAAGCATCATTGTTTTTGTTTTCGTTTTTTTTCTTCTTTTCCTCTATGAGGCCATGCGGCACCCTTGAACTTCGTGTGTGTGTGTGTGTGTCTGTGTGTGTGTATAGAGGGAGACTAGGGTGCGATCCACTAAAAACGCACCTTTTTTTTTTGGAAGGTAAAACGCTGCTTTTGTCAACATGGTGTAATATATATGTTACCATGTTTGCTACATATATGTTACACTTAATACATTCACATGTTGTAGTTATTTTAACAGATTTCTGTTTTGTTCAAAGCGTGTATAGAAATATGTAAAAAATTTAAAACATTTGAATATATATATGTAACGCATACGATAATATATGATTATGCTATATTAACATTTATACAAAAACAATTGGTTAAAACATATACAAAAATCTGTAAAATAACAAAAAAAAAACATTCGAATAGAATGAGATGTAACATATTTAATGAATATGATAACATATGTATTAAACCTATGATAACATTATTAAGGTGCGTTTTTAGTGGATCACATACTAGCTTTTCCATATATATATATATATATATATATATATATATATATATATATATATATATATATATATATATATATATATATATATATATATATATGTGTGTGTGTGTGTGTGTGTGTGTGTGTGTGTGTGTGTGTGTGTGTGTGTGTGTGTGTATAGAGAGAGGAGAGAGAGGAATGCTTGAATGCGGCATGCGGTAATCCAATTTAGATGTACCTATAGGTTTTGAAATATGCCGTTTTCTTGTGGATGTGTTATCCATCCCATGGATAGAACATGCACAAAAAATCAGCACCTTCAAAACCCTATAGGTGCATCAAAATTGAAATGATTCAAATAGATGATCGACAAAAATCCTTTCAAATTTGATGCACCTATAGGTTTTGGAATGTGTTGATTTTTTGTGCAGTTTTATCCATGGCTTGGATAGCACATCCACAAAAAATCAGCACATTCCAAAACTTATAAGTGCATCTAAATTGGATTACCGCATTTATCGCATGCCGCATCCAAGAATTCATATATATATATATATATATATATATATATATATAAAGGATACGAGTTATAGGCTGGCTGCCTATTTCGACGAAATTGGCAACCTCCCATTTGATCCCCCTAGGAGTCTTAGGATGTACTGAGTTTTTGTAAGCATAAGCACCTTACCTTAGATAGAACACCCACAAAAAGTCAGCACATTCTAAAACTTTTACGGGCATCAAATGTTATATTTCAGATTAACGGTTATAACGGACGTTCGATAAAACTTCTTACATTTGATACCTCTAGGAGTTTTAGAATCTGCTGATTTTTTGTGGGTGTTCTATCTAAGGTAAGGTGCTTATGTTCACAAAAAATCAGCACATTCTAAAACTCCTAAGGGCTTCACGCTGCACCTCATGCTTGTTTTACCTACCTAGAAGTTTTGGAATTTGATAAAATTTGGTGAGGGTGTTGTCTAGGGTAAGATGATCATCCTCACAAATTTTCATCAAATTCCAAAACTTCTAGGGGGGTCCAATGGTCGAAGCAAAATCTGCAGATTTTAACGGTGACTGCGGACGGCTGATTTTGCTTTGACCATTTGACACCCCTAGAAGTTTTGGAATTTGATGAAAATTGGTGAGGATGATCACCTTACCCTAGACAACACCCTCACCAAATTTCATCAAATTCCAAAACTTCTAGGTAGGTAAAACAAGCATGAGGTGCAGCGTTCTTGCTGCACCTCAGGTCCAGCATCCCCGCCCCCATATATATATATATATATATATATATATATATATATATATATATATATATATATATATATATATATAGGGGAGGGATACTCTTACTCATGAGCTCTTACTCATGAACTCTTACTAATGATCCGGGCCGTCCGTTCCGAAACGGATGGATCCGATTAAACCCTCACCCCCACTCTCTCTCTCTCACAAGTGCAGCACCCCCGACCCCCCATCCCCACCCATCCGGCAGCCCCTCGACCCCCCCTCCGGCAGCCCGATCGCAGCCCGACACCGGCGTGAGGGGGGGGGGGGGGGGTCGATTTCAGCGCCGGCGGGGGGCGTCGGGTCGGGGTCAGGGTGTTGCGCCGGCGGGGGATCGGGGTCGGGGTGCTGCGCCGGCGGGGGGGGGGGGGGGGGGGTCAGGGCCGGAGCCGGAGCGGGGGTGGGCCGCCGGGGCCGGAGGGGAAGGTGGTTGGGGAGGGGGTCGGGGTCGGGGGGGGGGGGGGGGTCGGGGGCTGGGTTTAGGTGATCGAGAGAGAGAAAGAGATAGAGAGAGGGAGGGTTGATCTCAGCCCTCCATCGAATTCGATCGGACGGCTGGGATCATTAGTAAGCCTCACTTGTAAGAGGCCATGAATAAGAATATCCCTTCTCCCTTCCCATATATATATATATATATATATATATATATATATATATATATATATATATATATATATAGGGTCAGGATCGGATGACCTAGCAAATTTTGACCCAGCAAATAACCCAGCACCCTTTGATGCATCTAGAGGTTTTAGAATGGACTGATTTTTTATAGACATGTTATATATGGTTTCTTAATCATCCTCACAAAAAACCAGTCCATTCTAAAACCTCTAGGTGCATCAAATGCGCTCTTCAAATCAACGGTTAAAATTGACAATCGAAAATCGTTGATTTGAAGAGCGCATTTGATGCACCTAGAGGTTTTAGAATGGGCTGATTTTTTGTGAGGATGATCAACGTACCATAGACAACATGTCTACAAAAAATCAGTCCATTCTAAAACCTCTAGGTGCATCAAAGGGTGCTGGGTTATTGATGGGTCAAAATTTGCTGGGTCATCCGATCCCAACCCATATATATATATATATATATATATATATATATATATATATATATATATATATATATATATATATATATATATATATATATATATACGCGCACGTGCACACGTGTCAAAGTTTCAACCCCACTACATCAACTGTTGGTCTAGAAATGTTTTAAAAATCGCTAGGCGGACCTAAGGTGGTAGGGGAGTTCCAAGGCGGTATGGAGGAAGGCGGATGTCCAGAGATTGAGGCACCCAAAATTTTATAAAATATTTTACGTAGAATTTACATAACTATTATGTTTATAGTGTCATCCTTCGTATAGGAGTTCACAATGGGACAGGGGTGTCGCTATCATCGTTCTTTCGGATGGTCACAATGGGTCAAGGGAGCGCTAAAAACTAGTGTACTAGTTAAAAAAGAAAAACAAGATTAAAATGAAGAAAATGAAGAAGGTGACGAATGGAAGAAAGGAAACTTACGAATGACTGCTTTCGACGATTACATCAACGACTTTTAACGTATGGACATCGAGGAAAGCGGATCTCAACTTAGGCGATGCGGTCTAAGGCCCAAAAAGCCTAGGTGGATGCCTAGGTGGACGCCTGAACCGCTTTTTAGAACCATGGGGCCCCTAGACCATGTCCAAAGTTGGAAATTGCTGAATCTATATTCTAATGTAAAAGACTCGAGAAGCCCCCGAACTAGTTGCTCTAAGATTCGGGTTTTAATCGGTAAGGATGAAATTTGAAAAAAATCGGCAAGTTCGGGGCCTCAAAAGCCAAGTTTTTAGCCTACATTTAAACCACTAAGATATTTCTAACGCGATTACAAGATGATAGGTCAACAACAACAAATCAACTAAGTTCTTCATGCAACGCAACTATGCAAATGCAAGTAAGTAACAAAACGACATCCCGATAAAGTAACATATTAAGTTATGAACATCATGATATGTTGATAACTACATCCCAAAAGAAAATATTGCAAAACTTAAGATATCCATTGTCCAATAGTCACTAATCAAAATAGAATAGAAAATAGAAACTAGGTATCCATCGTGTCGTCGAGAGCATCCAATGCCAAACTTGCATCATTCTCTTCATCCTCCATGAATTCAATATCATCGGAAGAAAGTTGAATTTCAATGTCATCGGACTCATCATTGATACAGTCACAAAGTTCGGCAAAAAAAATAAATTTTTAACATTTTTTTTCAATAAAAACGGCAAAAAAACGGCAAATTTGGTAACCTGTAAAAATCGTGAAAAAAAACGGTAACAAATCCGGTGCCCATTACGTGTTTTAAACGCGTTTTTTTCAAAAAAAACGCCAAACTTTGTTACTATGCTTTTCACAGGTCACACAGAACAAATGAGCTGTCGCCGATTTGATTTTTCCCTTTGTATGGATGAGTGTGTAGTTTGGAGACTTTTCTAATGGTTATATCAGGTAGGGAACTTTTAGTTTCTTCTTGAATTCAATATGGTTTCAAGACTAAGATGGACCAAGATATACTTTATGGAGTTTCTGGTACTATTGACTTGATTACATATGTGCACAAATGGGCATGACTAATTTTATCTTAAGGATAATGTATATTGTTTTCCCATCATACAAATAACGATTATTACATTTTTCTGGCGAAGTTTGTTACTTTATATGTTGTTTTTCATACAATTCTGAGATAATAAGTGATTGTTTATGACTGCCATTTAGTGCAATCAGAACAGTCTTTGTGTTCCACATTTGTTAGATGCTTTCCCTAAGATAAATGGTCGGTGTCAGGTCGATTGCCAGTCGTAGAAAGTTTGAAAACTTGATGGAACATAATGTGGTTGTTCCAGCCGGTCCCATATAAACCCAAGAAGCCTTGCTGGTTAAGGTGTAGGTAATGCACACATATGTCTGTCTTATGTATTTAAAATATTTAAGTGATATTAATGGAGATTGTATATAAATCAGCCTAATGCATAACTGTTGCTGCAGCCTTCAGTAGACTAGTTGACATACTTAAGATGCTGGTTTCATGTATCTGTGGTCATGTAATTTTAAGCCTGGAAGACCTGGACGTTATTTAAATGTATTTCTTCTAGTAAAGATAGTTTGGCTTTTCACTCCTGCAATCAGTAGTTGTGGGACTGCAGACTCTGAGATTTGAGGGTCCACTGTTGTAGCCTATGAAACCTATTTATGTCTGCATCAGTTGCATGTCTATACTTCAAAATTCAAATCCTGTCGTTTGCTTTATGTTTAATTCTAAATGTTTACAAATTTCCATCATATTTGTTGACACACATTCTCTTGTTATTATCAGTACATATGCACACATGCTTAGGTTTCTGACTTACCTATTGCCAGGTTTTGGCCTCTGAGGATGATCAGGATGCATTGTCGACAGATCCAGATGAACTTATTGAGTCTGAAGACAGTGAAGGTATTAGTGGAGACGAAGAAGACATGTTCCGGAACCTTCTCTCCCGTGCGGGTTTCCATCTTACATATGGAGATAACCCTTCTCAACCCCAGGTTACTTTGAGAGAGAAACTTCTGATGGATGCTGGTGCAATCGCTGGATTTTTGACGGGTCTGCGTGTTTATCTTGATGACCCTGCTAAAGTGAAGCGCTTGCTTCTTCCCACCAAACTATCGGGGAGTAATGCAGGCAAGAAAGATGCCACAAGGGGTGATGCAAATTCTCCAAGCCTGATGAATTTGTTAATGGGGGTTAAAGTCTTACAACAAGCTATCATTGATTTACTCTTAGATATCATGGTTGAGTGCTGCCAACCTTCAGAAGGACAGACCTCTTGTGATTCTTCTGATACAAGCTCAAAACCTCCTCCTGATTGTAATGGAGCTAGCACTCCATCAGAACCCAGTGGAGACAATGAAGTAACAGATTGTGCACAGTTTCATGTATATCAGCGATTGGAACCTTCAGGGGATGAAATTTCCTATGCTTCTGCAGTACAAAGCTCAGATCTGAATCCAAATGAGATACCAGACAAGTCCAACCCTGAACAACTCATTTTTCCTCCGGAGACATCTGCCGGGGACCTCCCTGCTGATGATGGTTCTATTCGGGCTTCCAAGGTATTATATTAATTTAATCTCTTATATATCCATGTGTTATAGTATGGTCTGTTTATTTTTTAGCTAATTATTTTAGCTAATTAGACAAAATTGTGTCATTAGACAAAATGGCCAGAACAATCTGAGGAGCTATTGGGATTAATTGTTAACTCACTAAGAGCCCTGGATAGTGCCGTGCCACAAGGATGTCCTGAGCCAAGAAGAAGGCCTCAATCAGTTCACAAGATTGCCCTTGTTCTAGATAAAGCTCCAAAACATCTTCAGTCAGATCTAATTGCCCTCGTGCCCAAACTGGTTGACCATTCAGAACATTCACTTGCTGCTTGTGCACTTCTAGACCGTCTTCAGAAGCCAGATGCTGAACCTTCATTACGATTACCGGTATGATACATTTGGAACCTATACAAATTCATTTTAATATGTTAATAATTAAGTGAAATGTGGTGGGCCAAATTACAGAGTTCTTGCTTATAGCCTGGAGGATATTATGTTGTGCATATAATTTCCTTGCCATCATATTCACTCTTAATTTATCCTGCTTGGCTGATAATTTTCTCTTCAGGTTTTTGGTGCTCTGAGTCAGTTGGAGTTTGGCAGCGAGGTTTGGGAACGCGTTTTATTTCAAGCTTTTGACCTGTTGTCAGAATCTAATGATGAACCCCTTGCAACAGCAATGAGTTTTATTTTCAAAGCTGCTTCTCAATGCCAGCATCTTCCTCAAGCTGTATGCTTGCGTCTCCTTGAATTTTACTTTAAAGTATGTTCAAATTCTTTAGTTTTTTCCCCTCCTTTCCTTATATATATACTCCCTTTCTCAATAGGTCAGAGCGGTCCGTTCAAGGCTGAAAAGTCTGGATGCTGAAGTCCCACACTGTGTGCTTGATGTTCTATCTAAAACTGTTCGTACTTGGGCAGATGTAGCTGAAGCCATTTTGAGAGAGATTGATTCTGATTGTGAGCTTGATGGAAATTGCATGACAACACCTTGTGGCACTTTTTCTTATGGTGTAAATGGACTTTCTACTGAAGGGATGCATGTGGGGCAGGAACAGGTCGTGCATGGATGCAATCATCTGTCTGATGTTTACACATTGATAGAGTTGTTATCCATACCTGGCCTATTTATTGAAGCTTCACAGGTATTTGAGAAAGCTGTACTTCGTGGGGCCATTGGGTTGCAATCAGTAGCCATGGTCTTGGAAAGACGCCATTCTCGAAGGTTATGTGTTAATTCTAGGTCTCCCATGGATGATTCACCTAATAAGCAAGTCCCAGTAGATAGTAAAACTGATCCGTTGTCTCTCCAAGAAGAAGATTTTACATCTGTTCTTTCTCTTGGTGAAGTGTTATCTCTCTCCAGGGATCCCAGGATCCAAGACTTTGTGAGGATGCTATATGCAATTATGTTTAAAATTTATGCTGAGGAGCATTACCGAGTAAGGATGTTGAAAGGACTTGTTGACCGTGCGACGAATACTTCAGATAGTTGTCGAGTAGTTGATATAGATATGGATGTTTTGGTATTCCTTGTTAGGGAGGAAGATGGGGTCGCTAGACCAGTTTTGAACATGATGAGGGAGGTTGCTGAACTTGCTCAAGTTGATCGTGCTACTCTTTGGCACCAAATATGTGCTATTGAGGATGAGAATATTCGTTCTCGAGAGGAACGACAGGCAGAACTTTCCAATTTTGCTCGTGAAAAGGCTGCTTTGTCACAAAGGTTAAATGAATCAGAGGCAACTACTAGTCATCTTAAGGTACTTTCTTTCTCGTTTGAGACACTAATTAATCAGCAGATAATTAAGTGCTTTTAAGTTTTAAGTTGACACTTCTCTTGGTTGGCAGTCTGAGTTAAAGGCTGAAATGGACTCTTTTGCTCGGGAGAAAAAGGAACTCACTGAGCAAATACTTGAAGTTGAGAATCAGCTTGAATGGGTTCGATCAGAAAAGGACGAGGAAATCACAAAACTCTCTTCTGATCGAAAAGTTCTTCAGGACCGCCTTCATGATGCAGAGACACAACTTTCACAGTTGAAATCTAGGAAACGTGATGAATTAAAGGTAACTTGTGTTTTGATTTCCTCTTCTGGAACAACAAAAACATGTTTTTCTTTTAGGAAAGAATGTCCTTTTGCATTGCAAGGAAGGTTAAATAATTTAAATGGTTATTCAGCTGGATAAATAATGATCACTATCCAGCTTTTAAATTGCTAGTCTCCCTCATCTCGTTGGAAATCCATACCAAACATTTATATCCTATGCACCAACACATGGCCAAAATTGCTATCTTAAGCAATATCACCTGGACTTCTGAGTTGTGACATGGATGAAGTGACCTAGTAACTAGAAGAAAATATTATGACAACCTTCTGTAGACATGAGTCACTTGATGTGGTCACACTGGAATCTTGTATATGTTCTTTTAAGTATGTCTGAATGTATGTACATATCATTGACAGTACGCTGGACATCTTTTATTGTCAAAGCGCCTGATTTTGACTTTTTATTGCCGCTATGGCATCTGAGGTTGCATAGTTTATACGTAATTGCTTATGCTGTGGCATGCGATCACATATGTTCCTCTGACAATTCTTGTCAAATGTGGTTGCATATGTGACAATAGTCTCCCAAATTGCATATGCGAAGACTGGATATGCAACCGACTGATGGAACATGTCTGGTTTCATTTTAATCATTACATCGATCAAATATTTTAAGTGGCTTTATTGACGATATGCTTTCTTACTTGTAAATGTTAATATGTCATTTCTTGAGCACAGTATTGTAATTATTTTACATAAACGTATGTTACTAAAACTTATTTCACAATTTGGGTAATTTATGATGTTCAATTAGGTCTAGATTGGCCATTCCATGCATGGATTGAGGATTTTGCAGAACATGGACGGTTGGACCAATACACCTGAAAGGGCTTAAGTTTTAGACTAGCCAAACCCAACCACATCCCAAACCGATTTTCGATCGAGATAGTACAATCAATGAAGGATCCTTAATTTGACTAGTGTCAAACAATCAACAACATCACAACACCAACACAAGCATCATGGTCCACATCTAAGATTTTGTCTACCACATGACATTATAGTAGCTACTAGGTTCACAAAATGATGTGAGCTAATGTTTTTATATATCTTGTAGTAGCATCACATTATTCATGACCTTATAATTGCTATTATGATTGCTTTACTACATCATTATGATTTGGTAGTTGGTAGTTGGTAGTAAACGGTCGGTATGCTTCACAATTTCTTTTAATGTAACAATCATATAGACTAGAAAATCGTATTATTTCTTATAAGCAACACAAAATTGTGTAATTGTTATTTTTTGTATTGTAGTACTCTTTTAATTTTAGTTTCCTTATTTTTTAATGTGAGCTAATGTTTTTATATATCTTGTAGTAGCATCATATTATTCATGACCTTCTAATTGCTATTATGATTGCTTTACTCCATCATTATGACTTGGTAGTAAACGGTCGGCATGCTTCACAATTTCTTTTAATGTAACAATCATATATACTAGAAAATCGTATTACTTCTTATAAGCAACACAAAATTGTGTAACTGTTATAACAATCGATATGGCCAAAATGTTCTCTTTTGGGCCTCTAGACCGAACCTGGAATCTAAGACCTTTATTCCCTGATTATATCTGAAATTCAGACCATTATGGATGGTTTCTGATCATGTTAATTTAAGAATTCTAATGTGTTGGCAGAAGTTTTGGAGAAAATCAACTTATTGTCTTTTTGTTCAATCTTGTTTTGATTCAACCATATTCTATAGAAAATTTATGTAAACGATTATCCGACCTTAATTGTGTGATCTGGACCAAAAGGGAACAATTTTCAAACTTTCCAAAATTTTCAACAAAAAAGGAAGAATTTACATCTCCAACTGAGTTGGTAAGACATGCAATCTTAGGCCTTGGTCAAGGGTTCAAATAAATGCTACGGCATATTTCCTTCCGCTTTAGTGGCGGGCCTCCCTCTCACCTTAGTTAGTTAGTTGCGAACCTTCATACTTGTGTGATTATAAAAAATTGGGTCATTTCTCTCACTCTTGTGGCGAGTTTCGATTCTTGGTCTATCTTGTGCCGGCCTGGGATACACCGATACTTCAAAACAGGTGCCGTACCCGTATCGGATACTTCCCGATACTCCGATATGGCCCGATACGGCGGGATACGTATCCGATACGGCTACGAAGTATCAGAATTAAAAAAAAAAAAAATCCGATACGGCGGGGATACGGGCCCGATACGTCGGGGATATGGCTCGATACGCCGGGGATATGGCTCGATACGTCGGGGATACGGCCCGATACGTTGGGGATACGTATTGGGTCTGAATATATAATATTATACATATATATTATATAGGGTAAATTACACATAGACCCCCTGTATTATGAGCGATGATCACTTATACCCCCTATAGTTTGAAAACCCAAAACGTAACCAGGAGGGGGTGCAAATGGTGTGTTTTTCAAAATAAAGGGGGGGATTTGTTGGGTTTTAAACATGAGGGGGTGTAAGTGATAATGGGTCAAACCCATCTGGTGAATCGCACTAATTAGATGCCACGTCAACTGGTGTAACGGACGGATGTGATTTTTTTTCGGTTATAACTTAACCTCAGATCGCTCAGACTGAGATCCTGTGGCCGACCTTGTTGGAGAGCGAGAGAGGGGGAGCGACCAGGCGACGATGAGGCGGTGACCACACCAACCAGGTGACGACGACGAGGCGGCGACCACACCGACCAGGCGACGACGACGAGGCGGCGACCACACTGACCAGGCGACGACGACCAATGCTCAGGTTTTTTTTTTTCTTCTCTTCTCCTTTTCTTCTTTTTTGCTGGACGGACTGAGTTTCGCTCGGATTGTTAGGGTTTCGGTCGCCGAACCTTGCCGATTTCGGCCGAAATCAACCTTTCCGGTCTTATGCTGGACGGATTGAAGGGCAAAGTTGCTTTCTGGGTTTTAAATCCAAAGCCCTCGAGTGAGTTTTGCTCGGATTGTTAGGGTTTCGGCCGCCGAAACCTTGCCGGTTTTGGCCGAAACCCTAACAATTAGGCTAAAACCCACATTGTCGGTCTTCTGCTGGACAGACTAAGGCACAGTTACTTTTTTTGTATTTTTTTTCAAATCACATGATTGAAGGAATGATCGAAGGGTTTTTTTAAAAATCCAAAGCCTCGTGTGAGATTCGCTCGGATTGTTAGGGTTTTAGCCGCCGAAACCTTGACGGTTTCGACCGAAACCCTAACAATCTGACTGAAATCCACATTGCTGTTCTTCTGCTGGACAGATTGAAGGTACAATTGTTTTCAAACTATTTACTATTCATATTCTAGCACAAAAATTATTATATTTAATTATTAATATTATATATATATATATATATATATATATATATATATATATATATATATATATATATATATATATATTAAATTACAAACGTATCCCCGCCGTACCGCGTATCCTAGTTTTTTAAAAATCCACGTATTCCCGTATCCGTATCCCCGTATCCGTATCGGTGCTTCCTAGGTGCCGGCGCACTAATTGGTGATGTATTGACTACTTGGTCACTTAATAAAATGGACGAGCTTACCGCTGTAATCCATATGTTGAACCTGCAATTTGTTGTTGTCTTGTTGAATCGAGTTGTTTTAGGGTTTGTTTGGTTGCACCGTTGCAGGGAATTCATGCATGTTTGGCTGCAAAGAAGAATACTTAGAATACATTTCAGGCAAATGGTAGAATAGTCTTCCAGGGAAAAGAAAAGCTGTGCTTTCCAGCCTTTGGGTATCATGGGAAAAAAAAAAAAATTTCTGCATCACAGGAAAAAGCCTGAAAAATAGTAGGTTTTGTTGTCTGGACTCTGGAGTACTTTACCAAAGAAATGTGGGGTTTTCAAAGAAAAAATAACTTCAAGTTGTTTCCTTCTTCTAGATTTGTTATCCAAACTAGACAGATATAAAGTCTGCATCATGGGAAAAGACCTGAAAAATAGTAGGTTTTGTTGTCTGGAGTATTTTACAAAAAAAATGTGGGGCTTTCGAAGAAAAAATAACTTCAAGTTGTTTCCTTCTTCTGGAATTGTTATCCAAACAAGGCAGATATAAAGTCGTTTTTGTGAAATGGTGTTTTTATGCTGCTTTTCTTGCGGCCAAACATACCCTAAAGGGGAAAAAAACATTTTACCATTGCTTGAAAAAGTTAAATGGAGATTCATTTTAGATCCCACTTGGCTCTCCATACTCTGGAAAGCTTTGATATATTCATGTTCCACATTTTTTTGGGAAAGGAATATTCACTTTTTCTAGTCATTTGGAAAATATTTTTGCAAGATTTTAGTATTTTCGTAAGAACCAAATGTCTGGAAAGACCAAAAAACCATCGAAAGCAGATTTCTGAGCTATTTGGTTTGCAACGAAGCAAACCGTTTGTGAAGGAATAAGTGAGAAAGTAGTCCTTGCTATTACAGCTCGTCCTAAACTCAAATAAGTGCATTTGGGCCTTCAAATATTATATGAATATATGGACGGTAAACCTGTAAGACTGTATGCTACATATCATAGTATATAGTCCAATGTGACTTTGATGGGGATCTGATCTTGCAAGCAAGGATCTCTTGGCCATTAATGAATAAATTAATAATTTTGGAATTAATAAATACTGAAATTAATATTTTCAGAATAAAATGTTATTTTTATTTTAAAAATATTATTTTAAATCCAAAAATATTTTATTTTTGGAATTATTAATTAAGGTATCTTTAAATAGAATTTTCGAGATAAGATTTGATTAGAGAAGAGGTGCAGTAGGAATGGCATAAGTGGTGGAATGGTTAACTAAAGTTACTGGTGTACCATTAGAATAAATATGTAAGGGAATAGGTACCGTTGTCACATGAGTTATCTGAATGCAATGGAACGTGACTACCTTGAAAGAAAGGATTGGACTCGAAGAAAGTGACATCAGCATAAAGATACTTTTTTTAAAATGCAAACTAAGGGAATAAGACCTCTACTCGCGCTGAGTACGAGAGTATCTAAGAAAGATGCATTTCATAGAACTGGGATCATGCTTCTCAGATTCTCAGTTCTTGGACGAGGGAGAAAGCACGGAATGAAATATCTTCCTTCAAGGCAATGTTAATTGGCCGATCTTCTTCGATCAAGGAAAGATAAGCGAAGCAAGAAGGGATTCTTAATCAAAGCATGAAAGAAGCACTTATTAAAGAAAACAAGGAATAAGACTGTGTGCTCATTCATAAGCTCCAACATTCAAGTGTGATCCTGAACCAGGTGAGTTACGCACTTACGCCTCGCTCCGCTCGCCCCCCTAGGTTGGCTTCTAGGTAGTCTCCCTTGTAAGTAGTGTCCCTCGCCTCGCTTGCTTCTAGTTCTCCTATTATTGAGTCATTACTGATAGCAGGAGGGGAGTGAATGTAACAACAAATCGGTCTGACTCTCTGGTCTCCCTTGCTAGCCTACTTGATAATCACTACTTGAATGAAAGAGCCTATGGGGGCGATTTATATCTTTTTAGGAGATATAGGGTTTAATAGGTTTTATCTTTAGTAGCAAGATTTGATTGATTCAAATCTTTTGAATAATTAGTCCTTATCTTTTTAGGAGATCTATGCCTCTTCTTTTCCTTATTTAAAGGCCTTATGCCTCCCATTGTGAGGATGATGGAATTATTAATGAAATGAAGCTTTCACTTTGATGCGTTTTTTTTCTGAGAGGATTTGTCTTGCATCATACTTGGTGACTCAGTTTATACTAGGGGGTTGATTGATAGGCCTGCATCATGATTGGTAAAGAAACACCTTAAAGCTTTGATTTTATTTGATAAAACCTTTATCCAAATATAATATGGACTTGGCTTTGATTCTTAAATCTGAAACCGATCTAGTAAGGTTTCTAATGCAGTTTCTTGATTTCATATTTGATTAGGTTGATTGAGATCGGATTTTGGATGCACATCTACCATTGACAACTCTGGATAGGACGTCTGAAAGAACTAATATATAGATAAAATGAACTTTACCTTCACAATGACTAATTTCAAATCATGAGCAGTTGTTAAATAAAGAGTGCGTGAATCACATGTTTTGATGTTATTATTCTTCTTAATACAGAGAGTGATATATCTTTTGATGGTGCGATATTGAATCTTATAGTATTTCATGAACAGTGGTTAGGGGCATTTCTTTGAGTTAGTTCCTCTTAATTATTGCAATTTCTTGTGACTAATGCTCTGTAATTTACAGTCCGTATACTGTACATTGTTTTAGGCTGTCATCATTGGCCTCCATATTTTCTTCCTGCAATGAAGTTTGAGTTTTACCTTTACCAAATTTGTAAGGTGCTATTGTACATATGGCCTAGAATGATAATATTGATGATTTTTTCTCTGGATTGATGCAGAGAGTAGTGAAGGAGAAAAATGCATTAGCTGAAAGGTTAAAAAATGCAGAATCTGCCCGGAAAAGATTTGATGAAGAATTAAAACGATATGCCACAGAGACGGTGACTCGAGAGGAAGTCAGGCAGTCACTTGAAGATGAAGTTCGGCGACTAACACAAACAGTTGGGCAAACTGAAGGAGAAAAAAGGGAGAAGGAAGATCAGATTGCTCGTTGTGAAGCATATATTGATGGAATGGAAGCAAAATTGCAAGCATGCCAGGTTTTTAGTCTATCTCTTGCGTTATCAGTTTAAGGATGCAAAAATATCTAAAATTTGATGAAACTAATCCTATCTTATGAGCGGTTACTCTGGGCTTGTTATCTAAAACAGGAGATTTTCGTTCATCCTCATCGTAACATGACTTCTTTATTTGCTCGATAGAACTTTATAACTTGATAAACGCCACATCTAACTATAGTGGTTACACCCTGACCAGCCCAACTGTCACAAGATGATATGTTAGTTTCTATCTTTTTTTGAATAGATTACTTGATCCCAAAATGTCTTCTAGCTTGCAGCAAATAGGAACCTCTGAAATTGATTCACTAGTGAATTGACTTGTTTGCAACCAAGGTTCTCTCATATGCTTCAAATGTTAAATTTTAGGTTTTCCATATTTTTGCTTATATAGAAGCAAAAAAATTATAAGATCTTTGAAACTGCTAATCAAATTCCATACATGTTAGTATCAAAGTTGAAAAAAAGTGTATTAACATTGATATAATGAAACTATATACTATTTTCTATAAGTTTCACTAAATGAAAAGCCAAAATTCTTTTTTTCTAGACTAGTATGCAAATACATACTAAATTAAACAGTAGACTTGTAATAGTGCAAGATTGCCGTCTGAACGAACATGATCCGGTAGATCCAGCGACAAGTGACAACTGAAGGAAGAGGAACAAACTCCCATGTACTGGTTTGCTAGAAACATGCAAGTCTTTAGCCATGACCTGCCACTAGTGAGGTGTCTGAACTGTTTCGCGGTAAGTCTGTGGCTCCTGAAGAGAGTGAATAGCTGTAAGAAAGGACTGAAGCTGGGGAGAGTAAGAATCAACGTGAGAAAAGCCATAGCTATTAGGTGGGTGCCTCTCATGCTCAGGGTATCATTGAGGGTGAGAAGGATCAGAAGTCACTGATAGATGAGACTAGCCGTGTGGGTGGTCAATCTGAGGGTGTTGCAGAAGAAGTGGTAGCAAGCGAAGCAGACAGAATTAGTGGACTGACAATGCAGGGGGCACTGGTGGTTGCCGAGCATAAGTATGATAATTGGTGAGGGCAAAGGCTCAAGCACTGGAGTAGGCACAGTCGGAGGCACTGCTATATCCAAAGCACTGGAGTAGGCACAGTTGGAGGCACCAAGATACTCGAAGAGGACACATGTGGAGGGCAAAGGTCAGAGGTCTGAAGGACGGGCAAATCCTAAGAAGAAGAGGCTCCTGAGTAAAAATGTGTGTTTTCGAAAAATGTCACATGTCTTGAGGTACGCATATGACAAGTGTCATAACGATAACCATTATGCTCAGAGCTGTACCCAAGAAGAAAATATTTAGCAGATCGAGGAGACAACTTTGTAATATCCCCCAATAGGAAGCAAAACAAATTAGGTAATCCAAAAGTCCTCGTGACCCGATTCAAAATATAATTGGATCAAAATGTGTGTTCTCGAATAATGAGGCTCTTGAGTAAAAATGTGTGTTCTCGAAAAATGTCACATGTCTTGAGGTACGCATACGACAAGTGTCATAACGACAACCATTATGCTCAGAGCTGTATCCAAGAAGAAAACACGTAGCAGATCGAGGAGACAACTTTGTATGCTCCCCAATAGGAAGCAAAACAAATAAGGTAATCCAAAAGTCCTCATGACCCTATTCGAAATATAATTGGATCAAATATGGATCTACCCTGATCCGATCCAAATAAGATCCAATCTGATACATTTAGTCAGCTTTATAACATATATCATAGTTGGCCTGTTGCCAAACCCAGCCATCTTAATTCCACCGTCTGATGCCAAATTCAGTCATCTTATGTTAACCATCGGATCTATGGATCACCAAATCCATTTACCCGAACAAATCAACCATTCAAACTTAGAAGCCCCTCTGTTTGATTGTTTATGTTGTTTTGACCTTCCAGACATGTCAATGGATCAGATTATTATTCCAGTCCGAAAACTCCAGGTTTGGTATTAGTATTTTGGTACGAGATCTGATTAAACATGATCCGACCCGATTCGAAATATAAATGGATAAAATCTGGATTTATCCTGATCTGGTTCGAATCCGACTCGCTGACAGGCCTAGACAACTTCAGCCCCGAATTGATGGGGGACTGAAGCAGAAAATAAAAGAGACTGAGCCTCTCAAGAATGTGACGATGCTTGCTCTTGGCTACCTCATGTTGAGCATGTATATATGGACACGACGACTCGGGACCTGAGAGAAAAGCACATCACAAAAGTCGGAGGAGAAATCCTCCTGAGCACCTTTCCTTAACCCTTTTCCTAAACCGAGTGTGGACCATACTGATGGAGTCACGAACTTACGATATACCTGGAAAACAAATCTGCAATGTATATGTTAAACCCAAGTGAATCGGGAGAAATCGTCTATAAATCTCACATATTAGTGAAACCCAAAAATATACATGACTCGGGCAGGGCCCGAAATATCTGAATGGACTAAGTTCCAGATACAAGATACCATGAAATAAGAAGGAAATGATATAGCAGAATGCTTAGCCAATCTACAACTCACACATGGAGGAGTCAAAGGCATATCATAGGGTTTCTCGACTGAGTCTGGCAACAAATATTTGCTCTGCTAACATGCCTCTGTCTGAGCTGCTTGCAGAGGAGACACTCTAGCTAGGGGTGCAGCTCAGGTTGGTTTGGGTTTGAGCCAACCCGGAGCCGAACCAAACTAGTTCGGTTCTGCCATAATGTAACCCGAACCAACCCAAATAGAGCATAGACCCAGACAGACCGACCCACACCAAGGTCGGGTTGGGTCTGGGGTAGTAGGTATAAAATATTAGCTTTTGGCTAGTTACTAGCAAGCCAGGGGTCCACATTAGACTTTAGGCTTTAACCACATGTTGGGTTCTCTTGGTAGTTGGTTCAACGTTATCAAACGACAAACGGTTACTCCTATGCTGGTGTAATGTAGCCCCTAAGTCCAAACCTGTAAGATATATATATATATATATATATATATATATATATATATATATATATATATGTGAACTAATATATATGAATTTGGTTCTTGGGTTGGGTAGGGTCTAACCGAGCCCCAACCATGAATCGATCTTATATTTAGTCAGGTCCACAAAACTTAGAACCGAACCAACCCAACACATTTAGGTCGGATTGGGTTGATTCGTTTTACCCGACCTAAGTTGCACCCCTAGCTGTAGCGCCACATCGTGCCCCTGTCTCCAACTCTGTGCTCATTGCATCTTCTCATCATACCAACTAAACTCTTCTTGGAGGATTGAGCAGCAGAGCTGTTGATGTTCTCTCGTTAACATGCCTCGTTACTAGATCTTGAAGCCGAGGATGATGCAGAGATGATGTCATGATGAGCCTGGGGAACTCAATGATATTGCTGTTGAAGCGTCATCTTCAACCCGCTTGTTTAACACGCCAGATCTGATGAATAAGTCAGAGCTGATGAATCACCAGGCCCCATCGGGGTGTATCCAATGGTGATATCGATATGATAGCCCTCGCTTCACAGATCTATCCAATGATGATATTGATATGATAACTCTCTCTTCACAGATCTGTGGTGATCAGATCCTTCATTGGATTGAAGGAAGCTCACAATAGAAGAAGAGTTGTTAGCTCTGATACCATGATAGGCACAAAGAAGAGAGAGAATGTTGGGAGTGAGACGATTGCAAGCAATGAGATCAGAGGCGGCTGCTGAGGTGTTGTGGTCGGGCGGTGGGGGAGTGGTGACGGTCGGTGGCTTGGCCACGAAAAAGGCATCAGACTGGCATGAGGGTAAGGCGGCAATTTTGATTTTGGGCGGCAGAGGCTGAGGCACACCGAATTGCACTCAATAGGCATGTGGTGGTCACGAACGAGTCAGCTTGTGGCTGTCGAAGAAAGCTAGCAAGCGGCTAGCATAGCGAGGCGACACCAAGGTGACAAGGGCGACAATCGGTTGGTTAAAGCGGCTACAGATTGCGGTAAGGTGTCACTGTGTCAGCAAGCAGGTTCTAATGATGGCAGGCGAGGTAGTGATCGCGCTTAGAGCTGGCCTGCACAAGGAGGGATGAACGGTGGACCGCCAGTCGTCAATTGTGAGCAGCTTACTGGAGAAGGATTGAGACGATGACCTTGAGACCGACAACTATGCCTGTGTCTGCTTATCACAGAGGAAATTTTTTGTCTTGGTATTTTAAACACAGGGGTCGAGGGATAAATAGACAACGACAATGAAAGAGGGGTAGAGAGGCATACGTTGAGAGGCTTGAGAAGAGGGGTAGATAAATTGAAAAAGAGTGATAAAATCAGAGAAAGAGATGGGAAAAGAAGAAATAATGGTAAGAGATATGAACCTCGAGCCCCATACAAAGAGGGATGAACGACGGACCGTCATTCGTCAAATGTGAGTAGACTGTTGGAGAAGGATTGAGGCGACGACCTCGAGACCTACAATTGTGTTGGTGTGTTCTTATCCCAGAGGAAATTTGTCTTAATATTGTAAACACAGGGTTTGAGGGATAAATTGACGACGACAATGAAAGAGAAAAGAGGTAGAGAGGCACGGGTTGAGAGGCTCAGAAAGAGGGGTAGATCAATGTAGAGAGAGAATCAGTGAGAAAGGGATGAGAAAAGAAGAGAAGTGATAGAGAGATATGGGCCTCGTGCCCGACACAAAGAGCACAACTTGTGGCTAAAACCTAAAGCCCAATGTGGACCTCTAGCTTGCTAGTAAATAGCCGATAGCAATTATTTTTTTAGGCCAACTACTGAGCTGATCCAATCCGACCTTAGTGTGTGTCAGTTCGGTTCGGGTCTATGGCCAATTCGGGTTGTTCGGTTGCAATATGGTAGAACTGAACTAGTTCGGTTCTTCCGGATTGGTACAAATCCGAACCAACCCGACCCGAGTTGCACCCTACTGACAACTGTGTTGGCCTCTGCTTATCATAGAGGAATTTTTTGTTGTGATATTGTAAACACGAGGGTCAGGGGATAAATAGACAGCGACAATGAAAGAGAGACAAAGAGGCACATGCTGAGAGGCTTGGAAAGAGGTGGAGATAAATGCTGAGAGATGAAATAAGAGAGAAAGTGATGGGAAAAGAAGAGAAAGTGGTAGAAAGATACGAGGCTCACCCCACACAGAGGGATGAGCGGTGGACCATCAACGGTTGGGGAAGGATTGAGGTGATGACTTTGAGATCGACAACTGTGTCAATGTCTGCTTATCGTAGAGGAAACTTTTTGTCTTGATATTGTAAACACAGGGGTCAAGGGATAAATAGACGACGATAATGAAAGATAAACATAGATAGAGAGGCACATATTGAGAGGTTTGGAAAGAGGGGGACATAAATGCAGGGAGATGAAATAATAGAGAAAACGATGGGAAAAGAAGAGAAAAAGTGGTAGAGAGATACAAGCCTTGCGCCCAACACGGTAGATTATCAGGGAAAATGCGGATAATTTTTCTGAACTCTCATAATCTCATTGCATGTTGTTTTATTAGACAGGAGCTGCGTAAATAAGCGTACAATAGAATAAATTCACAATAAAAATCCTAACAAAAAAAAGCAATCGTAACTGAATTCAAACGACTTAACCAACTAACATCCTAACTATCTCAATAACCCAACCTAATTACTTTTAGCCTACTAACCTACAGATAACCAACTGCAGATATTATTTTTTAATAAATTTTCTAATTAAATAAGAATGAGTCCTTAGTGGGACTAAAATTTAGAATAAAAAAAAACATAAGAAAAATGGCGTGGATTTTCTGTTCACATCAGGGCCCAACCGAGAAACCTACAATGCTAGTTGGTGGATAGGGAGATCGGCCCTATTGTTGCGTCGTTTAAGCTCATGCAATCAAGTAGAAGGGGAATCACATCAATATCGAAGAATTATATGCCGAAATGTCAAAGTGAAACAACAATGCCTTCAAAATAGTAGGGTTCAGCTACTTATTTTGGTCTTCAAAATAATAGGGTTCACTTGATTTCTTTCCTCCTAATCTTTTGTTCTTTGTATTGTGAATTATATATTAGTTATTTTGTTTTACCACAGCAATACATCCACACCCTGGAAGGTTCACTACAAGAAGAGATGTCCCGCCATGCCCCACTTTACGGCGCAGGCCTGGACGCCTTGTCGATGAAAGAGCTCGAGACACTCTCGCGCATTCATGAGGAAGGACTCCGACAGATCCATGCGATTCAGCAGAGGAAAAACAGTGGCAACTCTCTCGTGAGCGGGCACTCTCTCCCTCAGGCCCACGGCATGTACCCTACGGCGGTGGCGCCTCCCATGGCTGTCGGGCTGCCACCGTCGCTGATCCCGAACGGTGTAGGAATCCACGGCAATGGGCATATGAACGGTGCGGTGGGTCCGTGGTTCAACCCCACCTGAGCAGAAGCAAAGGTTTCTGTAATTCGATCGAAGCGAACACTTCCTATTTGCCTGGCCTTGTTTTACCAGTTGCCAAGTGATTCATATGATAGTATCCCTCCATTGTTTCCTTCTTTCTGACGCCCGCCATGTCATTCGAAGTGGTAGAATTATCGGATTGTTACCCGATATATGAAGTGTTTGTCATATAAATAAGAGAAATCTTTTTTTTTTTATTTTATTTTGAGAGTAGTTTTGAAATAATTCAACATCAAGGCAGAGTCCTATGAAAGCTTTCGAAGTGATGGGTTATTCACGAAACCCTAATTTTTTTTTTTTAGCCAGACTGCACGAGGAACAAAATGAGCATCGGAGTCGTAGCTCGCAATCTGTATGACCCTATGTCTGGAGTATATCGACGTGTTTGCATGGAGCTATGACTATAAGGAGATGCAGGGTCTAGACCCCAGAGTTGATCCTATAATTTTGGTTTATGAATGTGCTTGAAAGGAAATAGATGATTATCTTTATTTTTGTTGGTATGGAACAGATGATTATCAAGAAACCCTATAGAAAAGTCAAATTATTATCAACCACCCTCTGGTTGGGGTAGATAGTTGAGTGCAAACTCTGAAAATACTCTCTTGAGATACGGGTGAGTCGGTGGCTTGCGCTGCGGTCCTTCTACGATTGCCTTGGTGGAAGGCGCCAAGCTAGACTCACAGTGGATTAATTTCAATATTTACTTATGTTCTCTTCTCACACTGGAAACTCGCAATCAATTACATGCAACTAATGCTTTGGTGAAGAGGTTCTGGGTCCCCCCCTCCCTCTCTATTCCCTTAAGAGTGTGTAGGGAAACTTCTGAGAGGGTAGGGGTGCATTCTGAAGAGGTTGTGGGTCCCCCCCCCCTCTTGATTTACCAAAGTTATCCGAATGCTTATGAACCGTTTGAATTGACCCATAGCAATCAGAACCATTGTTCGGATGGCTATTCACCAACGTCCGAAGAAGTGTTCAGAACGACTAGTATGGTCTTCCAACACTTAGAGAATTATAAGTGTTTGACACCTCTCGGCCTGAAATCCAACAGATGAGAAAATAATTTTAATGTAATAAAATAATATTTTATTATTAGGAAAGAAGTTCTAAAAATAAAATCATTTTTTAAATTGCGTCGAATACTAAAAAAGTGTGTCATTATATAACCGATGAAAGTACGTGTATGCATTTTGATACGATCGAGAAACCATAGCTGCACTCTAAATCCAACCCATGCATCATGCGTCTCTTAGGTAAATATCTAGGGCCAAGTATCTGATGTACGATGCTTCATTGTGATGCGCAGGGGCATAGCCAGAAATTTTTTTTAGGCTGGACTAAAATTAAACTAGTTTTTTTTTACAATGAAACAATACTAAGCAAAATTTTTTAAACGAACATTGACAGTACTAGAAATTATATTAATATAAAAAAGGGTTAATTACACTTTGTCCCCTGAATTTTAGCTCAAAAATATTTAACCCCCCTATAGTTAAAAAACTACAGGGGGGTTAAATATTTTTTGAGTTAAAAAACTACAGTGGGGCAAAATGTAGTTTTTTAACTATAGGGGGGTTAAATATTTTTGAGCTAAAATTCAGGGGACAAAGTGTAATTAACCCTTTTTTATATTAATATAATTTCTAGTACTGTCAATGTTCGTTTAAAATTTTTTCTCTTCTCACACTGGACAGTACTAGAAATTATATTAATATAAAAAAGGGTTAATTACACTTTGTCCCCTGTATTTTAGCTCAAAAATATTTAACCCCCCTATAGTTAAAAAACTACAGGGGGGTTAAATATTTTGCCCCACTGTAGTTTCTTAATGGTTGTTTGGATGCATTAGCTAAGAAATCTACTCAAGATCAGGTGAGGTTCTCCTCCTCCTCTGTCCCCCTCTGCATTTCTTCTCTAGTGTTGTCGGAGAAACCACAGATGAATAATTGTACGTGATAACATTCTTTCCCTTTGGCTTAATTTTGGGTCAAAACCATACAATTATTATTTTTTTGGTAGGAACTATAGGGGTTCTATTCATGCGCCCTAGCCTTGGAAATAGAGAGATTATTACAATTATTCATCTGTGGTTTCTCCGACAACACTAGAGAAGAAATGCAGAGGGGGACAGAGGAGGAGGAGAACCTCACCTGATCTTGAGTAGATTTCTTAGCTAATGCATCCACACAACCATTAAGATTTATTTTCATGTAGGAGAATTTGCATGAGTTAAAGCTTTGAAATCTTTGCCTGCAGTCAGATACAATGTTTGGAAGGAAAGGAGGCTGATTTTTCTATATTTAGAGGTATATGGGGACGGGGAGCCTGGACCTCAGGTGCAGCGTCAATGCTGCACCGGAGCCCCCTGCGCACGCCACGTGGCCAAGAAATCCGGCCGCCCCGACTGTAAAACCGCGGGACGAACCGCAGCCGTCCGATTGATTCGATCGGACAGGAGATCCGGCCGTCCGGATCTAAAAAACGCGAGAATTTGCGCAGCCGTCCGATTGGTTCCGCCCGCCCGTCTGATGCGTGCAGCACACCCCCGCCCGCCGTCTGATGCGTGCAGCGCACCCCCGCCCGGTTTTTTAATTGGGACGGGTGATTCCCATCCGTTCGATCAAGGGAATCGAACCGATAAAATCGATTTTCGCTGTTACTGTAGTAGCTACAGTAACATCGAAAAACGTTTTTGTCCGTTCGATTCCCTCGATCGAATGGATGGGAATCACCCAGCCCAATTGAAATACCGGGCGGGGGTGTGCTGCACGCATCAGACGGGCGGGCGGAACCAATCGGACGGTTGCGCGAATTCTCGTGTTTTTTAGATCCGGACGGCTGGATCTCCCGTCCGATCGAATCAATCGGACGGTTGCGGTTCGTCCCGCGGTTTTACAGTCGGGGCGGCCGGATTTCTTAGCCACGTGGCGCGCGCAGGGGGCTCCGGTGCAGCATTGATGCTGCACCTGAGGTCCAGGCTCCCCGTCCCCTATATATATATATATATATATATATATATATATATATATATATATATATATATATATATATATATATATATATATATATATATATATATATATATATATATATATATATATATATATATAAATGCTTGAATGCGGCATGCGGTAAGTGCGGCACCTACCGCATGCCGTCTGATGCACCGCTGCGTGCATGCGATGCACGCAGCGCGTGCATCAGACGGCTGCGGTGCTGTGCCGCACGTACCGCATGCCGCAGCATAGCATGCCCCTATATATATATATATATATATATATATATATATATATATATATATATATATATATATATATATATATATATATATATATATATATATATATATATATATATATATATATATATATATATATATATATATATATATATATATATATATATATATATATATATATATATATATATATATATATATATATATATATATATATATATATATATATATATATATATATATATATATATATATATATATAGGGGCATGCTACAATGCGGCATGCGGTACGTGCGGCACTGTATCGAAGCTGTCTGATGCACGTGCTGCGTGCATCACATGTACGCAGCAGTGCATCAGACGGCTGCGGTGTGGTGCCACACTTACCGTATGCCGCATTATAGCATACATACATATATATATATATATATATATATATATATATATATATATATATATATATATATATATATATATATATATATATATATATATATATTGGGTAAATTACACATAGACCCTCTTGTAGTTTGACCGATTATCACTTGCACTCCCTTATGTTTAAAACCCTACAAATGCCCCCTTATAGTTTTTAAAACAATACACATAGACCCTTCTAGAGGCCCCTTGGAGGGGGTGCAAGTAAGATGTTTTTCAAACTAGCTATTAGGAGGCCTTTGTAGGTTTTTAGACATAAGGGGGTGTAAGTGATAATCGGTCAAAGTACAACGGGTCTAGGTGTAATTTAACCTTCTATATAAAGAAGGAGTACGAGGGGAGAGAGAAATGATAAAATGCAGCATGCGATACTTGCATCGCACCGCTACATGCATCGCACCGCTACATGCATCGCACGCACCGCAGCGATGCATCAGACGGCTATGGTGCGACGCCGCAAGCACCGCACGCCGCATCCTAACACGCCTCGATCCGAGAGGAGATACATTGCAATTGAATAGTGGAAGCTAGATCTTTATAATTTAACGTGCTCTGGTTGTACGCAAAGGGTTGGACGAGTTACGAGTATGGAAAGATAGGAACGTGAGGAAATCTTCTACTAGGGTTCATCAGATTGGCTCATGGAGATTCTCAGGCGTCCAACTAGGGTTCATCTGGTGGCAGGCCCATGAAATAATGTTTACACCGCTAGGATGCAAGGAAAATGAGATGGATGGTGGAGATGGATTCTATATATGGTACCAAATTTTGCAATTCCATACTGAAGTGGAACTTTTTTTTTTCCCCTTCTTTTTGATAAATTCCTTTAAAGAATAATACTTTATCTTCTTAGTTAGCATCTTTAGGAGATTGAGGTCAAATCCAGTGCAAGGTGTGCACCGGTCTTTGTGTAAGGGAATCCAATGTTCTTCCACTCGGGTTTATCTCTCTTCTTTAAGGCTAGTTTATCTGTGTTCCTGTGTGACAATATAATAGACAAAGGACTTGGGTCATCTTCGTTACTTTACCCACACTGAGCGAGAGATTCTTCTACTATAGTAGAAGTACATAACTGACATTCTTAGTCGAGTTGTTATTTTCGATGATCGCTCGATCTGTTGACACTCCACTCGAGATTTATGTGAAGCTATAGCCTATAGACTGCAAGCTCTCTCGATCTAATCCTACTCGGTACATACAGATCGTTGGTCAGCTAGTTTATCTTTGTGTCACCAGGCCCGAAATATCCCCCGCAATAAGTATTATATCAGCCAGTTTGTTGAGACTCCTAGCTCGCTCTACTCATGTGGTGCCCTTCTACAAATTCTTCAGTACCTTCGAGGTACCATCACTCTGTTGCTCTTCTTGTCCTCGACTTAACCTCTGGACCGGGGATTCGACTATTCGCCACTCAACTCCTGGCTACTGCCTATTTCTTGGATATTCTCTCATCAATCTCATGGCGAAACAAAACTCCACCACCAAGGCGATCCTTCACCACCAATGAGATCTTGGGCCTACAACTCTTTACTATGATAACCAGAGTGCGATACAGATTACTAGCAACCCGATTGTCAACGAGAGGGTGAAGCACACAAGGAGTTTGATTGCTCCCCACTGCACTATGAAGCCCGATCTATCCCTCTCCCTTATGTTTTCTCTTCCATTCTTTATCACTCTCCTTTATGTTTTATCTGTCGAGATCACTGACTTCTTTATCGCTCTCCCTTATGTTTTCTTTGCCGAGGAGATTACTGACTTACTTACAAAGTCAAACCCAGTTTCGTGCTTCTAGTTCTTACTTAGCAAACTGGTGCATGATCCATCTTAAGTTCAAGGGAGGGTATTAGAGTTATTTGTATATATATACTAGACTATATATCTAATAGTGTAATGCTAAAATGGCGCACTCTCTCCCATGTTGTGATGCATGGACCACTTTTGAAGAGCCAAATTCCTTCTCGTGCTCTCATAAAGACTATTAAAAACCTATCATAAATATGATAAATATCTATTCAGTAATATTTAATGATCATTTGATATTAATTAGAAAAATCATTAGTACTATCTCCCTTTCTCTCTCTAACAAGTGAATCACACCCGGACCAGTGAAACACAATCACTCTATATTGCACACTTCTTCGGGCGGCATCAAGTTCATCTAGGTATTGTCCGGATTTCTTACTAGTCTTAAACTATGTATGAGACTCATACCCTAATCCTCTTGTATATATATTGGGCTCTTGTCAGTGGTTTTTTTTTAATATTATAATATTATAATTATATTATTTGGTGATTCAAATATTTCTCCAACAGATGCATGCTTCAACTTATTCTAACAGTTGTGTCATCCGAATTTTCGTGTCCCATCCAATGTTTTGAAAACCGGATTAGATCGGGCGGTTCAATTGGTTTGAGCCAGAACTGGAGCATGTTCCGGTTCAGTCTATGAATAAACCGATTCGTTTGTAAAATTATATTAAAAAATAAACTACATACTATTTTTAGGAAAAATTGGGTGGTTAGGTTTTAAACACATGAAATATGGTTAAAAAACCTTTGAATATACCTTTTTAACCGAGTAATAACACTTTTTATTTAAATATTTATTACGTATTTAATTTAAAATATCTATTGCTTAAGTTGTTCAAATTGGTGAACCAACGATTTGAACCGGTTTAGACCAGACCAGATGCCTTTTCGATTCGCCTTCCGGTTCGGTTTTGAAAACATTAGTCCCATCCGAGCCATCTTGTCCCTCCATTGTTCTTTAGGGAGTCTATTTATTTGGTGGGTCTCTCACATTGGTAGTGGAACAAAAGACAATCGTGTGAATTTTTTCGATTTGTTAATGCACACGAGGGTAGTGGGCCCGACATGAGTACATTATAGAGGTTATTTCAAAAGTTTTCCGAATAACTTGAAATAGTCGTCCCGAACCATAGATGATTTGGGGTCGAGCCATCGACACCTGTTCCCACCCGTTCGACCACATAGCCCCGACCTTATGATGGGAAGCCTCATGGGGTTCTCTCAGTGGCCTATAGATCTCAACAATCTGGAACCGTCCAAATGTACGAAAATAACAGGTATCGATGGCTGGACCCTGAATCACGGTGATATCGTGGTTCGGGATGATTAAGTTAAAGGGGTTTAAAAATTTCCCCCCTCTACTAGGGTTATTGGTGGCATAATAGATCGAAAATATCAAGAAAGTGCGGAAAATTCTCGAAGAAAATTCCTTTTTTTTTCGTATATATATGTTGAAGGTACAGACAATAGTAGAATCAAATTAAGAAAACCAAATTAAATAGCGACACAAATTTTCTTATTAAGTAAGAGATACGGCAAATTAAGGGGGGACAATTAACGTGCGCCAGGTGAACCAAAAGAAAATCAACCCACTACCAGGTTAAGGATCGACAACGCGATGTGCGCCAATTGCGCGACTTCTCCGCAGATCTCAGCGACCGGCGCCGCCAGCGCGGGGGTGTTCGAGAAGGAGCTCGCGCATTCCTTCACCGTGTCCCTGGCCGCCGCCAGCTTCTTAATAGCCTCCTCGTTCTGGCTCGCCTGCATGGAATAGAAGGCGTCCTTCAACGTTTGCTTCGCCTGATCGTAGAGGCGGAGGCACCCCTCGAGTAGCGCGTCGATGGGAGGGTCCGGTGGGTTGTACAGATCGGCGTTCGGGAGGTTCGAGATCTGGGTCTGCGCGGTGTAGGCCCTGGACAGGGCTAACTGTCCGGCGATGTCGGCGAGCTGCTTGGTCCCCGCGGCGGCGCTCCGGGGGTCCTTGTTGAGGACGTCGACGCACGTGTTGTAGTTGAACAAGGGGTTGCGCACCGCCGCGTCCCTGCATGTCTTCTCGACGGTGGCGTCGGCGGTGGAGAAGCCTTGATGGAGGAGGAGGAGGGGGAGGAGGAGATGGGGGAGGAGAGAAGAGGGCCTCATCTTGACGAGGAGGCGAAGGGTGGTGGTGGGAGAGGTTGGACGGAAAGGAGGCCGATCTTTCTCCATTTATAGAGGAGGTCCGATACTCGATCTCCTATATTAAGTGCTTTCCATATAAAGGTTACGTACGAGGATACAATGCATTGAGTGGTGAGGATCTCTATAATTTAATGAGCGCGCGATGGTTGTACGCAAACGGTTGGACGAGAGAATTTGAGGGCCGAAAGGATCCTTAGGGCTGGGACATGGTCCACGGTCCATGGTAAATGGGTGGCTGTGATTTGATGAAATGAACGTGCATGGATAATGCATGCATGGGATTGATGGATCGGACGGTGGTGATTGTGTGCATGGGGCTTTGCATAGGAAATGAGTCTATTTCTTCTTTGATGTAATTATCTTACGGATGGCCACGATTATGCATGCATGAGAAAGAGGATGTGCGACCTGAAATACATGTAAGGTTGGGGTCGGATTGAGTGTGTAGGTGGGTCGAGTTAGGTGCAATGCTATGGTTGTGATTATGTTTAGGTTTCAGATTTAACAGGCGATCGGTTGGGTATGTTTAAGAGCATAGACGGCTGCGATCGGGTTTTGGGTGTAGTTAGAATGAGGTGTATGTATAATGAAAAATAAAAGAAGGAAATAGAAATGAATTGATGATATTGGAGAAAAGGAGGTCATCCGGGTTGCACCATTCGAACCATCTGAGCTCGTCAACTTACGGCATTCCATTTGCTTCCATGTAGGTTTTCTCAGTTGAATCATGCACTGCATCGGTTCATTGAAGTCTTCCTTCGTCTGAATCCTTCCAAGTATCATTTTCTTTATCGTTCTTCAGAAATATCCTCAAACGAGCTGTACGGCCTCCATCGAATCACCGTGAGAATATCCATGACTTGGTCATGAAGTCCTTGAGTTGACTGCATCGAAAACCGGATCACGTCTCTGAAAAACACATATAAAATGACGCTTATCAGATTCAAACACGATTATCGATAAAATGATAATTTGGACTATCAGGCCCTGTATCTTTCATGCATGCAATGTATGAGAGTGAACCAATATGCCGTTATGTTCGTATTAAAGCCTATTATGTAGTGATGCAAAGAAAATCATGCAGTTTATGTATATTATGAAAGTTTTACGTAGCAAACTGACGATATATGCTTAAGAATAATAGGATAATTAGCACAAATTGGCCGCTCAACAGTTAGGCTCTAGGTAATTAGCGTGATAGTTAGGTTTACGGAATATCGATGTTCTTGGGATATGTTTATGTGACCATTGAGTGGAGAAATCCATTTAAGGTAGGGACTATGATATTCCTAGATCGATTAATGCTTCGTGAAAGGCTTGAAACGCTAGTGGGAGCACGGTATGACCAGGGTCTAGTGTATAGGTTGTTGTGACCTTAGTGTACACTCATACTTGCATAAAATAACTCTCAACTCTAATAAGGGATGTGTAAGTGGACTCGTCGAGATCCTCTGGCCTCATCAACCAACTGCTTTGTGTATGGGTGGAATTGCGTAGCTCAATACCCCCTAGGGTGATGGTTATATTTTTCCATGCCAGATGGCTTAGCAGTCTCCTTTAGGATATGGTGGTTACAGGGTAAAGAGAGAAGAGCTTTATATCCCACCCTAGTGGGGGCTGTATGAACTCCCGTGTGATAATTGCCTAGGCTTGTGGGTAAGCATCCGAAGTAGACGTGAGATATCCGTTGCTTTGATAATGGGGATCACGTGGCACTGGCCAAAAAATAACCATGGTCCATCAAAGTCCTTAGTTGGCTGATTTGGATTGGGTCAAGAAAAGACTCGTGTGAGCGGATGACACTGCACCACGCCCCCTAGGGCGGATGCATCTGATTCTGAGATCTCGCATATATAATTAATTAATCCATAGAGGCCGGTGTCATCACTGTGAGGGTAGTGTTGGCATTTGAATATAATTAGCTTATTTTCAAAATCCATAAAATGAGTTTTATGTTTCTTTCATTCAACTATATAGTTCCCCTATCCGCTATCCCATAAGAGAACCAATTATCAGGTCTCTAACTACATAGAGTGGAAGCACTATCTTTAACTTATGTTTAGGGTAGTAAACGTACATTGGCTTTCAATCTTAATATCCATATACTAGACCTAATGGGTCCAAATGTCACTAGGGCACTAACTAGGGCATAAGACGACTAGCGAGAGTCTAAGGAGATGTGAAAGTGCTATGTTATAGCAGACTTGCGTATAACTCTTTAGAAGCAAATAAGAGATATGCCGAGTCTTCTGAAATAAAATTTTACTTGCATTAGATATCTAAAAGGCGAAGTCAGTAAACTCATCGCTTTTCCACCAAGAAACTTGTCGGTATCGAGATGTCTGAGGGTATGCTTGTTCGGAAGCACATACTTGAGTTCCAGATCGAAATACATTCCAAAGACATGGTGCCAGATGACGAGGTGGTGGAAGAAGTCTGTCTTGCATCCTTGTTTGGAACCTTCGAAGGCGTTGCCAGAGACTTTAGCTTTAACAAGCTAGAGATGACAAATGCAGAACTTCTGAGGAGCTTTCCAGGAGACAAAGGATGGGATTAAGATTAAAGTCAATGCCTTTAGTGCTTAACCTAGGTCTTCTTTAGAAGAACCTAAGGGAGTAACTTATCAGAAACAAAAACAATATAAGTGCAGAAACTAGTGCGGACTCCTAAGTCTGGTAACGCCAAGGACGGAAGTGTTTCCGCTGTGGCGAGTATAGGGGGTATTTGAAGATTGAATATGGTCTCAGGGTGTTAGGGGTTAAGTCACTATTTAGTAGTAGTTCTTTTGCTTCTTGGAATATGAACTTTATATCTATAGAGATTCAAGAAAAGCAGAAGGCCACTTTATGGTGAAGTGATCCTAACATAGGTACTGATGCCATAAGCCACTGCGGAAGCTATTAGATATGATTGTCTTAGTTTTTTCGAAACATAAATTTTGATCTTTAGAGATTTAGTTCTGTTTCTTCTTTGGTAAATAAAGGTTTTAGTTTTAGACAGCACCGTAGGTGTGTATCTTAAACTGAATAAATAATTTCATTACTAAAGGAATATATCAGAATAATCTCTTTGTAAGTAATTCTAATTCGAAAATAGATTTCATAACAGCTGCAACATCTAATTGAAATTCATCTAAATCCTTCGGAGAAGCTATCCCATTTGTGACCCCTCTGATTTATATAGTTTACCTCAGATAAATTCAGAGGTAAAAGAAGGCTGAGTTTCTGTTCATAGATTCATCGGAGATCCTTCTAACCTATGAGTGTTATCTGGAAGACAAAATAACTAAAAGGGCTACTAAGGTATTGGTGTTAATTAATTTTGACATCTATGGTTCCAAGAACATCCAAACGGTAGAAGACTCTTTGATTTAATCGAAGGAATGAGTCCCTAACGGACTAGTTCCATAGGGTCCTAAGGAAGCATGGGATTGTCTCCCAATTAAATGCTCCAAGGATAACACGTCAGAATGAGGTCTCCGAGAGAAGGAATGGTTCGTAGTATGATGAATATTGCCAAGTGTACTACCCACCTTTTGGGGGGGTTGTATCTTAAAACAGTAGCTTATATCTGAAACTATCTCTTATCTAGATTAATGCCTCAGACCTATAGAGAGCTATGGTCTAAGCAAAAGCTGACACTATAGTGTCTCGAGATATAGGGTTGTCCTGCACTTGTACAGAAGAACAAGAGGGATGAGATAGAGATGAAGTTCCAGATATATCTGTTTATAGGTTACCCTAAGGAGGCATGAGGTGGACTATTCTATGATCTTGAGGTTTGAAGGTAATCGTTTCTACGAATACAATCTACCTAGACTAGGATTATATTATAGACCATAAGTTTACCGGTAATGTAGTTCTGGGTGAACTACTGGGTACTGGTAGAGAGTTCGCATTCAAAAACGTAGTGGGGATAGATGATACAAAAACTAGTATACCAGATACTGTAGAAACGATTCATTTTGTACCACCATCACCTCATCGTTGTGGGAGCATCAGAGCTCCTGATAGATACTATGGAGAAACTTCGATAGTTAATCTAGAGTTTCAGGAGGATGATCCCTAGAGCTACGATTAAATAGTGGGAGCTTCCGACAACTTTGACTAGCAAAAGACTATGGAGGCAAGCTTGTATCAATGTCTCTTAAAACAGTCTAGACTCTTATTACATTATCACCCTTTTGGGGTGTAGGTGGTGTATAAGACGAGGACCCAATTAAGAATTAAAAATATAGATTAGTTACCAAGAGAGAAGGGATTGACTATGTCAAAACCTTCTTGCTGGTAGCTATGCCTAAGTCTATTTCGGATCCTTTTAATCCATCACAACCCATTATAGTTAGAAGATCTGGTAGATGGATGTCAAGATAATTATTCTCTAATAGGAATTTGGAAAAGGATATATGGATGATGCAGCTCCAGGTTTTGTGTTAGAAAGTCAGGAAGATTTGGAATGCAAGTTACAAATGTCCATTTATAGACTGATGCAAGCATCCAAGTTGGAATATCTATTTTGATCAAGGAAATCCGCTCAAACAGATTTGATCAGAATGAGGATAAACCAAGTGGGTACAAGAAAGGTGAAAAAGTTACAAGGGTATACTTAGTACTTTACGTTAATAATATTCTATTGATTAAAAATGATGTTGAAATATTGTTTACAGTAAATGTTTGTAGTCATCACAATTCGATGTGAAAGATTCTAGTGAGGTGAGTTATGTTTTATGAATCAAGATAACTCGAGATTACTAGAGCAAGATTCTCTTGCTGTCACAGGCTACGTATGAAGATAATATTCTAGCCAGATTCGGTTTATGAGGCTAGATATCTATTGCGCAACAGGAAAGATGGGTCGATTTCAGTCGAACCCGTGCCCAGATCACTGGACCGATGTGAAGGGTATACTTAAAAGTCCTCATCAAGTGAGGATTGTGAGTTATCTTGCACTTCACAGTCCTGATATCGATTGGACATACAGGTCTGACTTTGGTGTCAGATGTGTGTTCTAGAGAATCTATTTCAGAAATTGTTTTTACCTAATGATTGGAAGCGATAGTTGGTAGAGTGTGAAGCAAGTGCATCACAGACTCCACCACAGTGGCTGAGCACGTTGTTGCGTGTGAGGTAGTCTAATAGGTGGTATGACTCAGGAAGTTCTTGGAGAACATGGGACATATACCAGAGGGTCAGTTATCTGTTGTTGCAACAGAAGAGCGGTAAGCAAGGTCCAAGGAGCCTAGGCACCACCGAGAGGGAAAATCCATCAAGTGCAAACTTTACTTGATCTGATAGTTTTAGAAGAAAATGCAAGTAGCGGTACTGAGGTGGCATCTGCAGATAATGTTGCTAATTTGTTTAGGGAATTTCTGTAAAGGCTTTTGGGTAGCATGTAGAAGTTACGGAGCACAGCACCATTTTTCCTTGTTAGACCTCGTGGGAGATTGTTAAAATTGGTGAGGTCTACAACTTGTAAAAACCTATAGTTTAGCTGTGTATGGTTTGAAAGTTTAGGATTGCATCTTGGTACGTACCTTAGTAAGTGTTCTTATTATAGAATAGAGAGCCATGGCTACATGGTAATCCACTTGAGTGAGAGACTCAATGGACTGATCCCATGTAACCTAAATACGTTTGCAGCTCTGATTAGGGTTGGTCGCCCTATCAGGATAAGCTGTTGTGATGACAGAGCATGGGTGTCTCCACTACGGTTATTACCAGGCACAGTGTCTATGGCCGAACGAAACCAACAATGTGCACAGATCGGTGAGCAGACACCGGTGCACTAAGCCGTGTTTCTGCTTAGGGTAAAACGATCCTAAACTTTGAGAAACCATGTTTGGTGGACTAACCAGTTGTCTGGTGCTTTGGTGCACCAATGTGTGAGGGTCCAGATATGTGATCCAAAATCATGGTGTAGTGGGTTACCCGGCTGGTGTTGCATCAGCGTATCACTCCTGCAGGTCATCCACACCCCTAACGGGAGGTGCGTTCCTTGGTTTAACCTACGTCATATTAAACATTGGCCAGGTGGTTATCAGTTGGACTGTTGACCGGATCCGGTTGCTCGGTAAAGTAATCGGAGGTACGACATACATAGTCAACCTGGAAGGAACCGAGTCATATGAGCACTTGAGTCTGACGGTATTCTCCACCACTCGAGTTGCATCATGGCACCAAGTGGAGGGACGAGTTTACCACACTAAGCGGAGAGCAGGGGTATGCGGAGAACATAGTAAGTCTAGGTGAATTGGAGTGCAGCCTGCATCGCACTCTGGGTGGCTACAGAGGTTAACTCGGGCTCAGAGGATCGATGGTACACTCGGGTAGTGTGTCGATCGAGTTCAAGTTGGAAGCATGAACCCTAGTCCCTGAAGGTTCCACCTTATCCACATTATGTACGGTCCTTGTACCATCTCCTTAAAACACAAGATGCAGTTAGAGAAAGCGAGAAGTCCAAACCTATGCTCCGTGAGTGCTTCGTACTAGTGCACGGTAGATGCATAACTACGTGTGTGTACTAAGGGGAAACCCTAGGTTAGTGCAAAGGTGCATGTAACAATCCCTTGTCATAAGTGGACTCTGCTATATGGGTGCGATACACCGGGACATATTATGAGTTGACTAGTTGACTTTACTAGGGTCACCCTATGGGCACCTCAGAGAATAGTGAAATCACTAGTATACTTTGCTTATGTGTGCCTTGCAAAATCTAGTACACGAGGGACGGCCAACTAGTGATAAATAGGCGTTTTGGTCAAACCATCACTACTATGCACTAAAGGGGCTGGCTCTAGGTGTTGGGAGACTAGTCAAGGCCGGCCCCCTTGGTTATAGGAGGTTATTGCCTTCAATGAAGGGGTCGGTCATAACAGAAAATGGGCTGGTTTTGATCATTTTTATAACCAAAAAAGGTATAGAGATAAATGAGAGATATATAGGGATAGGTTTGAATCAATCAAACCTTATCCGTTAGGGGCCTTATCCATAGGATAGGCAAGCTCTATATACGGGCATTGGGGGAGAAGGGAGCCGGCCATGCCTATTGGGGGAAACCCTAGTTGCCCTTCTCTCATTTCTTATCCTCTCCTCTCCCGTCTCTCTCCCTCGCTTGCGCCATTGGATGATGACTCATCTTCCTTGCGTGGTGTTTCGTAGAAGTAGAAGGCTCGTCTTATGGAGGCACTCAGAGATCCATCGACGACGTGTCGTGCATCGTGTGAGATTGGGTGAACTAGAAGGCGTCTCCTGTAAGCTTTTGATGTCCAGATGTTTCACAAAAAATCAACGATGTTTCTGTAATTGTGGGAGCTACAGAACTCCAAACTATATGAAACCACTTACAAAAGTTGTGTCTCAAAGTTCTCTACCTACAGTCCAAATTTCAGCCCAATCGGAGTTCGGATCAGAAAGTTATAGTCGTTGCACCGAAGGTACATCGAGCATATCCGAGTCCGTCGACGTCTCCATTGACAAAGAAGAAACTTGTCGTGGTGAAAGAATCCGCACGGAGGTATGACTTCTAATGTGTAGATCTAGTGTAGAGATAAAATATGCATGCATGCTAGATTATTCTTCTCGCTAGATCGACGTTAGGGGTTCGTGTAGTTGCCATGCTAGATTCATACACACACGTGTAAATTGTGTCGATGAAAATTTTAATATGTAACACATATCATCCCCGGTCTTCGGACCTTCACTTTGCTTCCGCTGCGGACCTCTGTCATGGAATTATTTCCAACAATTGGTATCAGAACCACGCTAGTGGTGTACGTTTCATGTTTTTCATGAAACCGTCATGTGCGCGCATGAATAGTATGTATCGTCATCGGGGTTCTATGAGTAGATCATGCATATAGTATATATTGTATGTTCTATAAATCGTTCTTGTAGGGCGTCGCTATTAAAATAATCTGGGTATGCGATTGCTTGCTACCGGGGATTGGACCTCGTGCTAGCAAATTGTCTGGATGTGTTTTCCTCTGTGTGTGGATAGATTTTAGAGCCATAGTCGAGCGAGTGGTGGAGGTTGACCACCCTTGATTCCCAGGCTTTTTGCTAGGCTTGTTTTTCCTTTTCTTTTTAGTAAATTGTGTAATAGGAATTCAAAGATCCGAATTAATTCAGATGCATAAGATCTCGTCTAGGCGGACGGAGAATAGAATGATGTTGTGCGGAATAACCAACGACAAGAGAGAGTTACAAGTCAAGCCATTGCAGATTTACGTGATCATCCGTTGGCGGCGGGCTACACTATGGATATCAATTTTCGATAACCGTACACCATGCCTAGACGATTCGATCGGTAGATCGTCGCCACGCCTATGTGTTCTGGTCCAGCCCTCGTCGATGCCCCTTCCGCTGCATCACAGCAGCCAGTGCCCAAGCTATCGCATGTTGGCCAACACTTCAATCCTCTCAATGGTGGGCGAGTGTAAGCATACTGGTCTTTTGAGGCCGAGTTCAGACACTGCTGTTATTATTATTATTGTTATTATTATTTTTTGATAAATCCCTCAAGGTTTGGAGAGGATCAGCCTAGAACCTAGCCAGTTTAATTTTTTTTTGAAACTTGATTGGTTGATTTCCTGTATTTTGTTCATAGATTTGGTTCTCACCATCTTTTGCTTCAACGTCCGTACTGTTGCTCTAGCATTTTCTATTTCGATTCTTTCATGGACTTGATTCAGGGTCTTTATCTTTTCAATTATATGTAATTAGCTGTAATTTGAGGCTAGGTAAGCAGTGAACTTGAGTAGATAAGTGACTGCTGTGATGTAATTTATCTCTGCAATCTAATTCAAAATCTCAGATTTGGTTTGCTTCTTTGGTTTTTTGTATTTGCCACTCATTTTGTTATTGTCTGCAATTTTATTGCTGAAATTCTAGACAAGTGGAAGCAAGCCAACTGACAAGCTAAGTGTTCTGAGGAAGGTGAGAAACATGTCCCGAAACCTGCGGCCAAGGGTTCACGGAAGGGCTACATGTAAGGAAAAGGAGGCCCGGAAAATCCCCACTGTGGTTATCGTGGCGTCAGGCAGCGTACTTGGGGCACGTGGGTCACCGAGATTCGAGAGCCCAACGGTGGCAGCTGTCTATGGCCAGGCACCTCCCCCACTGACTTAGAAACTGCCATTGCATATGATGATGCTTCGAGGGCAATGTACGGCAGTCGTGCTCGTCTTAATCTCCCACAAGGCAGCAGGTAGCTTCAGAATCAACTGAATTCACCTCCAGCTCTTCAGCTGTCGAGGAATCCGAAGCCAGTGGCTCAAGATTCGAGGAACCCGAGGCCGATGTTTCACATCTTGTTGAGCCCAATGATTCAGGGGTTGAGGGATCCGAAGCCAATGTCCTGAAGCCTGGATCCGAGACCAACTGCCACTCTCAAGGACGTGAAGAAATGTTCGAAATCCAGGCGGTGCTGCAGTAGATTACGGTTGCTAATCCAGGCTAGACGATGGGAGGAACCGTGGGTTATTCGGAGCAGGCCCTGGCCGAAGTGGATTGTAGCCTGGGCCAACTCGGAGCGGGTTATTCAGCAAGCGCTCAATAAGTGCCGACTGCCACACGGATTTCCCGGTCCAATTTCCTGCAGGTGTGGATGGTGCCGGACTGGGATAATGAACTGTAGGTGTTTGATCTGGCTGTAGTACTTAGATTTTATTGATATCAAAATCAATGAAATTCTTTATGTTTTTATGAGCTTCTGGATTCCCCGGGAGAAGCTGTCTCTGTAGCTCTATAACATAGGACTAAGCTTCAGGTACACCCGAGTTGCAGCTCAAATATTGCTCTGCTGTCCAAAGCTCGCAAACCTAGCTGTTCGACGATGCTTGGAGTCTTCCTCTCCACTTGAGTAGTTCCGCCATGTCTTCGTTCTTCAAGCCTCTGTCTTCTAAGCCTACAAAAATGCCTTTCAAAAGAGTAGAAAAGACCACCCAAAACTGAAGGACGAACAATCTTTCATTCCTCTCACCCCAAAACGTGTACACCACACAAGCAAGTGTGGACCTGAATGCTTTCGCCCTCATTCCTTTTCCTCCCCCGAAACTACTCCATCTCCTCAGTAGCTCATGCAGCCCTTCGTTCCGACTAAGAGTAAAGATCATCCGATCGCTGAAATGCATCCAAATTGCAGCAGAAAATCTGCACTTGAAGAAGAGATGAGGGGCTGATTCTTCTGATAACATATCTCAACCAACTGTTCTCTGTTACGATTGTGTGCTAGTTGAATATCTATAAATATATAATTGGAACCCAAGGGGAGCCATCTGTTACCTCTCTCTCTCTCTCTCTCTCTCTCTCTCTCTCAAGCTTTCATGGGATCAAAGTCACGTCTCTGAGGTGTGTTAGATCAACATCTACCTTCACTTCCTCAACTTTTTCTTCCAACCTTTTCTTTTTCTCTTCTCCAATGCAGTCTTCATCATGACAGATTCCTCCTCAACACAATATTCTTCTCCTTCATCTACTCCTCTGTCCTTTTCTTCTTATCCAATGCTGCACCTCATCAAAAACCTGAGCTCTCTGGTGACAATAAAACTCGATGGCACCAATTTTATGAATTTGAAAGATCTCTTTCTCGGTGCCTTGTCCACTTTCCAGCTTGAGCATCTTGTTGATGCCGGTCATCTTATCTCCAAGCCCACTAATTCTCTCTACAAGGAGTGGGTCCTTGCTGGCAGACAACTTCGTACTTGCATACTTGCTACCCTCTCCCCTAACATCATTCCTATATTGCTTTGTCTACCTGGTTCTCGTGATGTCTGGGTGGCACTCGAGAAGCGCTTCATTTCCCAAGCCATATCTAATATTCTTTATTTGCGCTCTCAACTTCAGAAGATTCAGAAAGACACTCTTTCTCTATCCAACTATGTTCAATGGATTCAAACTATCTACGACAACCTGGCTGCGATTGATGCTCCAGTCTCCGAGCTAGACATCGTGCTCTACACCCTTGATGGCCTCCCTGCATCATACAACAGTGTCAAGACAGCGCTTCGTCTTCACCCTTGTCCTTTGGCTATGGATGAGCTCTCTGCTCTCCTACATGCGGAGGAGAACTACCTTGAAGCGGCTTCAACAACAACCATTTCCCCCAACCACCACCTAACCCCGACCCCACCACCAGCTTCCTCTGCCTTTACGGCTAGGCGTGGGGCCGGGTGGTCGTCGTGGAAACTGTGGAGGTGGTGGTCGGTCTTACCGTGGACGTGAAGGCCTGGATTGCAGTGGTTTTGATCGCACCCACGGCCATGGTCTTCTCGGTGGATCTCCTACCCTAGTTTTCCAGTTGAGTCCTGAATTCTTTCAAAATTATATAAGCACCTTCGCTAGCTTCCCCACCTCCTCCCTACTAGGCTTTAGAAAGAGCATAAGATCCTCTGCGAAGATTAAGTGGAAAATAGCCCCCCCCCCAGTCTGTAACTTTTCCAGTCTCCCCTAAAGACTCCCTATTCGATCTCCAAAGACAAGCAGTCCAACACTAATAAACAAATACACTGAAAGGGGATCTCCAATTGTCTTAGCCCCTATTAGCTAGCTTGGATCATTCATAGCCAGCGGGGGATTCGTTGACAATAATAGAGAAGAAGGGAGAGCCTATGCAAGCCCTAATCCACCTAATCCAAGTATATCATTGAATCCCAAACACTGAAGAGCATGCAACAAGAATCCACGGTTGACGGAGTCGTACGCCTTGATGATGTCCAATTTGAGGCATATTCTTTTGGGACTCGATTCATGGAGGAAAGGAACTATCTCGATCGTGAGAAATCATCAACCATCTCCCACGCATCCTCTTTGGATATTCACAAGAATCTCTTGAAGAAGAAGTTGAAGCCATCTGGACCTAGCACGTACGTTGTTTCCTTTCGCCGTATTGATCACCACTTCTAGTTCATCCCTCCGAATATGTTTGTTGATCCATCTAGCTACTTCGGGAGTGAAGATTCTTCTAAAAATAATGGGCTCGAAGCAGGATTCCTTGGCATCTATTATAACAAGCAACTTAGTATAAAATTTCACGGCTTCTTCTCTAATGCTAGGAATGTCATTAAAGACTAAACCGTTAACAAGCATAACATACTCAAGGGAGTTAGCACTACATATAAGGGAGGGTGTGCCATGTGTGAGGGGGAGTGTTGACAATGTGCCACTCGTATTAGTCCCGCATCGATAATGGGAATGGGATTATGCTCCTTATAAATCCACTATGCACTATTCCTTCTAAGAGATTAACCTTCTGGAGTAATAAGGCTAAGGTCGACATTTTGTAGCACTTTGGGTGTTATCACATGGTATCGACGCAGGTTTGACCTATGCCTGTTAAGCCGAGTGGGACCCTACCGACATGACAAGGATTGGATAAAACCGGCCTACACGTGAGAGGGGTATGTGTGTGTGTGTGTGTGTGTGTGTGTGTGTGTGTGTGTTGAAGTTTAGTCCCACATTGGCTAGCTGGTTGAGAAGTGTTATCCTCATATACCCTTTGTAGGCCTCCCCTTACGACCTAGGTTTTGGGGTGTGAGGGTATCTAACATAGTTTCATAGCTGGGCCAACTCTGGGAGCATCTCTCTAGTGGCCCTGTCGCATCCGCTGACACCTCTCTCCACGTGCGGGTAGGTTCCAATTGAAACGTGCTTTATGTGCGGGCGGTTCTTGAGTGGTTAGTCCCACATCGATAATGGGAGCAGAGGTTATTGTCTTAATATACCCGCTTCGCTCTCCTCTCCCCATAAGGTCGTGCTTTTGGAGTACTCTGGTTGTTGTCACAAAATTAGTTAAGTCGTTTGACTGAATTAAGTCAATGCTTCATCTACAACTTATATTTCTCATGTTTTTTTTTTTGGGAAGTTGGCAGTCGGTTATCCACAAGTGACTCTTTTTAGTGTAAGTACATCGAACATATTGTTTAAGATGGGTCCCTCTGCGAACTACGGAGCACCTCCAGTAAGATTTAACCGCCTCATTATTTTAAAAACCCATCGATACATATCAGATTTTACTCAAATTACAAACTCCACCATCAATTGAAATTCAAACATACATATGCATTGTAGCAAACGTTACTATTTATTTTCAAACTTTTATTATTTGCTATAGTGAAATCACTATAGCAAAAAAACAATTAGAATTTAAGCTTGATATAAAATTTTTATATTTTTTGCTACAACATTTTATTGTAGCAAATGTTACTTTTTATAAATATTAACATTCATGTAATAAAGAGTAACATTTACTACAATAAAATCATTGTAGTAATTTTTTTGATAAATCTTCTTTTTTAAAAAATAATAGCAACTGTGAAATCACTACTCTTTAATACCGGAATGCTACTCTTTATAAATAGTAACATTTTGGTAATAAAGAGTAACATTTGCTATAGTGAAAGCACTGTAGTAATTTTTTAATAAATCTTGTTTTAAAAGATAAAATAACAACAGTGAAATCACTGTAGAAAATGTTTCTTTTTTATTGGAAATGTCACTCTTTTTGTAACATTTTCTTTTTTTTTTCTTCAGAAATCGTGTTTACCAAAAATGTTTTATTGCAGTGAAATCATTGTAGCAAATATTACTCTTTATAAATCGAAATGTTACTCTTTATAAAGATTAACATTTTTGTACAGTGTAATATTTTCTACAGTAAAATCATTGTAACAATTTTTCTGTAAAAATTTTGTTTAAAAAAAAATTGCTATAGTGAAATCATTGTTACAATTTTTTTTGGACGATTTAAGAAATTTTGCATATGATGTTTGTTAGACGTAACAAACTCTAAATGCCATTATGAGTGTCTATAGGTAATAAAAGTTGTATCATAGGGACCACATCTGAAAGCATCTGTATCAGTGTCCCTATACTAAACCGATCTCTTTCACAAGGACCTAAGGCATATTAGCCCCTTTTTTTTATCAAAAAATCTCAAGTTGTTCTTCTCATAGCCATTGTTTGTATGAAAATTAATTCATAAGAACTGATGTGTGCTTATTAAAAGGGAAATTTTATTACACCCCAAAATATGTAATTAGCCCTCATTTCCAACAAACTTGAACACACCCCGTTTTCTTTGATCATATCCCATTCCTACCCCAAAAATACCCTTCCCTCTTACACCCCACCTTAAATACACCCAAGTTAAATGGCCTGCCCCAACTTGATCATACCACATTCCTTTCAAATGCTGCCATTCATTGATGGCTTGATGAGAGAGAGAGAGAGAGAGAGAGAGAGAGAGAGAGAGAGAGAGAGAGATGTTCCTTTTATATTTTCATTGCTAGAGGGGTTAGATCACCTAAGGAGGAATCCCATCAGGAGAAGTGGGGTCTTCCTTCCCAATTGTAGTAGATGCCTTCTTATTCAAAAGGTTTTTTTTTTTGGTTTTAAGTTTTAGTTGGATGTGGGGTATAAGATAAGTACGAATGGTAATTAAAAAATTTCTGAGTAAGTTAATGTGAAACGGATAGGAGCAGGGGCTAGTTACAAATTTTTGGGGCATTAATAAAATTTCCCTACTAAAATTACTCTAGCATGATATAGCTAAACCCCCCTATGAAGTGTTCATATTCGAAGACTGGTCCATCTAAAGCGCGGGAAAAACAGTGCATGTGCACCTGCAGGACATCATTGAGAGAGGACCATAAACAAAAGGTGAAACAAATGAAAGATAGCTGGCATTTCACCACTAGACCCGACCACCCTCTCATGAGTTGCTTTCAAAGGAATCACATTATCACAAAACTACAGAACCAATTATTTTTTCTTTGTCCTTACCCCTTTACCCTTCTACCCTACTCAAATAGACTGCCCCCTCAAGATGAGGATGGCAACGGGTCGGGTTTGGAATGGGTCCGCCTATCCGAATCCATCCCATTAAGAAAAACCTTGTCCGAAATTCGTTCCAAACTCATCTCGGATAGCGAAGGATAACTCTAAATCCAAACCCATCCCGTTCCAATTATATCGAAACGGGCACAATCAAGATAGTAGGAATTCATTTTATTGCAGCTAAAAAATTAGATAAATTCTAAAAATATTTATCGAAGGAAACATTTGGATTATGATAAGTGCAACTAATGCTAATTAATTTATCTTATAGTAATCGGGTCGGATTTGGGGCGGGATGGACTAAACTCAACCCCGATCCAAATCCGACCGGATTTTTTAAAATAATTTCAAATCCGTCCAAACCAATATAATTTAGGGGTGGCAATCCTTGACCCGACCCGCCAACCCGACCCGAAGTTAGCGGATTTGGATTTGGTCTAAACGGGTTCGGGTCATAAACGGGTCGACCCAATTGACCCGTTTAATAAATGGGTCGGGTTTGGGTTTGTACTTATAACCCGATTGACCCGACCTGACCCGTTTACCAGATGGGTCGTGTCAACCCGACCCGACACGACCCGATCAAACCCGGTCCAATCCGACTTGTCTTGACCCAATCCGGCAGGTTTACATGGGTTCTGCTGACCCAACTTGAGCCAACCCGACCCGTTTAGTAAACGGGTTAAACGGGTCGGGTCGGGTCGGGTCAACCCGTTTATTAGACGGGTCAGGTTTGGGTTTAAGTTTTTGACCCGTTTATTAAACGGGTCGGGTTCGGTTGAGTGTTTTGCCCTTATACCTATGTCTCAACCCGACCCGACCCTACCCATTGCCACCCCTAATATAATTCCATCCCAAACCCATCCAAGTAGAGTCGGATCGGCTCTGGTTACCGGCTAAACCCGCTTTATTGCCTTCCCTACCTCTTTAAAAGGGTCCTCACAAGCTAGAGACCACCCCATACCGTGATACAGCACACCAAGGGGGAGAGAACATTACCATGGCCAACAAGCGCATCGTAGCCCTCTGCCTCTCCCTCCTCTTTCTCTCCACCCTCTGCGGCGGCACCGCCTTCCCATGGGCGCGAAAAATCCCTCCCAAGTTTCCTCCGGCGAACCCGTTTTGCCCGCGGGACACGCTCAAGCTCGGAGCGTGCACGGATTGGCTCGGGAACGTGGCCAGCCTGGTCGTCGGGAAGCCCCCGGCGAGCGAATGCTGCGCTTTGCTCGAAGGCCTCGCCAGTGCCGAGGCCGCCGCCTGCCTCTGTACCGCCATCAAGGAGAGTGTGCTGGGTGTCACGGCTCAATGGTCGGTTGCCGCCAGCTTACTGGTTAGTTCATGCAGAAAGGAGGTCCCTGACGGGTTCAAGTGTATCTAGAGGTTTAGGTTTGGCCGACCCTTCTCCTTGGTCTGTCCTTGTTTGCATTGCTAGCTGTTTTGTTGTTGATTCTCCGTGTTGACCTTTGAAGCCACTATGAACTTCTTTCTCTCTTTTTTTTTTTTGTGATAAATCCCTCTCTGATTTAGAGAGAGAGAAAGAGAGAGAGAGAGAGAGGGGGTGGGGGGGGGGGGGGGGGGGGGGGGGGGGGGGGGGGGGGGGGGGGGGGGGGGGGGGGGGGGGGTTTCGGCCTAGACCCCTACCGGGTTTATTAAAATAAAAAAAATTACAACTTATGCCCAACGACACAAAGTACACCATTAATGGAGACCCGACCAAGACGGTCTATCTAGAAAGCCCGACGGTCCAAACAAAAGTTAAGCACCATCGTCTCAAGGCTTCGAAGCACTCGATCACTCTAGCTCCCGGAACTGGTCTAAAAAAGGCTTCGAATTCGTGCATGTGATAGAGAACCCCATAACCGAAGCTAAACCGAGAAGTGTGCCGTCCTTCATCAAGTTCAGTGGTAGGTTCGACTCCGCACCGTCGAGTGTTGATGATTGACCCTGAAGAATCGGAATCGGAGAATCTCCATGCTTCGGGTGGGGAGGGCGGGTGCGCACGCTTGATTCAAGAGCTCTAGACTTGGTTCGAATCGCTGCCCTAACTTCGATCGATTCTGTCCCTACGTTTGCCAGACGAGGGCTGCGACGTGGCTCAGGCACTACCCGTGCAGGGACAATCGCACCGAGGTTAAAGCCTCTAACGAAATTACTCAATTTCGATAGATGACTAATAGGTATGTTTGGTTTTGTGTGATTGTAGATGACTAATAACTGGAGGGTTTTTTATAGATCGACCCCTACAAACTAGTATAATTGTGTATTAATCCCTTGAATCGTTTATTTGCTTATCGCCCCTAGGCATCCAAGACATATAAAGTTGTGCGTATTCACACATCTGGTTAGCTATCGACTAAAAAGAGTGAATATGCTCAAAATATTCCCCTATTGATTGTTGGAGGGTTGCCAAAACTACCGGACAAGCATGGAGGGTTAAGGGTTGTCGGATGAGCGTGGAGGGCAAGACGAGCATTGAGGGCAGACCAGAGTGGAGTTTGGGTTAACGTACTCCTCGCACTAAAAACAACTAAAGTTAGCCAATGTGGGTGCAAAATTTGGCTAAGGCATTCATAGGCCCACATCGACAGTTCAAGTGGGGCCCGCGAGAGTAGCTTGGGACCCAACAGACTATAGTGGGGGACCCAGTCCTTCCTGAGGCCCATGACGACACCTCGGTGTCTTCCCATCCCTGCCTAGAGTACACGATGACGGCTCGGGTGCCCAACTACCTCTCGAGCTCTATAAATATATATTAGACCCGACATCGACTCCAAATCCGGACTCAGATCTAAATTTTATCCGAATTCCCCTTCTTAGCTTATTCTTCATTATCTTAAGTTGTAGAGTACTTTGGACGAAGACCAGATAAGTTTCTAGAGATCACTATCCAAGAATTGATAGGGTTCTAAAACCCACACACACTCTCTCTCTCTCTCTCCCCTCCCCACTTTGTTCTCTGTCAACTTGTACAAGTGCTCCTTTGCATGTTGAGAGTTGCTCTATTTTTCTCGGAGTTAATGGATTTGGGGTTGTGTCTTGCCACACGAAAGTGTATGCTTCGGCCGAACTTCATCACCACATCGATCACTCAGTCAACTCCCTAGGGTTTTCTTCGTCTCAAAGAACCTCATCCAAATTTAAATTTGGTGTTACTTGTTTGAACCCCAAAATACCTTTTATACAATATAGGGTTTACCTAGGCGATGAGTCAAATCCAATAGTAAATGGAATCATGAAGCAGTCAAACCGATTGATCGACAAAAGATCATATCCGATCAATCTACAAAAGATCAGATCAGTTTTCTAGAATGTCTTTTCTTGTACAGCAAAACCGATCGGTTAGTTTGGACAGCCGACTGGTCGAACATGATTTTTTCTTAATCTTCAAAATTAAGCAATTACTCAGTATCCTTCGTCTTACTATGCTGAAATTCGTGCTCTGTGCGAGGGACTTGTCGTTTGCATTCTTACGTGTCGTCATATACTTATTAGGTGGATGGTGATTCTAGGTGATTCACGCACATGCTACTCTTCTCCTTTTTAAAAAGCCAGGCTACAATTACTTTTTTCCTGTGCGCATGCTCTACTGATTCTTTGCTTCAAGATTGTCAGGAGTTGCTTCAACAATCTTTACAATCCTGAATCTCTCACAAAATAGACAATATTGTGATTGGATACGTATAAAATTATTTATAATAAGCTACAATCAATCTACAATTAATATATGTTATCATATTAAATTATTACTCTTTGCTATGTATGTGATTGTTACTTTTTCCTACTAGATTGTTACTCTTTACCAACTGTTACTCTTTATATGTAGGGGTAAAGTTGTCATTTTATAAAATGATGTTATTATTTGCATGCGGTAGAAGAATCTCATGCTAACCAAAGTCCATCCATCGGGACTTAATGTTAACTGCAAACTTTTGTAGGTGCAAAATCAGGCTAATGGCCAACAATGGGACCTACAGCCCTACCTGGGGCCCACGAAGACAACAGTTCGACCCGAAACCCTGCTTGGGCCCCACGAAGACGACAGTGGGACCCGCAGCCCTGTCTGGGCCCCACGAAGTTGACAGTGGGACCCGTAACCCTGTTTGGGGTCCACGAAAACGACAGTGGGACCCGCAACCCTGCCTGGGGCCCACAAAGACTAATCGGGGTTTGGTAAACGTCCACATATGATTTCCCAAACCTCGGGTTATCCCCATGAATATCCCTGGAATATTCTCTAGAATATTCTTTGGATATTTCGAAACCTCTATATATAGTCAACCCTGTAAATAATTTAGATCAAATTCCATTTTTCTAGATCCCACTTTCTGTTTTCCAGAGCTCTCTGAGCCTCCTGATCTTCAGACTTCTAACCCCTTTCTACCCTCTGTCTACTTGTAAGAAGCACTTCTCAGCTTGTCGAGAGTAGCTCAACCTTTCTTTGAGATAGTGAATTCAAGGTTGCGTCTTACCGCACGGAGACGTAGACTTCGGCCGAACTTCGTTACCACATCCCGTGTCAATTTTTTCCTATCTCTCTTTCTCCATTACTACAGTGTCTGGGTGACAGCTCAGCATACGATAGCTCAGTGCTTCACAACGTGGCACATCTCGAAGGGTTAAACATTCAATCGACTGTTGGAGGGGGGTTACATACGACGGCCAAAATCCTCCCCTATAGTTTGGCGCTGTTTGTGGGATTTTCCTTGTCTACTTGCGACCTCCAGGCTTTCCAGCTCCTTCGGTCAAGCAGCAACCATCGATTGCTTGAGCAATCCGTCTGTCTCCATCGCTACCAAAATGGCGAAGACACGACCCATGGACCAGTCGGAGGGAAGCAATTTTCATTTCAACGTCCATCCAGAAATTAAGCATCCTATGACTCGCTCAATGAGTTACAGGTTTGCTACAAGCCAACGCCCAGAGCAGCAGCTTGCTGTTAACTCGAGAAGTCATCGGTCAGTTGATCATGAAAGTCTAGCTCAACCTCGGTAGTCTACTCAGCTCGCCGACGCAACTCCTCGATCAATGCTTGGGGAAAGCGCACATCTCGCCCGTCGTTGATCTTCAAGCGATGTACCAAATCTCGACGGAAGACTTCCAACTCCTCACCTTGATAAAGTAGAATGCTGCTCTCATGGTTGAGAGAGACTTTCTTCAACGAGTCGCCTTCGAAGCAGGAGTCAATCTTCCTCGGTCGCCAGCCGATATCAAAGATGGAGCAGATGTCAGCCGGTCAGTCGACCCATCTTTCGTTCCTTCCCGACGATCTGTCGTTGACATTCCGCGACGATCCCTCGGGTACCTCTCGAGAGGATCCTCGCCCATTCTTCCTCGACCGACAGTCCGGGAACATCTCAACAAGTCTGCTCGTCACCCTGAGCTACTCTGTTCCGAGTCATCCTCCGATCCCTGCAACGTAAGGAATACTCGAAATGGTGATCGCCTACCCAGAGTCCGGCAACATTGCTATAACGACCAAGCTCTTGCAGAGCCTCGAATGGCGAGAACAACTCCGGTGTCCTCACTGCCTTCCCTCCTTCCGAGATGCCTCTCAGACCAAGGAGGTGATCGTCGGAACACCCATGCCTTCGAGGGACCTCATCATCGACAAATTCTTCAAACTCCATTCCCTCGGAGCTGGAGGACTCCATCTTTCCCCAGGTTCAACTGCCTAATGGGAGACCTGACGCTGCACGTCCTCACTTTCAAACAAGTGTTGACACCGCACGATCGCAACAACCAAGTTCTGTGCTGCACCTTTGTCGGCAGCCTCGATAGCCTGTCCCTCAGTTGGTATCACAACATCCCGGAGGGCTCCGTGAGCTGGTTTGGAGATCTGGCAGACCTCTTTGTTCAGCACTATCAACTGAACCTCAAACTAGAAAAGAAGTTGGACTCCCTCTACCGACTATGGATGGGATCGCATGAAAACCTTAGAAAATTCACTCGGAGGTTCCGGAACAAGCATGATGCACTCTCCGGATGTCACATCAATGACGAAGCAGCTGTGCTGGCATTCTAGAATGCCCTATGCTATGATCTCCATATCTACGACGACCTCATCCATAATCCACCTGCCTCTTTCAGAGTGCTATTCGATCGGATCCAGAGGGAGATCGAGGTGGAGGACGATCAAGTCGCTAGCCAGAGCAGCGACCTCAAGAAGCGCCCTTCGGATATGGAGTCAGTGAGATTGGCAGCCCGAGCTCTCGACGCTCAAGCTAAGGAAGATGGAACCTCCAAAAGGCCGAAGCAGGCAAGCGATAGACCCATAGAGCCTCAGAGGGTCACATCCACTGACCGGAATCTGCCCATCGACATCATTCTCAAGAAGATCCAGCACGAAGACTTCCTCAAGTGGCCGAACCCTCTCCAAACTAATTCAAAGCACACGACAAACAAATCAGTCTACTGCGACTTCAATCGATGCCACGGACACCCAACGGTAAGATGCAAGTCTCTTACACATCACTTGGAAGACCTTTGGTAAGAGGAACATCTCCAAGAATTCAAAGGAAGGTAGGGATCCTTTCAGGACTTTCCCTCTGCAATCGAGGAGAAAGAATCTTGTAGAGTCCATGGTTCCGACAACCGACAGCGTCAGCTAAAAGGGAAGCATCTCATTGATCGACCAGAGTAGGATGCCACGGGTTGTCAACAACTGAGAATATCATTCATCTGAAATTCATGATATAACAGCTTCTAAGTTTTCAATAAAATAGCAATTGATCGCCTTCTGTATGTAAGTCCTCCTCAAACTCTTGATCAACCAGTGCTTTGCCACTGTTGAGCGCGAAGACAAGACTAGTTCGATCGCACAGGGCCTCCCCACGATCTGCTAGCAAATGCAAAGGTGAACTCCATGACCTTTCGATGGTTTGATCGTATAAGGTTTCCCTATGATCAACCAGCGTCTAAAGGCACCTGCTTTATACCACACAACCGGTTGGGTCGGTAAGAGCCTTGCCTCAACCAACCGAAGACAAGACTAGTTCGATCGCATAGGGCCTCCCCATGATCAGGTAGTAAATGGAAAGGTGCGAACTTCGTGACCCTTCGCTGGTTTGATCGCACAGGGTATCTCCACGATCAACCAGCGTCTAAAATCACCTGCTTCGTACCCCGCAACCGGTTTGGTCGGTAAGAGCCTTGCCCCGACCAATCGAAGACAAGACTAGTTCGATCGCATAGGGCCTCCCCACGATCAGCTAACAAATGCAAACATGCGAGCTTCGTGACCCTTCGCTGGTTTGATCGCACAGGGTCTCCCCACGATCAACCAGCGTCTAAAGTCACCTGCTTCCTACCCCGCAACCGATTGGGTTGGTAAGAGCCTTGCCTCGACCAGCCAAAGACAAGACTAGTTCGATCGCACAGGGCCTCCCCACGATCGTCTAGTAAACGCAAAGGTGCGAGCTCCGTGACCCTTCACTGGTTTGATCGCACAGGGTCTCCCCACGATCAACCAGTGTCTAAAGGCACCTACTTCGTACCTTGCAACCGGTTGGGTCGGTAAGAGACTTGCCTCGACCAATTGAAGACAAGATTAGTTCGATCGCACAGGGCCTCCCCACGATCAACTAGAAAACATAAATGTAACAACCCGTAATTTTGAGAAACTCTGATGCTTTAAAATTAGCAAATTCTCTTTTTTACCCCTCATGCTTGTTTTTATTTGGAATTTGGTTTTTTGTTTTATCGGGCTACCGATTGTGTTGGTTTATTAGACTTGTGCGCTCTTGAGAGAGCTCCACAGGGTTCTAAGGATGCGGGTGGTTTCGATTCGTGAATTGTCGGAAATTTACGATTGTACCGAATAGGGGTAATTCTGTCTTTTTCTATAAACTGCTGTTGGGTTGATTTTCAAAAGTATATAAAATTAACATTTTTGGATTCGTCTCGTCGCAAGCTTTCCAACGGATATTTTTACAGATTTTTTTGATTAAAGGATAAAAAGTTATGGTCGTTTTACGATTGCCGGTTGTTGGAGTCTTATAGTGGATCCGACCCAAGTTGTTGTTTAACTTGTACCCGAACTGATATTAACAAGCCTTGATCGCTAGGGTTTTTTTTTTTTTTCCTCTTTCGTATAAGATTGGGTCTTCCTACCGACCATTCGATGATGATCGGATGGATAGAGATTAATACCATCTAAAGGAGGCACTTAATCATGGGCCGCCTCCTTATTATAAACCCATCACCAGGTCCCTTTTCTTCACCTTCCTTTGCTCCGTTTCTTCATCTCCTTCAGATGCGACAAGGCTCATGGAGTCCGGCAGCAATCTATGTTGAATGGTGAGTTTTTTTTCTCCCTCTCTCTCTCTCTCTCTCTCTCTCTCTCTTCTCCTTCCCCATCCCATTCTTCCCATTCTTCCCCTTTCCCTCTTCTACCTCCTATGTATTTCTTTTATTTTTCTTATCTTCTTCTCCAACTGATTTTCCCTTTGGGTTGGTGCTGCAAAGCAGCAGTGGCATCAGCCTTGAAGGAGACATCAGGTCCTCCTCTTTGCCTCTCGTCCTTCTGCTACATAGCAATGGATTGAATCCCTTTTCAAGTACAACTATGCTGCTGTTTCGCAGCAGAATTTAACTCATAAGAACTCCATTTTTTGGCTCTTATCTCCACCCATTGTTGCTGATTTTGCAGCTGCAAAACACCTATGTTATGGCCCCAATTGGAGACCATTGAGTCCCCGAATTATACATTTTTTTTTTCCGCTCAAGGCATTTTACCGCAAGAGTTGTTCCTTGGGCTGCCATTAAATTACATATTAGATTGGTTGTCATTGCCATGGATTGGATACCTATCATTCAATATGATCCAAAAGCCATTTATTCACAATGTCGAATGGCTATGCCGATCCCAGTAAGTTAACATTTTGGCAGCCTCTATTACTCTCCCTCTAGTTGCTTCCTTCTTCATCTGTTCCCTCTCATATTCTTCTATGCTTTCTCTCTCTTTCTCAATCCCTCTAAATATTTTTCTCTCTAAATATTTCTCTCTCGAAAGATTCTTTCTTTCTTTAGAAACTTTGTTACATTATCACATAGGTTTACGGGTGTTCCGATTTTGATTAATGCAGTACGTACCCCAATCCAAATCATCTAGTTGTGGTCCATCAACAAGGCAAAATCTTCTAGTGGTGGAGTCTGATTTTCATTCAGGTGACACTACTTGGGCTTATCACATGGTTTTCATTATTATATATATTAGTTTTGTTGGTAAAACTAGTTATGCATATCTCTAGTTTCTTATAGGATATAATTACATTCAGTATAAAGGAAATGAGCATTGTTTAGTTTTCTTTCGCATTAGCAGTTTTTTTTGGAAAATCACATGCATGCTTTTTGGGTCTGAATGAATGATTAGCTTGTTGGAGCAGTACTGGTTTGGGTTTCGTTTTGGTTCAGTTGGTCTTTTCAGTCCCGAATGGGCTAATGTGGAAACTTTATTAGGCTAACATTGTCGGGAATTGTGGGCCCTTTACAATGGTTAGCCAAGGGCCTTGGCAACCTCCAAAGTGTGTAATTAAAGCACTAACGATTAACAATGAAATTAAATAAACACGAAAGAGGTTGGCTATCGTCCTGGGGTTCACACTGTGTTCTCCCGAAGTTGAAGGGCCTTCTGGTATGCCTTAGGGTGTGACCAATCGTCCTGTGGAATATAATTCCCGAAGCAAGCAAGATGGGTATGAAGCTCATCCGTGAAAGACGGGAAAACCTGTTTGGCCAAATATGGATATGTTTATTCTTCTCTCTCTCTTTTCTCCCTCACCGGTATTGTCGGTTTGCGGGTTGCCCACCTCTCTCTTAGGGGAACGACACCGACAGGTCCACAATCATTAATTAAGCAAACTTAATTAATATAATAGATCTATTATAGTGGGGTCACGCTCTTGACGTGTGCTAGTGTTGCTTTCGTTTTCTTTATTGTACTTTACTGTTTGAGTTCTCTAGTTTAATGTCATGGTTTTGCTTCTTCGTATAAATCTAAAACTGATCTTTTCATGAGAAATGCTTATTTTTCGTATGCCATCTACTAGCTAAGTTTTGTCACATTGACGCCTCCTGTGGTATAATTTTTGAGGCGCAGGTACTCGTCAGCAGTAGGGGTTGCAGAGTTACATCAGTTGCAGTAGTTACGTTGCCGGACGTTCCTGTGCAGCGTGGTTCCTTTCTTTTCAGTTCTGTGTCTTTTCTTTCTCTTCGTAGTAGTTGGACCTGTTCTTTTAGAAGCTCTGATGTAACTGGAATTTTTTTTTTTATTGTGGTATTAACGAACTGGATTGATTTGGTTATATTTCTACTTTAACTCTATTTTATTCGTTGTTTAATATATATATATATATATATATATATATATATATATATATATATATATATATATATATATATATATATATATATATATATATATATATATATATATATATATATATATATATATATATATATATATATATATATATATATATATATATATATATATATATATATATATATATATATATATATATATATATAAAACACCCCTAACCCTCCGTATTATTTTTATTAGCTTATTAAATTAAGCTGATAGAAAATACGGGGCGTTACATCTGGTATCAGAGCATGGTTCATGGTCCTAGGTTTCTATTCTTTGGTTTAGGATTTGACTTACTTGAATTCTTATCCATTCCTTTTGTCCTTGTGTTCGTTCAGAATGGCTCACCGGTTGAGATCTAACTCGAATACGGATGTACCTTCACCTACTCCTCCTACTGGTGATTCTTCCGTACCTATTGGTCCGCAAGTGGATTTGGTGGGAGCAATGGAGGCAATGCGAGGCTTAGCAGAGGCTATGCAGCAGCAGCAGGCCGTTATTAATCAGGGTCAAACGACTGAAGCTGGAAGGATGGGTCGTCTTATGAAGGACTTTCAGGGGCTTAAACCCCCAAGTTTCAAGGGCGATCCTGATCCGATGTTAGCAGACAACTGGCGAGAGAGGATCGTGAAGATCATGGATGTGCTGAGGGTTCCTTCTGTGGATCGAGTTCCTCGGGCGACCTTCATGTTTGAGGGTGAAGCGAGTCGCTGGTGGGATATGGTAGTGAGATCCCGTGTCGAGGGCATGGCGGAGGTCACTTGGGATGAGTTTGAGGAGTTGTTTTTAGATAAGTATTTTCTAGAAGTTGTTCGGGATCAGCTGATCAAGGAGTTCACGGAGTTGTATCAAGGCGGAAGGACAGTGGCCCAGTATGAAGCTAAGTTCTCTGAGTTGTGTCGTTTTGCCCCTGATCTGATTTCTACTGAAATAGCGAAGACGAAGCGTTTTCTTCAAGGGTTGAGGCCGAACATTCGAAGTCTTCTGACACCTCTGAGGCTCAGAAATTTTGGGGAGATAGTGGAGCGAGCTTTGATGGTTGAGCAGGATGTAGTAGATTGCAGAAAAATTCTAGAGAAGAGTGCTTCACGCAGGGACTCTTCTTCGTCCTCCTCCCACCAAGCTCCATTTAAGAAGCAGAAGTTCTTTAATGGCAAGCCTCAGCAGTAGTTTCGAGGTCTTCCTTCAGGTGGTGCTTCTGGGCCTCGACGGTGTTTTGGTTGCGGCGCTACTGATCATCTGAAGGATCGTTGTCCCCTCTCTCGGCAGCAGCAGTTCTTACCTCCACCTCCGCAGCAGCGTTTGTTGCCTCCTTCACACCAGCCTCCTCTTCTTCCTTCTCCCCCTCCGCGGTTTGGAGCTCAGCCTCCCAGAGGCCAGCAGCAGGGAACTGGCAAGCCTGGTGGCAACGGACCGCATACTCAGGGGAGGACTTTCGCTCTGGTAGATCACCAGGATTCTAATGCTTCAAATGCCGTAGTTGAAGGTACTATACTAGTCTCTGGTACTCTTGCTCATGTTATTCTTGATCCTGGTTCTACACATTCGTATGTTTCTCCTACTTTGGTTTCAACTTTGGGTTTGGCATCGGAGCCCATGGGTTTCACTTTGACGGTGATGTCACCGATGAAGATTAGCACTAGTGTCGATCACATGTGCCGAGGGTGTGTAATTCGTTTGGGAGACCAGGAGTTGTTAGTCGATTTGATTCTGATGGATATGGGCGAATTCGATGTATTACTGGGTATGGATTGGTTGGCATCCTACCATGCTGTTATGCATTGTTTTACCAAGAAGGTGGTTCTAAAACCAGTTGGTGGGGCAGAGGTAATTTTCCAAGGAGATCGGATGACTCTCTATCATCCTTCTCCTAAGGACTGGTCGAATATCAGATATCTGGCGAGGTTGGCTAGTGAAGTTGAAACAGAGGTAGAAGTGGAAGATCAAGTTCTTATTGTATCTGATTTTCCAGATGTTTTTCCTGAAGACCTGCCAGGGTTGCCACCCAAACGGGAGATCGAGTTCGGGATTGACCTAGTCCCTGGAGCTTCTCCTATTTCTATAGCCCCTTATCGGATGGCCCCCGTTGAGCTGAAGGAGTTAAAAACCCAATTAGATGATCTTTTGGAGAAGGGTTTTATTCGTCCTAGCTTTTCACCGTGGGGAGCTCCGGTCTTGTTCGTGCAGAAGAAAGATGGATCGAAGAGGATGTGCATCGACTATAGAAGACTTAACAGTGTGACTGTGAAGAATAAATATCCCTTGCCTCGTATTGATGATTTATTTGATCAGTTGAGAGAAACAAAATTCTTTTCGAAGATCGATCTCAGGTCTGGTTACCACCAATTGAGGATTAAGGAGAGTGATATTCCGAAGACGGCTTTTCGTACTAGATATGGTCAGTATGAGTTTCTGGTTATGCCTTTTGGTCTAACGAATGCTCCTGCGGCCTTCATGGATCTTATGAACCGGGTATTCAGACCATATTTGGATCAGTTTGTAGTGGTTTTTGTGGATGAGATCCTAATTTATTCGAAGACTCGAGAGGAGCATGAGAAACATCTCAGGGTGACTTTGGAAACCTTGAAAAAGAATTGTCTTTATGCTAAGAGAAGTAAGTGCGAGTTTTGGCTATCAGAAGTCAAGTTTCTTGGCCATGTCATCTCTCAGGAAGGAGTATCGGTAGACTCCGCAAAGGTTGAAGCAGTGTTGAATTGGGAGCAACCCAAAAGTGTTTTTGAGATTCGTAGTTTTCTGGGACTAGCAGGATATTACCGACGATTTGTGGAAGGTTTTTCTAGTTTGGCAGCACCGTTGACCCATTTGACCAAGAAAGGGGTCAAGTTCGTGTGGAGTGAGAAGTGCGAGAGCTCATTCCAAGAATTGAAGAAGCGAATGACTTCGGCTCCAGTTCTTACCATTCCAGTCAGTGGGAAACCATATGTAGTGTATACAGATGCTTCCCATTCCGGTTTAGGTTGTGTGTTAATGCAAGATGGGAAGGTAGTTGCTTATGCATCCCGGCAGTTGAAAACCCATGAAAGGAACTACCCAACCCATGACTTGGAGTTAGCTGCAGTTGTTTTTGCCCTGAAGTCATGGCGTCACTATCTGTATGGAGAAGTGTTTGAAGTGTTCTGTGATCATCAGAGTCTTCGTTATTTTGACACTCAGAAGGATCTCAATTTGCGACAACGTCGTTGGGTGGAAGTGTTGAAGGACTATGATTACACCTTATCCTTTATTCCAGGGAAGGCGAACGTGGTAGCAGATGCTTTGAGTAGAAAATCATTCGGATTTTTAGCCAGACTAATTGCAGATCGGGAAGACAGGATGATTGTTCTTGAAAAGTTTGATTTGAGGGTTCATAGAGAACCAAATCGAGCTGTGTTGTGCAGTCTTCGTGCTGAGCCAAGTATGGTGCAAAGGGTAATCTCTAGTCAGAGGCGAGACGAGCAGCTTGAGGCTATTTGTACCAAGTTGGAAGCAGGAGAGACCGTTGAGGGCTTCTTAGTTGGCCTAGATGGAGGCCTTCGTTTCAGAGGCAGGCTATGCCTTCCTAGCGTTTCAGAACTGAAAGAAGAGGTATTGGCAGAAGCTCACAAGTCTAAGTTCACGGTGCATCCGGGTAACACTAAGATGTATCATGACTTAAGACGGCAGTATTGGTGGTCAGGCATGAAGGCATATGTGGTTAGTTTTGTTTCTAGATGCCTTACCTGCCAGCAAGTGAAAGCAGAACATCAGAGGCCGGCAGGCATATTGCAACCACTTCCAGTTGCTGAGTGGAAGTGGGAGAATCTAACTATGGATTTTGTTACGGGACTTCCAACGACTCGGAAGGGTCATGATGCTATTTGGGTAGTGGTGGATCGGCTTACTAAGTCTGCTCATTTCTTGTCATTTCGTACTACCGCTTCCTTTCAGGATCTGAGCAGTTTGTATATTCAAGAGGTCGTTCGTTTGCATGGGGTTCCGATTTCGATTGTGTCTGATAGAGACCCGAGGTTCACGTCGAAGTTATGGGCGAGTTTACAGCGTGCCTTGGGGACACAGTTATTGCTTAGTACTGCTTTTCATCCTCAGACAGACGGGCAGTCAGAGAGAGTGATATAAATTCCTGAGGATATGCTTAGAGCATGTGTTTTGGATTTCAAGGGAAGTTGGGTAGATCATCTTCCTTTGGTGGAATTTGCCTATAATAATAGCTTTCAGGCGAGTATCGGTATGGCCCCATATGAAGCTCTTTATGGACGGCCATGTCGGTCTCCTTCCTGTTGGGCTGAAGTTGGGGAGAAAACCTTGGTGGGACCAGAAATAATTCGACAAACCTCAGAGAAGATTGAAGTTATCAGAGAGAGAGATTGAAGGCAGCTCAGAGTAGGCAAAAGAGTTATGCAGAAGTTCGTAGGCGCCCTCTGGAGTTTGTGGTTGGTGGCCAGGTCTTTCTGCGTGTCTCACCACAGAAAGGTATTTTCCGGTTTGGCAAGCGTGGGAAGCTATCTCCTAGATATGTTGGGCCTTTTTAGATTTTGGAGAGAGTAGGAGAAGTCGCATATCGGTTGGCCTTACCTCCACAGCTCTCCAGCGTCCATAATGTTTTCCACATCTCCATGCTTCGGAAGTACGAACCAGATCCATCTCATGTCTTGGAATGGCGCGATATTCAGAGTCGGGAGGATGCATCTTTTGAAGTGCGACCTATTCGCGTTCTAGGCTTCGAGGACAAAGTGTTGCGCACTAAAACCATTCCTATGGTTAAGGTGTTGTGGCAACATCATCGGGAGGATGAAGCCACATGGGAGTTGGAGTCCGAGATGCGGGCTCAATATCCAGAGCTGTTTTCCTCCGATGTACCAGGTGCATGAATTTCGGGGTCGAAATTCTTTTAAGGGGGGTAGAATGTAACAACCCGTAATTTTGAGAAACTCTGATGCTTTAAAATTAGCAAATTCTCTTTTTTACCCCTCATGCTTGTTTTTATTTGGAATTTGGTTTTTTGTTTTATCGGGCTACCGATTGTGTTGGTTTATTAGACTTGTGCGCTCTTGAGAGAGCTCCACAAGATTCTAAGGAAGCGGGTGGTTTCAATTCGTGAATTGTCGGAAATTTACGATTGTACCGAATAGGGGTAATTCTGTCTTTTTCTATAAACTGCTGTTGGGTTGATTTTCAAAAGTATATAAAATTAACATTTTTGGATTCTTCTCGTCGCAAGCTTTCCAACGGATATTTTTACAGATTATTTTGATTAAAGGATAAAAAGTTATGGTCGTTTTACGATTGCCGGTTGTTGGAGTCTTATAGTGGATCCGACCCAAGTTGTTGTTTAACTTGTACCCGAACTGATATTAACAAGCCTTGATCGCTAGGGTTTTTTTTTTTTTCCTCTTTCGTATAAGATTGGGTCTTCCTACCGACCATTCGATGATGATCGGATGGATAGAGATTAATACCATCTAAAGGAGGCACTTAATCATGGGCCGCCTCCTTATTATAAACCCATCACCAGGTCCCTTTTCTTCACCTTCCTTTGCTCCGTTTCTTCATCTCCTTCGGATGCGACAAGGCTCATGGAGTCCGGCAGCAATCTATGTTGAATGGTGAGTTTTTTTTCTCCCTCTCTCTCTCTCTCTCTCTCTCTCTTCTCCTTCCCCATCCCATTCTTCCCATTCTTCCCCTTTCCCTCTTCTACCTCCTATGTATTTCTTTTATTTTTCTTATCTTCTTCTCCAACAGATTTTCCCTTTGGGTTGGTGCTGCAAAGCAGCAGTGGCATCAGCCTTGAAGGAGACATCAGGTCCTCCTCTTTGCCTCTCGTCCTTCTGCCACATAGCAATGGATTGAATCCCTTTTCAAGTACAACTATGCTGCTGTTTCGCAGCAGAATTTAACTCATAAGAACTCCATTTTTTGGCTCTTATCTCCACCCATTGTTGCTGATTTTGCAGCTGCAAAACACCTATGTTATGGCCCCAATTGGAGACCAGTGAGTCCCCGAATTATACATTTTTTTTTTCCGCTCAAGGCATTTTACCGCAAGAGTTGTTCCTTGGGCTGCCATTAAATTACATATTAGATTGGTTGTCATTGCCATGGATTGGATACCTATCATTCAATTTGATCCAAAAGCCATTTATTCACAATGTCGAATGGCTATGCCGATCCCAGTAAGTTAACCATTTGGCAGCCTCTATTACTCTCCCTCTAGTTGCTTCCTTCTTCATCTGTTCCCTCTCATATTCTTCTATGCTTTCTCTCTCTCTCTCTCTCTCAATCCCTCTAAATATTTTTCTCTCTAAATATTTCTCTCTCGAAAGATTTTTTCTTTCTTTAGAAACTTTGTTACATTATCACATAGGTTTACGGGTGTTTCGATTTTTATTAATGCAGTACGTACCCCAATCCAAATCATCTAGTTGTGTGTCCATCAACAAGGCAAAATCTTCTAGTGGTGGAGTCTGATTTTCATTCAGGTGACACTACTTGGGCTTATCACATGGTTTTCATTATTATATATATTAGTTTTGTTTGTAAAACTAGTTATGCATATCTCTAGTTTCTTATAGGATGTAATTACATTCAGTATAAAGGAAATGAGCATTGTTTAGTTTTCTTTCGCATTAGCAGTTTTTTTTGGAAAATCACATGCATGCTTTTTGGGTCTGAATGAATGATTAGCTTGTTGGAGCAGTACTGGTTTGGGTTTCGTTTTGGTTCAGTTGGTCTTTTCAGTCCCGAGTGGGCTAATGTGGAAACTTTATTAGGCTAACATTGTCGGGAATTGTGGGCCCTTTACAATGGTTAGCCAAGGGCCTTGGCAACCTCCAAAGTGTGTAATTAAAGCACTAACGATTAAAAATGAAATTAAATAAACACGAAAGAGGTTGGCTATCGTCCTGGGGTTCACGCTGTGTTCTCCCGAAGTTGAAGGGCCTTCTGGTATGCCTTAGGGTGTGACCAATCGTCCTGTGGAATATAATTCCCGAAGCAAGCAAGATGGGTATGAAGCTCATCCGTGAAAGACGGGAAAACCTGTTTGGCCAAATATGGATATGTTTATTCTTCTCTCTCTCTCTTTTCTCCCTCACCGGTATTGTCGGCTTGCGGGTTCCCCACCTCTCTCTTAGGGGAACGACACCGACAGGTCCACAATCATTAATTAAGCAAACTTAATTAATATAATAGATCTATTATAGTGGGGTCACGCTCTTGACGTGTGCTAGTGTTGCTTTCGTTTTCTTTATTGTACTTTACTGTTTGAGTTCTCTAGTTTAATGTCATGGTTTTGCTTCTTCGTATAAATCTAAAACGGATCTTTTCATGAGAAATGCTTATTTTTCGTATGCCATCTACTAGCTAAGTTTTGTCACATTGACGCCTCCTGTGGTATTATTTTTGAGGCGCAGGTACTCGTCAGCAGTAGGGGTTGCAGAGTTACATCAGTTGCAGTAGTTACGTTGCCGGACGTTCCTGTGCAGCGTGGTTCCTTTCTTTTCAGTTCTGTGTCTTTTCTTTCTCTTCGTAGTAGTTGGACCTATTCTTTTAGAAGCTCTGATGTAACTGGAATTTTTTTTTTATTGTGGTATTAACGAACTGGATTGATTTGGTTATATTTCTACTTTAACTCTATTTTATTCGTTGTTTAATATATATATATATATATATATATATATATATATATATATATATATATATATATATATATATATATATATATATATATATATATATATATATATATATATATAAAAACACCCCTAACCCTCCGTATTATTTTTATTAGCTTATTAAATTAAGCTGATAGAAAATACGGGGCGTTACATCTGGTATCAGAGCATGGTTCATGGTCCTAGGTTTCTATTCTTTGGTTTAGGATTTGACTTACTTGAATTCTTATCCATTCCTTTTGTCCTTGTGTTCGTTCAGAATGGCTCACCGGTTGAGATCTAACTCAAATACGGATGTACCTTCAACTACTCCTTCTACTGGTGATTCTTCCGTACCTATTGGTCCGCAAGTGGATTTGGTGGGAGCAATGGAGGCAATGCGAGGCTTAGCAGAGGCTATGCAGCAGCAGCAGGCCGTTATTAATCAGGGTCAAGCGACTAAAGCTGGAAGGATGGGTCGTCTTATGAAGGACTTTCAGGGGCTTAAACCCCCAAGTTTCAAGGGAGATCCTGATCCGATGGTAGCAGACAACTGGCGAGAGAGGATCGTGAAGATCATGGATGTGCTGAGGGTTCCTTCTGCGGATCGAGTTCCTCTAGCGACCTTCATGTTTGAGGGTGAAGCGAGTCGCTGGTGGGATATGGTAGTGAGATCCCGTGTCGAGGGCATGGCGGAGGTCACTTGGGATGAGTTTGAGGAGTTGTTTTTAGATAAGTATTTTCCAGAAGTTGTTCGGGATCAGCTGATCAAGGAGTTCATGGAGTTGTATCAAGGCGGAAGGACAGTGGCCCAGTATGAAGCTAAGTTCTCTGAGTTGTGTCGTTTTGCCCCTGATCTGATTTCTACTGAAATAGCGAAGACGAAGCGTTTTCTTCAAGGGTTGAGGCCGAACATTCAAAGTCTTCTGACACCTCTGAGGCTCAGGAATTTTGGGGAGATAGTGGAGCGAGCTTTGATGGTTGAGCAGGATGTAGTAGATTGCAGAAAAATTCTAGAGAAGAGTGCTTCACGCAGGGACTCTTCTTCGTCCTCCTCCCACCAAGCTCCATTTAAGAAGCAGAAGTTCTTTAATGGCAAGCCTCAACAGTAGTTTCGAGGTCTTCCTTCAGGTGGTGCTTCTGGGCCTCGACGGTGTTTTGGTTGCGGCGCTACTGATCATCTGAAGGATCGTTGTCCCCTCTCTTGGCAGTAGCAGTTCTTACCTCCACCTCCGCAGCAGCGTTTGTTGCCTCCTTCACACCAGCCTCCTCTTCTTCCTCCTCCCCCTCCGCGGTTTGGAGCTCAGCCTCCCAGAGGCCAGCAGCAGGGAACTGGCAAGCCTGGTGGCAACGGACCGCATACTCAAGGGAGGACTTTCGCTCTGGTTGATCACCAGGATTCTAATGCTTCAAATGCCGTAGTTGAAGGCACTATACTAGTCTCTGGTACTCTTGCTCATGTTATTCTTGATCCTGGTTCTACACATTCGTATGTTTCTCCTACTTTTGTTTCAACTTTGGGTTTGGCATCGGAGCCCATGGGTTTCACTTTGACGGTGATGTCACCGATGAAGATTAGCACTAGTGTCGATCACATGTGCCGAGGGTGTGTAGTTCGTTTGGGAGACCAGGAGTTGTTAGTCGATTTGATTCTGATGGAAATGGGCGAATTCGATATATTACTGGGTATGGATTGGTTGGCATCCTACCATGCTGTTATGCATTGTTTTACCAAGAAGGTGGTTCTAAAACCAGTTGGTGGGGCAGAGGTAATTTTCCAAGGAGATCGGATGACTCTCTATCATCCTTCTCCTAAGGACTGGTCGAATATCAGATATCTAGCGAGATTGGCTAGTGAAGTTGAAACAGAGGTAGAAGTGGAAGATCAAGTTCTTATTGTATCTGATTTTCCAGATGTTTTTCCTGAAGACCTGCCAGGGTTGCCACCCAAACGGGAGATCGAGTTCGGGATTGACCTAGTCCCTGGAGCTTCTCCTATTTCTATAGCCCCTTATCGGATGGCCCCCGTTGAGCTGAAGGAGTTAAAAACCCAATTAGATGATCTTTTGGAGAAGGGTTTTATTCGTCCTAGCTTTTCACCGTGGGGAGCTCCGGTCTTGTTCGTGCAGAAGAAAGATGGATCGAAGAGGATGTGCATCGACTATAGAAGACTTAACAGTGTGACTGTGAAGAATAAATATCCCTTGCCTCGTATTGATGATTTATTTGATCAGTTGAGAGAAACAAAATTCTTTTCGAAGATCGATCTCAGGTTTGGTTACCACCAATTGAGGATTAAGGAGAGTGATATTCCGAAGACGGCTTTTCGTACTAGATATGGTCATTATGAGTTTCTGGTTATGCCTTTTGGTCTAACGAATGCTCCTGCGGCCTTCATGGATCTTATGAACCGGGTATTCAGACCATATTTGGATCAGTTTGTAGTGGTTTTTGTGGATGAGATCCTAATTTATTCGAAGACTCGAGAGGAGCATGAGAAACATCTCAGGGTGACTTTGGAAACCTTGAAAAAGAATTGTCTTTATGCTAAGAGAAGTAAGTGCGAGTTTTGGCTATCAGAAGTCAAGTTTCTTGGCCATGTCATCTCTCAGGAAGGAGTATCGGTAGACTCCGCAAAGGTTGAAGCAGTGTTGAATTGGGAGCAACCCAAAAGTATTTTTGAGATTCGTAGTTTTCTGGGACTAGCAGGATATTACCGACGATTTGTGGAAGGTTTTTCTAGTTTGGCAGCACCGTTGACCCATTTGACCAAGAAAGGGGTCAAGTTCGTGTGGAGTGAGAAGTGCGAGAGCTCATTCCAAGAATTGAAGAAGCGAATGACTTCGGCTCCAGTTCTTACCATTCCAGTCAGTGGGAAACCATATGTAGTGTATACAGATGCTTCCCATTCCGGTTTAGGTTGTGTGTTAATGCAAGATGGGAAGGTAGTTGCTTATGCATCCCGGCAGTTGAAAACCCATGAAAGGAACTACCCAACCCATGACTTGGAGTTAGCTGCAGTTATTTTTGCCCTGAAGTCATGGCGTCACTATCTGTATGGAGAAGTGTTTGAAGTGTTCTGTGATCATCAGAGTCTTCGTTATTTCGACACTCAGAAGGATCTCAATTTGCGACAACGTCGTTGGGTGGAAGTGTTGAAGGACTATGATTACACCTTATCCTATATTCCAGGGATGGCGAACGTGGTAGCAGATGCTTTGAGTAGAAAATCATTCGGATTTTTAGCCAGACTAATTGCAGATCGGGAAAACAGGATGATTGTTCTTGAAAAGTTTGATTTGAGGGTTCATAGTGAACCAAATCGAGCTGTGTTGTGCAGTCTTCGTGCTGAGCCAAGTATGGTGCAAAGGGTAATCTCTAGTCAGAGGCGAGACGAGCAGCTTGAGGCTATTTGTACCAAGTTGGAAGCAGGAGAGACCGTTGAGGGCTTCTTAGTTGGCCTAGATGGAGGCCTTCGTTTCAAAGGCAGGCTATGCCTTCCTAGCATTTCAGAACTGAAAGAAGAGGTATTGGCAGAAGCTCACAAGTCTAAGTTCACGGTGCATCCGGGTAACACTAAGATGTATCATGACTTGAGACGGCAGTATTGGTGGTCAGGCATGAAGGCAGATGTGGTTAGTTTTGTTTCTAGATGCCTTACCTGCCAGCAAGTGAAAGCAGAACATCAGAGGCCGGCAGGCATATTGCAACCACTTCCAGTTGCTGAGTGGAAGTGGGAGAATCTAACTATGGATTTTGTTACGGGACTTCCAACGACTCGGAAGGGTCATGATGCTATTTGGGTAGTGGTGGATCGGCTTACTAAGTCTGCTCATTTTTTGTCATTTCGTACTACCGCTTCCTTTCAGGATCTGAGCAGTTTGTATATTCAAGAGGTCGTTCGTTTGCATGGGGTTCCGATTTCGATTGTGTCTGATAGAGACCCGAGGTTCACGTCGAAGTTATGGGCGAGTTTACAGCGTGCCTTGGGGACACAGTTATTGCTTAGTACTGCTTTTCATCCTCAGACAGACGGGCAGTCAGAGAGAGTGATATAAATTCCTGAGGATATGCTTAGAGCATGTGTTTTGGATTTCAAGGGAAGTTGGGTAGATCATCTTCCTTTGGTGGAATTTGCCTATAATAATAGCTTTCAGGCGAGTATCGGTATGGCCCCATATGAAGCTCTTTATGGGCGGCCATGTCGGTCTCCTTCCTGTTGGGCTGAAGTTGGGGAGAAAACCTTGGTGGGACCAGAAATAATTCGACAAACCTCAGAGAAGATTGAAGTTATCAGAGAGAGATTGAAGGCAGCTCAGAGTAGGCAGAAGAGTTATGCAGACGTTCGTAGGCGCCCTCTGGAGTTTGTGGTTGGTGGCCAGGTCTTTCTGCGTGTCTCACCACAGAAAGGTATTTTCCGGTTTGGCAAGCGTGGGAAGTTATCTCCTAGATATGTTGGGCCTTTTGAGATTTTGGAGAGAGTAGGAGAAGTCGCATATCGGTTGGCCTTACCTCCACAGCTCTCCAGCGTCCATAATGTTTTCCACATCTCCATGCTTCGGAAGTACGAACCAGATCCATCTCATGTCTTGGAATGGCGCGATATTCAGATTCGGGAGGATGCATCTTTTGAAGTGCGACCTATTCGCGTTCTAGGCTTCGAGGACAAAGTGTTGCGCACTAAAACCATTCCTATGGTTAAGGTGTTGTGGCAACATCATCGGGAGGATGAAGCCACATGGGAGTTGGAGTCCGAGATGCGGGCTCAATATCCAGAGCTGTTTTCCTCCGATGTACCAGGTGCATGAATTTCGGGGTCGAAATTCTTTTAAGGGGGGTAGAATGTAACAACCCGTAATTTTGAGAAACTCTGATGCTTTAAAATTAGCAAATTCTCTTTTTTACCCCTCATGCTTGTTTTTATTTGGAATTTGGTTTTTTGTTTTATCGGGCTACCGATTGTGTTGGTTTATTAGACTTGTGCGCTCTTGAGAGAGCTCCACAGGGTTCTAAGGATGCGGGTGGTTTCGATTCGTGAATTGTCGGAAATTTACGATTGTACCGAATAGGGGTAATTCTGTCTTTTTCTATAAACTGCTGTTGGGTTGATTTTCAAAAGTATATAAAATTAACATTTTTGGATTCTTCTCGTCGCAAGCTTTCCAACGGATATTTTTACAGATTTTTTTGATTAAAGGATAAAAAGTTATGGTCGTTTTACGATTGCCGGTTGTTGGAGTCTTATAGTGGATCCGACCCAAGTTGTTGTTTAACTTGTACCCGAACTGATATTAACAAGCCTTGATCGCTAGGGTTTTTTTTTTTTTCCTCTTTCGTATAAGATTGGGTCTTCCTACCGACCATTCGATGATGATCGGATGGATAGAGATTAATACCATCTAAAGGAGGCACTTAATCATGGGCCGCCTCCTTATTATAAACCCATCACCAGGTCCCTTTTCTTCACCTTCCTTTGCTCCGTTTCTTCATCTCCTTCGGATGCGACAAGGCTCATGGAGTCCGGCAGCAATCTATGTTGAATGGTGAGTTTTTTTTCTCCCTCTCTCTCTCTCTCTCTCTCTCTCTCTCTCTTTCTCTCTTTCTCTCTCTCTTCTCCTTCCCCATCCCATTCTTCCCATTCTTCCCCTTTCCCTCTTCTACCTCCTATGTATTTCTTTTATTTTTCTTATCTTCTTCTCCAACTGATTTTCCCTTTGGGTTGGTGCTGCAAAGCAGCAGTGGCATCAGCCTTGAAGGAGACATCAGGTCCTCCTCTTTGCCTCTCGTCCTTCTGCCACATAGCAATGGATTGAATCCCTTTTCAAGTACAACTATGCTGCTGTTTCGCAGCAGAATTTAACTCGTAAGAACTCCATTTTTTGGCTCTTATCTCCACCCATTGTTGCTGATTTTGCAGCTGCAAAACACCTATGTTATGGCCCCAATTGGAGACCATTGAGTCCCCGAATTATACATTTTTTTTTTCCGCTCAAGGCATTTTACCGCAAGAGTTGTTCCTTGGGCTGCCATTAAATTACATATTAGATTGGTTGTCATTGCCATGGATTGGATACCTATCATTCAATTTGATCCAAAAGCCATTTATTCACAATGTCGAATGGCTATGCCGATCCCAGTAAATTAACCTTTTGGCAGCCTCTATTACTCTCCCTCTAGTTGCTTCCTTCTTCATCTGTTCCCTCTCATATTCTTCTATGCTTTCTCTCTCTCTCTCAATCCCTCTAAATATTTTTCTCTCTAAATATTTCTCTCTCGAAAGATTCTTTCTTTCTTTAGAAACTTTGTTACATTATCACATAGGTTTACGGGTGTTTCGATTTTGATTAATGCAGTACGTACCCCAATCCAAATCATCTAGTTGTGGTCCATCAACAAGGCAAAATCTCCTAGTGGTGGAGTCTGATTTTCATTCAGGTGACACTACTTGGGCTTATCACATGGTTTTCATTATTATATATATTAGTTTTGTTGGTAAAACTAGTTATGCATATCTCTAGTTTCTTATAGGATGTAATTACATTCAGTATAAAGGAAATGAGCATTGTTTAGTTTTCTTTCGCATTAGCAGTTTTTTTTGGAAAATCACATGCATGCTTTTTGGGTCTGAATGAATGATTAGCTTGTTGGAGCAGTACTGGTTTGGGTTTCGTTTTGGTTCAGTTGGTCTTTTCAGTCCCGAGTGGGCTAATGTGGAAACTTTATTAGGCTAACATTGTCGGGATTTGTGGGCCCTTTACAATGGTTAGCCAAGGGCCTTGGCAACCTCCAAAGTGTGTAATTAAAGCACTAACGATTAAAAATGAAATTAAATAAACACGAAAGAGGTTGGCTATCGTCCTGGGGTTCACGCTGTGTTCTCCCGAAGTTGAAGGGCCTTCTGGTATGCCTTAGGGTGTGACCAATCGTTCTGTGGAATATAATTCCCGAAGCAAGCAAGATGGGTATGAAGCTCCTCCGTGAAAGACGGGAAAACCTGTTTGGCCAAATATGGATATGTTTATTCTTCTCTCTCTCTCTTTTCTCCCTCACCGGTATTGTCGGCTTGCGGGTTCCCCACCTCTCTCTTAGGGGAACGACACCGACAGGTCCACAATCATTAATTAAGCAAACTTAATTAATATAATAGATCTATTATAGTGGGGTCACGCTCTTGACGTGTGCTAGTGTTGCTTTCGTTTTCTTTATTGTACTTTACTGTTTGAGTTCTCTAGTTTAATGTCATGGTTTTGCTTCTTCGTATAAATCTAAAACTGATCTTTTCATGAGAAATGCTTATTTTTCGTATGCCATCTACTAGCTAAGTTTTGTCACATTGACGCCTCCTGTGGTATAATTTTTGAGGCGCAGGTACTCGTCAGCAGTAGGGGTTGCAGAGTTACATCAGTTGCAGTAGTTACGTTGCCGGACGTTCCTGTGCAGCGTGGTTCCTTTCTTTTCAGTTCTGTGTCTTTTCTTTCTCTTCGTAGTAGTTGGACCTATTCTTTTAGAAGCTCTGATGTAACTGGAAATTTTTTTTTTATTGTGGTATTAACGAACTGGATTGATTTGGTTATATTTCTACTTTAACTCTATTTTATTCGTTGTTTAATATATATATATATATATATATAAAAAACACCCCTAACCCTCCGTATTATTTTTATTAGCTTATTAAATTAAGCTGATAGAAAATACGGGGCGTTACATCTGGTATCAGAGCATGGTTCATGGTCCTAGGTTTCTATTCTTTGGTTTAGGATTTGACTTACTTGAATTCTTATCCATTCCTTTTGTCCTTGTGTTCGTTCAGAATGGCTCACCGGTTGAGATCTAACTCAAATACGGATGTACCTTCACCTACTCCTCCTACTGGTGATTCTTCCGTACCTATTGGTCCGCAAGTGGATTTGGTGGGAGCAATGGAGGCAATGCGAGGCTTAGCAGAGGCTATGCAGCAGCAGCAGGCCGTTATTAATCAGGGTCAAGCGACTGAAGCTGGAAGGATGGGTCGTCTTATGAAGGATTTTCAGGGGCTTAAACCCCCAAGTTTCAAGGGCGATCCTGATTCGATGGTAGCAGACAACTGGCGAGAGAGGATCGTGAAGATCATGGATGTGCTGAGGGTTCCTTCTGCGGATCGAGTTCCTCTAGCGACCTTCATGTTTGAGGGTGAAGCGAGTCGCTGGTGGGATATGGTAGTGAGATCCCGTGTCGAGGGCATGGCGGAGGTCACTTGGGATGAGTTTGAGGAGTTGTTTTTAGATAAGTATTTTCCAGAAGTTGTTCGGGATCAGCTGATCAAGGAGTTCACGGAGTTGTATCAAGGCGGAAGGACAGTGGCCCAGTATGAAGCTAAGTTCTCTGAGTTGTGTCGTTTTGCCCCTGATCTGATTTCTACTGAAATAGCGAAGACGAAGCGTTTTCTTCAAGGGTTGAGGCCGAACATTCGAAGTCTTCTGACACCTCTGAGGCTCAGGAATTTTGGGGAGATAGTGGAGCGAGCTTTGATGGTTGAGCAGGATGTAGTAGATTGCAGAAAAATTCTAGAGAAGAGTGCTTCACGCAGGGACTCTTCTTCGTCCTCCTCCCACCAAGCTCCATTTAAGAAGCAGAAGTTCTTTAATGGCAAGCCTCAGCAGCAGTTTCGAGGTCTTCCTTCAGGTGGTGCTTCTGGGCCTCGACGGTGTTTTGGTTGCGGCGCTACTGATCATCTGAAGGATCGTTGTCCCCTCTCTCGGCAGCAGCAGTTCTTACCTCCACCTCCGCAGCATCGTTTGTTGCCTCCTTCACACCAGCCTCCTCTTCTCCCTCCTCCCCCTCCGCGGTTTGGAGCTCAGCCTCCCAGAGGCCAGCAGCAGGGAACTGGCAAGCCTGGTGGCAACGGACCGCATACTCAGGGGAGGACTTTCGCTCTGGTAGATCACCAGGATTCTAATGCTTCAAATGCCGTAGTTGAAGGCACTATACTAGTCTCTGGTACTCTTGCTCATGTTATTCTTGATCCTGGTTCTACACATTCGTATGTTTCTCCTACTTTTGTTTCAACTTTGGGTTTGGCATCGGAGCCCATGGGTTTCACTTTGACGGTGATGTCACCGATGAAGATTAGCACTAGTGTCGATCACATGTGCCGAGGGTGTGTAGTTCGTTTGGGAGACCAGGAGTTGTTAGTCGATTTGATTCTGATGGATATGGGCGAATTCGATGTATTACTGGGTATGGATTGGTTGGCATCCTACCATGCTGTTATGCATTGTTTTACCAAGAAGGTGGTTCTAAAACCAGTTGGTGGGGCAGAGGTAATTTTCCAAGGAGATCGGATGACTCTCTATCATCCTTCTCCTAAGGACTGGTCGAATATCAGATATCTGGCGAGGTTGGCTAGTGAAGTTGAAACAGAGGTAGAAGTGGAAGATCAAGTTCTTATTGTATCTGATTTTCCAGATGTTTTTCCTGAAGACCTGCCAGGGTTGCCACCCAAACGGGAGATCGAGTTCGGGATTGACCTAGTCCCTGGAGCTTCTCCTATTTCTATAGCCCCTTATCGGATGGCCCCCGTTGAGCTGAAGGAGTTAAAAACCCAATTAGATGATCTTTTGGAGAAGGGTTTTATTCGTCCTAGCTTTTCACCGTGGGGAGCTCCGGTCTTGTTTGTGCAGAAGAAAGATGGATCGAAGAGGATGTGCATCGACTATAGAAGACTTAACAGTGTGACTGTGAAGAATAAATATCCCTTGCCTCGTATTGATGATTTATTTGATCAGTTGAGAGAAACAAAATTCTTTTCGAAGATGGATCTCAGGTCTGGTTACCACCAATTGAGGATTAAGAAGAGTGCTATTCCGAAGACGGCTTTTCGTACTAGATATGGTCATTATGAGTTTCTGGTTATGCCTTTTGGTCTAACGAATGCTCCTGCGGCCTTCATGGATCTTATGAACCGGATATTCAGACCATATTTGGATCAGTTTGTAGTGGTTTTTGTGGATGATATCCTAATTTATTCGAAGACTCGAGAGGAGCATGAGAAACATCTCAGGGTGACTTTGGAAACCTTGAAAAAGAATTGTCTTTATGCTAAGAGAAGTAAGTGCGAGTTTTGGCTATCAGAAGTCAAGTTTCTTGGCCATGTCATCTCTCAGGAAGGAGTATCGGTAGACTCCGCAAAGGTTGAAGCAGTATTGAATTGGGAGCAACCCAAAAGTGTTTTTGAGATTCGTAGTTTTCTGGGACTAGCAGGATATTACCGACGATTTGTGGAAGGTTTTTCTAGTTTGGCAGCACCGTTGACCCATTTGACCAAGAAAGGGGTCAAGTTCGTGTGGAGTGAGAAGTGCGAGAGCTCATTCCAAGAATTGAAGAAGCGAATGACTTCGGCTCCAGTTCTTACCATTCCAGTCAGTGGGAAACCATATGTAGTGTATACAGATGCTTCCCATTCCGGTTTAGGTTGTGTGTTAATGCAAGATGGGAAGGTAGTTGCTTATGCATCCCGGCAGTTGAAAACCCATGAAAGGAACTACCCAACCCATGACTTGGAGTTAGCTGCAGTTGTTTTTGCCCTGAAGTCATGACGTCACTATCTGTATGGAGAAGTGTTTGAAGTGTTCTGTGATCATCAGAGTCTTCGTTATTTCGACACTCAGAAGGATCTCAATTTACGACAACGTCGTTGGGTGGAAGTGTTGAAGGACTATGATTACACCTTATCCTATATTCCAGGGAAGGCGAACATGGTAGTAGATGCTTTGAGTAGAAAATCATTCGGATTTTTAGCCAGACTAATTGTAGATCGGGAAGACAGGATGATTGTTCTTGAAAAGTTTGATTTGAGGGTTCATAGAGAACCGAATCGAGCTGTGTTGTGCAGTCTTCGTGCTGAGCCAAGTATGGTGCAAAGGGTAATCTTTAGTCAGAGGCGAGACGAGCAGCTTGAGGCTATTTGTACCAAGTTGGAAGCAGGAGAGACCGTTGAGGGCTTCTTAGTTGGCCTAGATGGAGGCCTTCGTTTCAGAGGCAGGCTATGCCTTCCTAGCGTTTCAGAACTGAAAGAAGAGGTATTGGCAGAAGCTCACAAGTCTAAGTTCACGGTGCATCCGGGTAACACTAAGATGTATCATGACTTGAGACGACAGTATTGGTGGTCAGGCATGAAGGCAGATATGGTTAGTTTTGTTTCTAGATGCCTTACCTGCCAGCAAGTGAAAGCAGAACATCAGAGGCCGGCAGGCATATTGCAACCACTTCTAGTTGCTGAGTGGAAGTGGGAGAATCTAACTATGGATTTTGTTACGGGACTTCCAACGACTCGGAAGGGTCATGATGCTATTTGGGTAGTGGTGGATCGGCTTACTAAGTCTGCTCATTTCTTGCCATTTCATACTACCGCTTCCTTTCAGGATCTGAGTAGTTTGTATATTCAAGAGGTCGTTCGTTTGCATGGGGTTCCGGTTTCGATTGTGTCTGATAGAGACCCGAGGTGCATGTCGAAGTTATGGGCGAGTTTACAGCGTGCCTTGGGGACACAATTATTGCTTAGTACTGCTTTTCATCCTCAGACAGACGGGCGATCAGAGAGAGTGATACAAATTCTGGAGGATATGCTTAGAGCATGTGTTTTGGATTTCAAGGGAAGTTGGGTAGATCATCTTCCTTTGGTGGAATTTGCCTATAACAATAGCTTTCAGGCGAGTATCGGTATGGCCCCATATGAAGCTCTTTATGGGCGGCCATGTCGGTCTCCTTCCTGTTGGGCTGAAGTTGGGGAGAAAACCTTGGTGGGACCAGAAATAATTCGACAAACCTCAGAGAAGATTGAATTATCAGAGAGAGATTGAAGGCAGCTCAGAGTAGGCAGAAGAGTTATGCAGACGTTCGTAGGCACCCTCTGGAGTTTGTGGTTGGTGGCCAGGTCTTTCTGCGTGTCTCACCACAGAAAGGTATTTTCCGGTTTGGCAAGCGTGGGAAGCTATCTCCTAGATATGTTGGGCCTTTTGAGATTTTGGAGAGAGTAGGAGAAGTCGCATATCGGTTGGCCTTACCTCCACAGCTCTCCAGCGTCCATAATGTTTTCCACATCTCCATGCTTCGGAAGTACGAACCAGATCCATCTCATGTCTTGGAATGGCGCGATATTCAGATTCGGGAGGATGCATCTTTTGAAGTGCGACCTATTCGCGTTCTAGGCTTCGAGGACAAAGTGTTGCGCACTAAAACCATTCCTATGGTTAAGGTGTTGTGGCAACATCATCGGGAGGATGAAGCCACATGGGAGTTGGAGTCCGAGATGCGGGCTCAATATCCAGAGCTGTTTTCCTCCGATGTACCAGGTGCATGAATTTCGGGGTCGAAATTCTTTTAAGGGGGGTAGAATGTAACAACCCGTAATTTTGAGAAACTCTGATGCTTTAAAATTAGCAAATTCTCTTTTTTACCCCTCATGCTTGTTTTTATTTGGAATTTGGTTTTTTGTTTTATCGGGCTACCGATTGTGTTGGTTTATTAGACTTGTGCGCTCTTGAGAGAGCTCCACAGGGTTCTAAGGATGCGGGTGGTTTCGATTCGTGAATTGTCAGAAATTTACGATTGTACCGAATAGGGGTAATTCTGTCTTTTTCTATAAACTGCTGTTGGGTTGATTTTCAAAAGTATATAAAATTAACATTTTTGGATTCGTCTCGTCGCAAGCTTTCCAACGGATATTTTTACAGATTTTTTTGATTAAAGGATAAAAAGTTATGGTCGTTTTACGATTGCCTGTTGTTGGAGTCTTATAGTGGATCCGACCCAAGTTGTTGTTTAACTTGTACCCGAACTGATATTAACAAGCCTTGATCGCTAGGGTTTTTTTTTTTTTTCCTCTTTCGTATAAGATTGGGTCTTCCTACCGACCATTCGATGATGATCGGATGGATAGAGATTAATACCATCTAAAGGAGGCACTTAATCATGGGCCGCCTCCTTATTATAAACCCATCACCAGGTCCCTTTTCTTCACCTTCCTTTGCTCCGTTTCTTCATCTCCTTCGGATGCGACAAGGCTCATGGAGTCCGGCAGCAATCTATGTTGAATGGTGAGTTTTTTTTCTCCCTCTCTCTCTCTCTCTCTCTTCTCCTTCCCCATCCCATTCTTCCCATTCTTCCCCTTTCCCTCTTCTACCTCCTATGTATTTCTTTTATTTTTCTTATCTTCTTCTCCAACTGATTTTCCCTTTGGGTTGGTGCTGCAAAGCAGCAGTGGCATCAGCCTTGAAGGAGACATCAGGTCCTCCTCTTTGCCTCTCGTCCTTCTGCCACATAGCAATGGATTGAATCCCTTTTCAAGTACAACTATGCTGCTGTTTCGCAGCAGAATTTAACTCATAAGAACTCCATTTTTTGGCTCTTATCTCCACCCATTGTTGCTGATTTTGCAGCTGCAAAACACCTATGTTATGGCCCCAATTGGAGACCATTGAGTCCCCGAATTATACATTTTTTTTTTCCGCTCAAGGCATTTTACCGCAAGAGTTGTTTCTTGGGCTGCCATTAAATTACATATTAGATTGGTTGTCATTGCCATGGATTGGATACCTATCATTCAATTTGATCCAAAAGCCATTTATTCACAATGTCGAATGGCTATGCCGATCCCAGTAAGTTAACCTTTTGGCAGCCTCTATTACTCTCCCTCTAGTTGCTTCCTTCTTCATCTGTTCCCTCTCATATTCTTCTATGCTTTCTCTCTCTCTCTCTCAATCCCTCTAAATATTTTTCTCTCTAAATATTTCTCTCTCGAAAGATTCTTTCTTTCTTTAGAAACTTTGTTACATTATCACATAGGTTTACGGGTGTTCCGATTTTGATTAATGCAGTACGTACCCCAATCCAAATCATCTAGTTGTGGTCCATCAACAAGGCAAAATCTCCTAGTGGTGGAGTCTGATTTTCATTCAGGTGACACTACTTGGGCTTATCACATGGTTTTCATTATTATATATATTAGTTTTGTTGGTAAAACTAGTTATGCATATCTCTAGTTTCTTATAGGATGTAATTACATTCAGTATAAAGGAAATGAGCATTGTTTAGTTTTCTTTCGCATTAGCAGTTTTTTTTGAAAAATCACATGCATGATTTTTGGGTCTGAATGAATGATTAGCTTGTTGGAGCAGTACTGGTTTGGGTTTCGTTTTGGTTCAGTTGGTCTTTTCAGTCCCGAGTGGGCTAATGTGGAAACTTTATTAGGCTAACATTGTCGGGAATTGTGGGCCCTTTACAATGGTTAGCCAAGGGCCTTGGCAACCTCCAAAGTGTGTAATTAAAGCACTAACGATTAACAATAAAATTAAATAAACATGAAAGAGGTTGGCTATCGTCCTGGGGTTCACGCTGTGTTCTCCCGAAGTTGAAGGGCCTTCTGGTATGCCTTAGGGTGTGACCAAACGTCCTGTGAAATATAATTCCCGAAGCAAGCAAGATAGGTATGAAGTTCCTCCGTGAAAGACGGGAAAACCTGTTTGGCCAAATATGGATATGTTTATTCTTCTCTCTCTCATTTCTCCCTCACCGGTATTGTCGGTTTGCGGGTTCCCCACCTCTCTCTTAGGGGAACGACACCGACAAGTCCACAATCATTAATTAAGCAAACTTAATTAATATAATAGATCTATTATAGTGGGGTCACGCTCTTGACGTGTGCTAGTGTTGCTTTCGTTTTCTTTATTGTACTTTACTGTTTGAGTTCTCTAGTTTAATGTTATGGTTTTGCTTCTTCGTATAAATCTAAAACTGATCTTTTCATGAGAAATGCTTATTTTTCGTATGCCATCTACTAGCTAAGTTTTGTGACATTGACGCCTCCTGTGGTATAATTTTTGAGGCGCAGGTACTCGTCAGCAGTAGGGGTTGCAGAGTTACATCAGTTGCAGTAGTTACGTTGCCGGACGTTCCTATGCAGCGTGGTTCCTTTCTTTTCAGTTCTGTGTCTTTTCTTTCTCTTCGTAGTAGTTGGACCTGTTCTTTTAGAAGCTCTGATGTAACTGGAATTTTTTTTTTATTGTGGTATTAACGAACTGGATTGATTTGGTTATATTTCTACTTTAACTCTATTTTATTCGTTGTTTAATATATATATATATATATATATATATATATATATATATATATATATATATATATATATATATATATATATATATATATATATATATATATATATATATATATATATATATATATATATAAAACACCCCTAACCCTCCATATTATTTTTATTAGCTTATTAAATTAAGCTGATAGAAAATACGGGGCGTTACAATAAAGGTGCGAGCTCCGTGACCCTTCACTGATTTGATCGCACAGGGTCTCCCCACAATCAACCAACGTCTAAAGGCACCTGCTTCGTACCCTATAACTAGTTGGGTCGGTAAGAGCCTTGTTTCGACCAACCGAAGACAAGACTAGTTCGATCACACAGGGCCTCCCCATGATCAGCTAGCAAACACATAGATGCGAGCTCCATTACCCTTCGCTGGTTTGATCGTACAGGGTCTCCCCATGATCAACCAATATTCAAAGCCATAGTTAATTCGGTTCGGGATGCAATACGACCAACTAAGTTGCAACAGTACAAAGTAACGTGCCTCAAAATAAGTTCGACGACAATGGCACTCCGCCTAAGTCCAACCGACGCAAAGGCACAACGCTGAGTACTCCAAATTCTAACCCCCATCGATCAAACAAGCCCAAGGCCCTATCCTCAGCACCTTCCAAATCCCGAGACGCCGACATCGTCTCGGCCCAAGGAGACAGCCTTGGCACTCGAATGTAAAGTTCGAGGTGCCTTCACTGCCTCGGCATTCAACAAAAGTCCAAGGCCTTGCCTTTGGCACTCGAATGCAAAGTCCGAGACGTCTTCGCCGCATCGGCATTCAACAAAGTCCAAAGCCTTGCCCTTGGCACTCGAATGCAAAGTCCGAGGCGCCCTCGTCGCCTCGGCATTCAACAAAGTCTAAAGCCTTGCCCTTGGCACTCGAATGCAAAGTCCGAGGCCTCGGCATTCAACAAAGTCTAAAGCCTTGCCCTTGGCACTCGAATGCAAAGTCCGAGGCGCCCTCGTCGCCTCGGCATTCAACAAAGTCCAAAGTCTTGCCCTTGGCACTCGAATGCAAAGTCCGAGGCACCCTTGCCACCTCGGCATTCAACAAAGTCCAAGGTCTTGCCCTTGGCACTCGAATGCAAAGTCCGAGGCGCCCTCGCCGCCTTGGCATTCAACAAAGTCCAAGGCCCTGCCCTTGGCGCTCAAATACAAAGTCCAAGTAGACAACCCTTGGCACTCGACGACAAAGTCCGAGACCCAAAGCCTCGGCATTCAATAAAAACCTGTTCCACCATTCAACACTCGGCATTCAGCCAGCGACGCCAACCCCCTGGACCGTCATCAGCTAGCAACGATCGATCACTTCACCCATGGCCGGGGCTAGGGGTCGTCCATATCAATCCACTTACTCGGGGTTAGAATAATGTCCTCGACTCCAATACGAATCTTCTAGGGGTGGCCATCAAGTCGGCTAAACAGTATTTGTCCAAAGCTAATCAAAGCTACCAGTTAACATGGGTAGATAGCGTTGCATCAAACCCATCATTCGACGTAGCTGCCAATAACAAGCTACAAGGCATCAACGGTTAGGATTTCCAATGGAGGAAAATGCTAGGTGGCCAACTAGTTTGTCAACTTTTGGTCTGCTAACTTGGCTTGACATCCACCTAAAACACCAACTTTGCATGGCATCTCATGGCCCCCACCAAATGTTCCCAGCAATGAGGACGTGCCACCACTCCACATCACGTTGAGTTGGCAACAAAGGATGGCAAACGAGTTGGCTATATAGCTTCACTGCTCCCAGTAAATGAGAACCGGCTAGCACTCCACATCATATGGAGGTGGCAACCAGTGACAGAGCAATCCCCTGCCATCCCGTGAACCCAAATCACGGCACTGTGCAGCCGGTGACTCATGTCTAGACTACAGGGCCCTCGTGAGGTCACAGTGAAAGATGTGATCCCCCACAGCTACAGTATTTTCCTCTTCATCTTCTCTGCCGTTCACGAAGCGAGCAGTGCGCTTCTCCAATCTCCTTCGACCCGACCGATCACAGCGGCAGCCCCTTCACCCGACCGACCATCGCGTCGCCCGACCAACCGCCTCTCGCTCGCCAGACCGATAGCATCCGCTGCGCACCCGACCGATCGACCGTCGCATCGCGTCGCCCGCCTGACCGCCTCATACCCGACCGAACGCCGTCGCCCGATCGACCGGTCGGGTCGGTCAGTCAATTGTATGCGCGCCCGACCGACCGCCTCGAGCTCGATCGACTGGTCGGTCAAAAGTATACTTGGGTCGGGTGCCAGGACCCTCTGGCGCCCGACCGCCTCTTCTACTGTCTATTTGCGTCACTCGACCGACCGATCCAAGCCACAACCCGACTGACCGACCGCCCGTCATCCACCGTTGCGTCGCCTCTTCGCTCAACCTATCCCGCAACCTGGAGCAACTTCGGAGGAGGAGGTGGCCAGACCCTCCTCCCCACCTCCGCCATGCATGTAGAAACGTGGGAGGAGGTGGCCAGATTCTCCTCCCCACCTCTTCCATGCAGCAACAGGGTGTGGAAGAGATGATCAACCCTCCTCCCCCTCATTCTATAGCAGCAAGTAGGTCGGCCGGCGACTGACCGCTGTGCCGAGCAACCAACCGGGCAGCACACACCAACTCCCAGAACTGCGATCGGTCGAGCATCAGCACACGATCGACTAATCTGTCGGGCGCCCGCACACGACCGACCGATCAGCCGGGCACCCGCACATGGTCGACCAGTCAGTCGGACTTCGACACACGATCAATCGATCGGTCGGGCACCGGCGTACGACTGATCGATCGGTCGGGTCTACTCCTGCCTAGGTTGGGCGCCAGAGACCCTCTGGCGCCCGATCACCAATTCTTCGGTCTATTGGCCGCAAATGACCGACCGATCGGTCGGGCACCCACATATGACTGATCGGTCGATTGGACTCCAGCACACGACCAACCGATCGGTCGAGCATCGGCGCACAACCGATCGATCGATCGGGTCTGTTCCTGCTAGGGTCGGGCGCCAGAGCCCCTCTGGAGCCCGACCCCCTGTTCTTCGGTCTGTTGGCCGCACACGACCGACTTATCGAGCAGGTATCCATGACCGATTGTTCAAACCACGACTAGCATATCGCCCCACCTGTTGGTCCTTTTGCCAGTCGGTAGGCCCCTCCAGTGGGGGAATTCGAGCAAACTCCAGGTCGGGCCTTGGCAGGGGGTCCGCAGACACAACGGTCGGTCCCGGACAACATATCACGTCCCGGATCCAGCTATAACGGAAGCCAACCAGACCCGGGGTGTGGGGGTTAAAAGGGTAAGTCAAAGGAGTAAAAGGGTTCTGAGGTGATTTTTATCATTTAATTTATTACTATATTATCATTAACTAATTACTATGTGATGGGGAATGACTTTGAGGGAAAGCCTACAGAGCTTTGTGCAAAAGCCTACCAAATAAAAAGAAAAATGGTACTGGCATTTATTCAGAGTATCTAATACCATCAAACAAGTCTAACCACTTATTACATAATCAACTGGAAATAAAGATAGTTAACTAAAACTTCTAGAGTCCTCTCTCTCGACAACTACGCTCCTCGAGGAGGCGCTTGAGAAGGGTCTACAGTACCTGAAAAGAGTGTGCAACAACGGCGTGAGTTTACAAAGGTAAACTCAATGAACAGCTAACCCTAAACTAACTAGGGTAAACTACAACTGCATACTGCCATCTCGAGGTTAACGAGGGCAACATTATACATTACTTTAAATAATTTTACTTAGTTTAGATTAACACGAGAGCAAGCAAAAGAAACTACTACATATGATTACAAGGTCAAACTACAAGTCACAATGATACAATATTTAACGGTTACATCTACAATCATGAATAATACATATTAAATCTAATATACTTCTAGGATGAACCGACAGTTTTATATCTACTTGATTCTTCCAACAGAAAACACCTGGTCCAAGTGTACTTGGTGAACCATAAAATACTCATATGATCATAAGGGGGCTTGGTCTTTTATCATGGGGCACTCCTGCCCAACTTGCTTCTTCGGGATCATTACCCAGGGGAAGACTATTAGGCTACTCGAGCTTTACCGCATGTCCAACTCTGTGACTCTACATACTTTATTAAGATTGTGCATAGGCGGTGGTTCACATCACATCCTATGCATACAGGTCCCCTACCCATGCCCGTGGGTAGTCGGTCCTCCCTCTAGGAAGATGACCTCAACTGAGCCAGTGTCTAAACCAGTCTCTCTACCGAGACTGCCAATCCTCATTATCCTGTGATAACTCGGCTGCACCATGTGTCCCATGGTTACTATGTTCAATTTCAATCATCAATATTTATAATAATATATATACGAAGAATTTACTAGTTTGCATGCATCCTACTGTAAAACTAGATTGAAGCTGACTACTTTCGATGCTACAAAGAATATTATATAGGTATCATATGCGATAAAAGAAAATACATATATTTTCAAGGTTCGTTCAGGAGCAAGAGATAGTATGCCCACCTCCCACATGCAGTACCGGTCATCCTGCCTGCATGTATTGGACATACTATAACCACATGCAGTAATTTTTTTATTTAATTATCTACTATACTATGCATACGATCACAGTTCGCCCTAACTAGAGTAGGGTCGGTCATATTCACCTGTATTACGCTCGGTAATCCCCAAATATCTCGTATGTGGTTCCAGTGCTCCACCAAAAGAACAAGCTACCAAGATAGTTTATGTAAGCGAAGGTTATCATTGTTAATCATTATCTAAACTCATTGTTCAATGGTTGGCCATAAGAAGAGGGATTCAAAGGATTCAATTTCGCTAGAGTTCGACATCGGTCGGAGGGTTTCGGGTCAAACCACGTAGAATCGGTGAAAACGGTTACATGGATGGTCGCTAAGGTAAAATGGTTTCTAGGGTTACCCTCTGGATTCATCATATAGGTCTCGATATTCCAAGTACGATGCCACTGATTTCGTCTGAATCCGAATTTGGACGGAGAAACGGCGGTCAAACCACGGTGCCACAACTTGATCAACCCTATGGGTAAAATGTGGTACTAAACAGTATAATTACTATACCCAACTATGGCCAATAGGTAGGATTTTTCGATCCGGTCGTAATGGCGCTGGTTTTGTCCGATTCCGAGTTCGGACGGAGAAATGGCGGTTGAACCAATTTCTGCTAGTTTACAGGTCTGGTTCAGTTAAACCGGACCGGTCAAATCGGTGGTTCGGGTCTGTAGAGCAATCGGGTCGGGTTCAGGATGGTCAGGTCAGGTCTGCAGGTCGGGTCGGGCCTGGGTGATGGGTTGGGTTTGCAGTCTAAATTTCTAAATGGCCTTGGGCAACCCATTATTTACGGGTCTGCCACTCTCTTCTTCTTCCCCACAAGAACCTGCAGGTCGGGGTTGGCTGCGACTGTGACGGCAGGAGGCACCGGTGAGCGCTCAGCCATTCTCCCCCGCACCACCTCCACGAAGGAGATGCGGGTAGAGCCACCGGAGCGACCGTCGGAGCCCCGTAAGGACTCGATCAAGGAGGGGTTCGTGCGGGTGGTTGGGTCGACCTGGGGATGCACTCGTGCACGTCGGTGGGTCGCCGACTACTGCACCAGTCGGTCGGGTCGGCCTGAGTTGGCCGTAGTCAAGAGAGGAAGAAGGGGTCGTGGGGTTGGGTCGCAAGTGGTTCTGGTTCACGCGAAGAGAGGAGGAGGAGAAGTGGAGGGCTGACCTGGTGCTCGGTGATCGCCGGAGTCGGCGGAGGAGGGGGGCTGCTCCTCCTTTCTCTCTAGTCCTCTCCCTCGAACTCTCTACTTTTTCCCTCCTCTCTCTCTCTCTTTATAATTCTCTCTCTCTTCTTTGTTCTGTCATTCTCTCTCTCTTCTTTGTTATGTTATTCTCTCTCTTGGTTCTACCGTTCTCTTTCTCTCTCTCTTCTTTGTTCTACGGTTCTCTCTCTTGGTTCTACCATTCTCTTTCTCTCTCTAGGTTCTTCATAAAGACAAGAGTGGTTTGTTATGGTGGTAAAGAGGTATGGTGATCAGGTTGTTAAGGCCTTAATTCCTAATAAAGAGGAATGAATAAAGGAACGAAAGATTTTGGGTTTATTACTCCAAATCTTGCTCGATCCACCCCATCTGAATTTCAACTTTTAAAACCTTGGGGAGGGATACCTATGAGGTCTAAAGCCAGCTAGGAAGTTAGAAGTCAGGTCCTAGGGCTGGTCGGGCTCGGTCCCACGCCCTAAAGTGGGCTCGGTTGGAACCCAGTGTGATTCGTCTACCTACCGGACTGAAAAGAATAATTAGCCATAACTCACCAACCGGAGATTAGAATAAGGCCTGAGAGGATTCGTTGGAAAGGTCTCGTCGACGTGAACGCGTCGGCGCTTGGTACATAATTTTCTGACTTATGGATCTCTCGAAAAGAAAGGAATATTTCAAAAATTAAAATAGCAATCTCATTATCCGGGTGTCGAATCAATTATAGCTTAGGCTCGTTGAAAAGCTCTCTCAAATGTCCTACCCAACGTATCCTGCCTTGATGCGATCCGATCATCCGGACTCTTGTGGTAAATAAAAAAATTATTGAAGTTGCTAATTATCGATATTCTAGGGTATAACTATCGAACTGCCGAAACTAGCTGCGCATATACCCAATTACTACAAGAGACGCACTATTGCGACGTGTTCGAAGACATAGAGAAAGTGAACGTAAAACATTTCATAGGTTTATAACTTATTCTTCCAGAACAAGCCCAGAGAAAAAGTCTGACTAAAAATGATGAAAATGACCAAGGAGGACTTTTATTATTCCCAAATATAACACCACAGGTGTTACACAACGGGTCGGCAGACAAACTCCCGGTCGGCAGACAAACTCCCGGTCGGCCCTAGGCAGGGGGTCGGTAGATGTGACGGACGGCCCCGAACGGCAATTCGGTAGACAAACTTCTGGCCGGTGCTTGGAAGGGGGTCGACAGTTCTTCCCAACATTCGTCAAATCGACTCGACCTTGACAATACAGTTTTGCACCACGAAATCCCAGCCAGCTAGGTTAGCACCTGCCTAGCTGGGAGGGGGTAACTGTGAGTGCAAAATCTAGCTAATGCCCAATAGTGGGATCCGAAGCCTTTCTTAGGGCCCACGAAGATAATAGTGGACCCGCAGGCCTGCCTGGGCCCCGTGAAGACGATAGTGGGACCCGCAGCCATGCCTGGGACCCACGAAGACGATAGTGGGACCCGCAGCCCTGCTTGGGATCCATGAAGACGACAGTGGGACCCGCAGCCTTGCTTGGGGCCCATGAAGACTATCCAGGTTTTGGTAAACATCCACATATGATTTCCTAAACCCCAGGTATCCCCATGAATATCTCTGGAATATTCTCTAGAATATTCCTTGGCTATTCCCAAACCTCTATATATAGCCATCCTTGTAAATAATCCAGATCTAATTCTATTATTTCAGATCCCATTTTCTGTTTTCCAGAGCTCTCGAGCCGCCTGGTCTTCAGACTTCCAAGCCCTCTCTATCCTCTATTTACTTGTAAGAAGCACTACTCGGCCTGTCGAGAGTAGCTTAATATTTCTCTGAGAGAATGGATTCAAGGTTGCGTCTTACCGCACAGAGACGTAGGCTTCGGCTGAACTTCGTTATTGTATCCTGTGTCAATTTTTCCTATCTCTTTCTTTATTTCTATTTCTCCATTACTACAGTGTCTGGGTGACAGCTGTAACATCCCAAAAATATTAATGATTAATATAATATAATAAAGAATTTTCTATACAAATTTCAAAACAAAAATCGGACTACGCTATTGCATCCGGCTTGTCGAAACGATCAAAAACCCTATATAAACGTTTACATTTTGAGCACGTTTAGAATCTTTAAAAAATTAAAGAAAAAAAAATGGCCAATGTAGGATTTTGAACTAGGGACCTATCAGCAACGTTTTATCTTTTCCCATCTAACCAGAAAACCATAAAACTTTTCTATCTAAACTTCAGAAAAATAAGTATTTATAGTGGGGGGGGGGGGGGGAGACCAAAGGACAGCTAAACCGTAGACCCTTTATTTCTGATCTGACGAAAACGATCGAAAGAAGCTCAACTGAAGCAATAATGGACCGTTTTGCAGTTAAGACCTAAGACCCTTGGTATTCCAGAAAGAGCCTATAAAAATCCCCTTAGGCAATAGAGTTCTTCACTCAAGCCCCCAGCCTTGAAAACCGTGCCCAACTCCTCTGCCACCCTACGATCTCCGGCCACCGCCGCCATCTCCGGCCACCGGCCACCGCCAACACCTCCGGCCGCCGCCATCTCCGGCAGCCGGTCACCACCTTCGGCCGCCGCCACCACCTCCGGCCACCGGCCACAACCTCCGGCCGCAGCCATCTCAGACCACCGGCCACCACCTCCGACCGCCGCCACCACCTCCGACCGTCGGCCGCCACCTTCGGCTGCCGCCTCCGCTCCGGCCATCACCGTAGGCCGCCACCACCTCCGGCCATCACCGCCGGCCGCCGCTGCCTCCGGCCATCACCGCCGGCCATCGACCACCGCCTCCCACCACCCCGGGTTAGTCGGGTCGGGTATGAATTTAAAACCATTTAATTCGGGTTCGGGTTTTGACCTGTTATATATTGTTGATGCAACTCCAAAAAACATAAGTAAAATAAATACTAATCTTTTTATTAGAACCAACAACCTTCTCAAAACTTAACCTAAAGCCTTTTAGACTAACCAAGAGGTTCATTTATACTTTATACTAAGAATCACCTATCAATAAATAAATAGATTATAAGGATAAAACTGAATTGATCATATTTTATCCGTAGGAGCTACGAATTGAGCCCCGTCAGTGGCCTTGGACTCGTAATGACAAAACACACCTACTGAGATTATAATATACCAGAACCGACAATTAAAAAGTGAAATTATCATTTTACCCATAGGGTAAAATGGTCATAAACTTTTTATTGAAACTCGGAATCGAATTCTGTCTGCGACCACATGATTGTGGATATGATTCGGAACCACCGATATTAAAAAACCCCTAAACCTGATAGGCCACAAATTTAGTTTTTGTTTAAAATTCCTGGGCTAAAGCCCACTAGAAAATTGGACCGAAGCCCATTAAGCCATTAAACATCCTTTGGGTCGAAGCCCATTAAGCACAATTATACACTTGGGCCGAAGCCCATTAAGCCCAGTAACCAACTGATAAAACGACTCTGCCATTTGTCAAACTGAAACACTATTATTTAGAGCAAACTGACCCATTTACTAAAGGCAGACCATCCATTTATTTTCCGTCAATACCAGCTAGTTTGACATATCGGGAGCAAACGAACTCCGAATTGAGTTCCGTCTGCGGCCACGACTTCAGAATAAAAAATCCTACAATATGGGTGTAAATTCAAAGTATTTTAAAAATAACCTAAATACCTATATAAGATAAAATATATTAAAAAATCTAAGGAATCCACATCGGAATTGGTTTCCGGCAAATCCTTGGGAAATAGAATGTAAAAACTAACAAAAGATAACAATATATTTCAGGTCGGGAGCTTACTAAGGCATCTTCATCGAGAGAAAGATTCTATGACTCTTTAGGTAGATGACTAAACCTAATTAATTCTTGTTAAGTGTATGTCATTGAAATAATGGTAGTATGCTATGGATTGGTGAATTTTTGAGATGTGTTGATCACTTATTTGGGTGTGGGTCTAGCCTTGGCTGAGGTCAAAAAGTAACCTGGGTGTGGGTCTAGCCCTGGCTGAGGCCAAAAAGTAACCTGGGTGTGGGTCTACCCCTAGCTAAGGCCAAAAAGTAACCTAGGTGTGGGGCTAGCCTAGTTTTACGACTAAAAAAACCTAGTTATGGGGCTAGCCTTGTTGAGACAAAAAATACCCGGGTAAGGCTTGAGATTCCTACCCTGGCTGAGTCCAAAAAAGAAATCGGATGATCAATGTCTTTTAAATTTCTATGCATAGTCATATTCACTGTTTCTTCAGTACATTTATCTTACCATGAATGGACTATGTTTAATAGGTGAGCCAGTGGATTAGACTCACCCCCGTACAGGTGTTATGGCATCTACAGAATCTGACCTTACAGGACAAGTAGAGGAGGAGGAGCGAATATAGAATGAACCGAAGAGAATCGAAGATCCGCTATACACACCATATTACGAGGATGCGGGAGCAGAGATGTGAAGAGCTGAAGAATTTAGTTGGTGCGTTAAAGTTTAAGTTTTTATATTTTAAACCATGTACCAAACCTTTATACTATAATGCATGGTTATGAATAAAAAGAGGCTCAATTAATTCCATATTTGATGGGATTTATTTTATATCAAGTTTTCTTCTAACACCCCAGTGTTATACGGGTTGATTTAATCCAAAAAATACCGGGGCGTTACAACTTGGTATCAGAGCCTAGGTAATAGGTCATAGAAATTAGAACTAATAAGGAGGACATTAGTAGGATAGTCACTTAACCTAGAGCATAAGTTAGATTCAGGTGAATTAGATCTAGGTACACCTAGTCCTAGATGATTAAAACAATGTTAACCTAAGACACTTTATCGCTAGAACAAAGTATATATACCTGAACTTAACTTTAGGATCTCACTTTTAAATATGTTATAATAGCTTTCAAAGTGTAGATCTTAGAGAATAGCATTAGACGCTGAAAAGTTAGTCAACCTAGAAGACAATATAGGTACATCGAAATGAGAACGTATGATCACCTAAAGAGAACTGAAAACTAACTAGAATTATAAGATACCTCTTCGTAACGATATGGAAACATAAGAAGGTGTTATAAACCCTAGTAGTAACTTGATTAGGGTAAGAAATCCCTAAGGAGTAAATTAATTTAAGTTCCTAAAACTTGTTTTTGAGAACACGTTACTAGAGTATCTTAGCAGAAATAATATTCAATGATCATCCGAAAGAAACTATTCTTAAGTCTTTTATTAATATAAACTTAGTCGCGTATCAAAGAATAAGACCTCTTTCCTGTGTAACCTGAAACCTATCCAAAGTATTAGAACCTTACATAGGTTAATCAATCTTGATGAGAGTAGGTTAACTCAGGAATTAGAATTATGTACACCAATTACTCGAGAAAATAAAGCATACATGATAGCTCCTGTTGAGCGTCCATTTGGTGCGATTTATCCTTTCTTTTTTATGCACATAGCGTCACTTTGCTACGTAAAACTTTCATAATGCACGTAAACTGCATGAGTCTCTTTGCACCACGATATAGTAGACTCTCATACGAACCCAACGGCATATTGGTTCGCTCTCATACATTGCATGCATGAAAGATACAGAGCCTCATAGTCCAAATTATCCTTTTATCGATAATCGCGTTTGAATCTGATAAGCGTCATCTCATCTGTGTTTTTCAGGGAATTGATCCGGTTTTCGATGCAGTCAGCTCAAAGACTTCATGACCAAGCCATGGATATTCTCACGATAATTTGACGGAGGCTGTACAGCTCGTTTGGAGGCTTATTCTGAAGAACGATGAAAACGGACAATTGCAATGAGTCGGATGAGAGAAGACTTTAACTGAGCCGATGCAATGCATGATACGAACTGGAAGAGGACTACAGACATACAAATAGGCGATGATGGGTTTGATGATGGATTCGGATTACGATGACCAAAGCCTACTCAAGTTTCCCGCATGATCCCATTGCGCTTGAACCCAGTTGTACCTATTCGACTCCTACGTGACAAACCCAAGCCCAACTCCGCAACAACCCCATGCATGCAACCTAGCCGCGCAGCCCATCTCTAGAGCTGATCTCATCCATTGCCTAAAATCAATCACAGCCATCCGTTGCGAACCAGCTGCACCAGATCACAGCATGGCCCAAACCCATGTATGCACCTAATTACAGCCATCCGTTTCCTCTCCCTTACACCCACCGTCCATCCAAATCGTTCCGCCCGTTCCACACAGCCTTAGCCGACTCCATCCTAGCCGTCCTTCACAAAGCCGGAGTCTAAAACCCAGTCGTCCCTTAAAACCGTATTCTGACCCATGCAACCCGAGCCATGCAGACCCCCGTTCCGATCACCCTCTCTTCATGCATGCATGTGCACCATTGCACCCAGCCGATCCTCTCTCCTCCCTTACACCCTTAACCGTCCGATCCAAATCAAGGCCGTCCGTTCCATGCATGCAGACCCGTTCCGATCGTCTCTCTCTATCTAAAATCTGAAGCAGCTCCTTCCCATCTAATCACAACCGTTCGATCCCACCTAACCCATGCAGCCCCTGTACCTTCAGCCGCCTATAATTTCTCCCTCTAAACCGGACTCCCTTCCATCTAAAACCGAGCCTTCCGATCCATCACAGCCATCCAATGCATCCTACCCGGCTCCAACCCAACCGCCCAGATCTCTCTTCTCTCTAAAACCCAGCCGGGATTCTCTCTCTTCCTCCCGATTCTCTCTCTGCAGGATTCCCTCTCTAAAACCGTATCCCAACCGCACTTCTCTCTCTTTCCTCATCACAACGCAGCAGCCCACGCGGCAGTTCCGACCCGATCGGGAGCCGAGCTCCGGACGTCCCCCACACCGAACTTCTCTCATTCTCTCTCTCTACCACGTTTCTCTCTCTCTTTCCTTTCTCTCTCTAAAGCTGAACCCAGCTGTCCGATTCCCAGCTGTACCCGAGCCATACACGCACCCCAGCCGAACTTCTTTCTCTCTCCCGGATTTCTCTCTCTAAAACCCATGCACGTTCTCTCTCTTTCCTTTCTCTCTCTAAAACCGAACCCAGCTGTCCCGCGTCCGTTCCCTACTTTCTCTCTCTCTTTCCTTAACTCTCTCTCACCACCGAACTCTCTCTCTCCTATATAAGGGGGGGATCCGAACCATAAAGGAGGGCTTTTGGACGACCTTGAACCCATCACCACCGAACCATCTACCACCTACGAGAATAAACCGAGCCATCACCTTCATCTTCCACCATCACGACCAAACCTCCAAGAACCCTAGCCTCCACATCCGAGAATCCTCCGCCATCGTAATCCGAGCCGCCATCGCACCATCGTTCGAGCCGTCATTCGTACCATCGAAGCCGTGCCGCAGCCGAGTCGAAGTGAAGGAGCATCGATCGGAGAGGAGGACAACGAAGAGCAAAAGCGTATTCCGAGAATGATCTGTATCTTGCTCTTCCCTTCCCTTACTTTTGATGTAATGCAACTCATGATGAACTAAACATATTGCTAAGGCTTAGATGAAACCCCGGTTATAAATATTATTTAGGTTTATTTTATGTGATCTATGCCAATGCACTTTAATGTTTTATGCGATTCAATTCTTAATTAATTGATGATTCAATTTGCTCTCACAATCCATGCCATGTATGTTTTGTAGTTAGCGCTATAATTGATCGTCATGCAATTAGGCCTATTTTAATCGAATAATTAAAACCCAGATCTTGCATGCTTAACTCAGACATCGGATGCTCTGCTCATGTGCTTTGATCCGTTGTGCTTAACCTAGATGTGTGATGCTTCGTTTTATTACATATGCTTGAATTGAATCCAATATTAGAAAATCATATTTAGAGCCTAACGATCACATCCTCGAGTCGAGCACGGGAATCGTATTCCCGCATGCTACTCGTTCGCATAGATGAATCTAAATAAACCTAGTAATACGGATAACCGAGGTGGATTCGAATGCCTTAGTACCTTCTCCACTTGAAACTCGACTTACCGTAACTAGCTTGTTTTTCTTTCTTTAATTAATTCGTTTTTAATCTCAAAACAATCAACTCCTATTAAACTACCTTTTAAAGTAATTTAGGTTAAATAGTTAATAACTCTAGATTAGATAGTTCCCTCATTAGCAATCCCTGTGGGATCGACCTCGTAATACGCACCGCTCCTACAAGCGATTCGTGCACTTGCGAGTTATAATTTAGATCAAATTAAACCCTTAATTTAGGATTAGTTTAGATCGCATCAGCTCCTATAAAAACTAATATACTTCTCGAATGAAAGTTATAGTCGAGAAGTCCAATAGACTCCAACCTCAAGCGGTTAATAACATATAAATGATTGACACAAATAAGTAAAGTTTTAAATATAGTCGAGTTGAATGTAGAATACTATGTCACCTCCTAGTATTTAATTTTTACAAAAACATGGTGAGATCCGGGTTGAATCATTAGTGCATAGAAGACAGATTTCAAGTACATAATTGACTTAAAAATAATAACATGTACTGTGATAATTAGGATTGATGTTAATTATCACTTCTGGAATTCGAGTTTAACGGAAAGGGCTACCTAGGAAACGGTTGCCTGGGGTTAGGTGGAGCCGTTCCATGGAAAAAAGGGCTGCCAACTACCAGTGTGGAGCCACCTAAGGTGGAGCCGCTTAGGACTTTGACTTCGAGATCATGATGGTTTACCTCTACATCCTAAATGATCAGAGTCAAATAGTTTAAAGTTTTTCATAATTCAAAAAAAAAAAGTCCAAGAGGAGTTTTTATCCGATGGATGAAAACAAAAGGCCAAAAACTCAAGAGTTTACAACTCAAAAGGAAGGCCCTTTATCAGATTTAGGACCTCAAACTTGTTTTACATATGGAGCTCTAGATCATCTTCAACGCTATTGTCCTCATCTGGATGTTAACCAATAATCTAGGCCTTCTTTCCGTCCTGTCCAACAAGGGCCTGTGGATCACTCTGCTCAAAGAGTACCTGGCAAGACTTTCACTGTATCGACTGACAATGATGTCATCAAAGGTGCGAACTATTTTTATTTCAAACAATATAGCATTAACTATGAAAATACTTAAATTCGTAGGATCAATTCCAAATTTTTAAAAGTTTAGCACGAATTACTTTGGACCCCGATACAAATCATACATATTCAACTGAAGGCAGAACCAATAGAATACACTCTAGTCATCACGACAACGCTTAGTGTTATTCCTAAAACTTTCTATTAAATACCAGAGGATACACTACTTATAAGTTATGAGCATCCATCTTTTGTTACATCCTTTAGGAATAAGTATATATAACCATTAATAAGGTTCTCGACGACCAACAGAACCAAGAGATTTCTAATGATTATTCTCAATATTTTAGAGTTAACACCTTAGACTCTCGTATGATAAAAAGATCAAGTTTTTAGTCGGATTCTAATATTTGAACTGTCCCAAACTAAATCACTGGAATTGTCCCGACTCTCATGCCAACTCTATTTTTATCACTGTGGTTCCTGATAAATACAGTAGCCAGGTACAGTTGATGTGTGAGTAGAGAAAGTCAGAAAAATTTTATTTTTAAATATTAGAATTTATTGCCTTATTGGATCCCATAAACAAGACACTCAGATAAGTTAATAATTACTACTTAGAAGAAAAGATTAATATTTTAATGGAAAGATCTACTATCAGAGGTTTCAAGGTCAGCAAAGTAATATTGAAACTCCATAAGGTTATCGATTAAAATTTTCTATTTAAAAATATATTGACAATAAGAAAGTAATACAAATCTTAGAGGATATGCTAAGATCCTGCGTATTGAATTTCAAGGGTAGTTGGAAGACTACCCACCCTTGATAGAATTTACTTAAAACAATAGTTATCAATCCAGCATACAAATTGTGCTTTTTGAAGCTTTATATGGAAGAAACTGCAGATCACCAGTTTGCTGGACAGAAGTTTGAGAGAAAAGTATTATGGGATCCGAAATGATTCAAGAAACTACAGACAAAATAAAAGTTATTCGGGCCAACTTATTAAAAGCTCAGAGCAGATAGAAGAGCTAAGCAGACAATCGAAGAAGACCTCTTGAGTTTAAGGTAGGAGATTCTGTCTTTCTAAAAGATCTCTCCTAAGAAGGGTATACAACGTTTTGACCTCAAGGGTAAATAGGACCATATGAAATATTGGGTAAAGTTAGACCAGTCACATATCGTTTGACATTACCCCTAAGTTTGACTAATATACATTATGTCTTTCATATATCCATATGAGCCTGATCCTTCTCATGTTCTAGAAGATAAAAACATCAGTATTCAAGCAAATACATCTTATATAGAAGTACCTATGAAATTGTTAGACACTAAAGATAAAATACTACGAACCAAAACTATACGATTGGTAAAAGTACTATGTTAAAATCATAAGGAGCAAGAATCCACTTGGAAAGTGGAGTCAGAAATACGAAAGCAATATCCACACTTGTTCGACAACTAAGGTACATACTTTAAATTTCGAGGATGAAATTTTTATTAGGGGTAGAGGATGTAACATCTTAGGGGTAGAGGATGTAACATCCAAAAAAAATAAATAATTAATATAATATAATAAAGAATTTTTTGTAAAAATTTTAAAACAAAAATCGGACTTCGCCATTGCGTCCGACTCGTCGAAATGATCAAAAACCCTATATAAACTTTTACGTTTTGAGCACGTTTAGAATATTTAAAAAATTAAAAAAAAAATGGCCAATGTAGGATTTTGAACTAGGGACTTATCAGCAACGTTTTATCTTTTCCCCTCTAACCAGAAAACCATAAAACTTTTCTATCTAAACTACAGAAAAATAAGTATTTATAATGGGGGGGGGAGACCAAAGGACAGCTAAACCGTTGACCTTTTATTTATGATCTGACGAAAACGGTCGAGAGAAGCTCAACTGAAGCAATAATGGGTCGTTTTGCAGTTAAGACCCTTGGTATTCCAGAAAAAGCCTATAAAAACCCCTTTAGGCAATAGAGTTCTTCACTCAAGCCCCCAGCCTTGAAAACCGTGCCCAGCCCCTCTGCCACCCTACGACCTCCGGCCACCGCCGCCATCTCCGACCACTGGCCACCACCACCACCTTCGGCCGCCGCCATCTCCGGCAGCCGGCCACCACCTCCGGCAGCCGCCACCACCTCCGACCGCCGGCCACCACCTCCGGCCATCACCGCTGGCCACCGACCACCGCCTCCCACCACCCCGGGTTAGTCGGGTCGGGTATGAATTTAAAACCATTTAATTCGGGTTCGGGTTTTAACAGTTATATATTGTTGATGCAACTCCAAAAAACATAAGTAAAATAAATACTAATCTTCTTATTAGAACCCACAACCTTTTCAAAACTTAACCTAAATCATTTTAGACTAACCAAGAGGTTCATTTATACTTTATACTAAGAATCACCTATCAATAAATAAATAGATTATAAGGATAAAACTGAATTGATCATATTTTATTCGTACGAGCTCCGAATTGAGCCCCGTCAGTGGCTTTGGACTCGTAATGACAAAACACACTTACTGAGATCATAATATACCAGAACCAATAATTAAAAAGTGAAATTATCATTTTACCCCTAAGGTAAAATAGTCATAACCTTTTTATTGGAACTCAGAATCGAATTCCATCTGCGACCACATGATTGTGGTTATGATTCAGAACCATCAATATTATAAAACTCCTAAACCTGATAGGCAACAAATCTAGTTTTTATTTTAAATTCCTGGGCTAAAGCCCACTAGAAAATTGGGTCGAAGCCCATTAAGCCATTAAACATCATTTGGGCCGAAGCCCATTAAGCACAGTTATACACTTGGGCCGAAGCCCAGTAATTAACTGATAAAACGACTCTGCCATTAGTCAAACTGAAACACTATTATTTAGGATAAACCTGACCCATTTACTAAAGGCAGACCATCCATTTATTTTTCTTCAATACCGGCTAGTTTGGCCATATCGGAAGCAAACGAATTCCGAATTGAGTTCCGTCTGCGGCCACGGCTTCAGAATAAAAAATCCTACAATATGGGTATAAATTCAAAGTATTTTAAAAATGACCTAAATACCCCTATAAGATAAAATGTATTAAAAAACCTAAGGAATCCACATCGGAATTGGTTTCCGATAAATCCTTGGGAAATATAATGTAAAAACTAACAAAAGATAACAATATATTTTAGGTCGAGAGCTTACTAATGCATCTTCATCGGGAGAAAGATTCTACGACTCTTTAGGTAGGGGACTAAACCTAGTTAATTCTTGTTAAATGTATGTCATTGAAATAATGGTAGTATGCTATGGATTGGTAAATTTTTGAGATGTGTTGATCACTTATTTGGGTGTGGGTCTAGCCCTGGCTGAGGCCAAAAAGTAACCTGGGTGTGGGTCTAGTCCTAGTTGAGGCCAAAAAGTAACCTGGGTGTGGGTCTACCCCTGGCTGAGGCCAAAAAGTAACCTAGGTGTGGGGATAGCCTAGTTTTGCGACTAAAAGAACCTAGGTGTAGGGCTAGCCTTGTTGAGACAAAAAGTACCCGGGTAAGGCTTGAGATTCCTACCTTGGCTGAGGCCAAAAAATGAATCGGTTGATCAATGTCTTTTAAATTTCTATGCATAGTCATGTTCACTGTTTCTTCAGTATATTTATCTTACCATGAATGAACTAGGTTTAATAGATGAGTCAGTGGATTAGACTCACCCCCCTACAGGTGTTATGACATCTACAGAATCTGACCCTTCAGGACAAGTAGAGGAGGAGGGGCGAATAGAGAATGAACCGAAGGGAATCGAAGATCCGCTATACACACCATATTACGAGAATGCGGGAGCGGAGATGTGAAGAGCTGAATAAATTTAGTTGGCGCGTTAAAGTTTAAGTTTTTATATTTTAAACCATGTACCAAACCTTTATACTATAATGCATGGTTATGAATAAAAAGAGGCTCAATTAATTCTATATTTGATGAGATTTATTTTCTATCAAGTTTTCTTCTAACACCCCGGTGTTATACGGGTTGATTTAATCCGAAAAATACCGAGGCGTTACAACAGCTCAACATACGCTCAGCATATGATTGCTCAGCGCTTCACAGCATGCCACATCTCGAAGGGTTAAACCTTCAATCGATTGTTGGAGGGGTGCTACATACGACGGCTGAAATTCCCCCCCACAACTTTATCCATCATTAACGTTAAATGAAAAATATTTTAGTTTTTTTTTAAAATATGTATCTTAATAATATCTTACAAGAAAAATTTATCAGACTAGCACTCTAAAATTTATCAGACTAGCACTCTTTTTTTTGTTTCTATATCCGATATACCAGACATCCGGTTTTAAAAGAAGCTAAGTGTTAGTCTAGTTTCAATACAAAGCAAAGTTTCTACTAAACCCGACATCCAGAATGTATGGTTTAAACTTGGAATTTCAAATATATGGTCTATCAGGCATGTGAAAAAAGACAACTTCCGCCTAGCTGTCAGATCACTAGTTTGATAAATATTTATAGCCAACTGTTATTGAATAAAATATTAATTTTTAAATATTATTTTGAAAAATAATACTTACCTTTAAAGGACCTAACAACAATTACCTAAAAAGAAAAACCACACTGGAATCCATGCATGTTATGCTAAATGACGTTCTTTAATGAAAAACAACAATTAACGAGTTCTTGGCCTGGTGGTACTTCCTCTCTCCCATGTTGGAGAGGGTCCCTATTTTGACTCTCGGTATGGACAACGTGGAGTGAGGTTTTGCTGTTGTGCATTGTACGCTTGTGCAAATCTTGGTCGTTCATGTCATGTTCACGATATTAAGAAATTAATAAATAGCAATTGCTGCCTCCTCTATTTTGATATCCGGACCTCTTTAAGCCCTTCTCTAGCTCTATGTAGGGCTTGTACTATGAACACTTGGTCGGTATAGCAAAAAAAAGGGGTGTAATACAATTTGCACCCTGAAGTTTAGCCCAAAATCACTTAACCCCCTTTTAATTAATAAACTACATTTTACCCGTTCAATTTAGTTTTGAATTTCCGCCAAAAAAAACTTTTGATTAGATAGAAATTACTAAAAGAAGAATTCAGTAGTTGGCAAAGAGGGTATTGTGCTAACATTTAAAATTATAGGGACCGATTTGGAACAAAATAGACTCCAAGTGGTTAAGTGATTTTGGGCTAAACTTCAAAGGGTAAAGTATAATTTATCCAAAAAAATTTGGGGGGGTTGGTGAGCAATCCCCAACAACAGATCAGTTTTAGCTAAAAGACAAACAATGCTATGGATGAAAATTGCCTCCACAGTTTAAATTTTCACTTTGAATGTCATCGATTTTTCTGAACCTAACCAAACCTCCGTTGTCGGAGCTTCTCACCTCCGCCGAACTGAACCTAAACCTAACCCTAAACCTAAGACTTCTAGGCCATGGGATGGACCCTAGACCTAGGAATCCAAAACCTAACCGAATCTAATCGAACCCTTCTCTCCCCTGTCCTCTCTCGTCTTTGCTGCTCGCAACTTGAAGTTGTGCCTGCTGCCGCCACCTCTCTGCTGCTCAAGCCCGCCTCCGCCATCGCTGACGGCCACCTCCACTGCTCGTGCTCAAGAAAGAGATGGGAGAAGGAGAGGTTCGGTGTGAGGGTGGAATCGGATTCTGAAAAAAAAATCGTGGGCTTAATGTCAACAACGATATCTCGCTGTCCTGTACGTTCGAAATTTATTCTATCCAGGATTAATCACCAATTTAACCCAAAAAATAAAAAAGAAAAAGAGAAATTTTATTCATACCCCAAAAATCTGTAACTAGCCCCGTCTCCCATCCGTTTCACAAAAACTTACACAAAAATTTTAAAATATCATTTATACTCTTATCTTATAGCCCACATCCAACTAAAACCTAAAACAGAATCTTTTAGGCATCGACTACAATTGGAAAGGAATTTTGCGGTGGCAACGACATGGCTATGACATCATTGACAGCGACAATAGCAACATGGCTCGAAGATTCCACTTCCTCCGACCGGATTCCTTCATACGAGATCTAACCCCTCTAGCAATGGAGAAAGAAGGGGGACATCTCTCTCTCTCTCTCTCTCTCTCTCTCTCTCTCTCTCTCTCTCTCTCTCTCTCTCTCTCTCTCTCTCTCTCTCTCTCTCTCTCTCTCTCTCTCTCTCTCTCTCTCTCTTCTTGAGGTATGATCAAAATGGGGCGAGCCATTTAATTGGGGTGTATTCAATATGGGGTAAATTGGAATGATATTCTTGAGATAGAAATGAGAGTACAATAAAAAAAATAGGGGGTGTTTTTAAGTTTGTTGGAAGTGGGGGCTAATTATAAATTTTTGGGGGTATGAATAAAATTTCCCAAGAAAATTCCAACACGCTGCGTACGAGGCTGTTAGCTCCTCCAAGGCTCCAAAGGACGCCATTGCGGGTCGCTTCTATCTGACACACGTGTGACACAAATCTGTACACATTTGCAACGTGGGTTTTCCCTATTGCGTTCAAACATCATTTTCTTTAGGGAATGTTTGACGCAGGTCCTATTAGAGAGATGACTTTTAGTTAAAGGAAATATTAATTTCGAAATAAAGTTCAAGTCGCTCCCAAAGAATATTCTTTTTCTCAAGACGAATGTACTCTTTCTAAAATGAAGAGGTTTTTACCGAAATGGCCACCAACTCTCAACTATTGTTGAGAATGGACCCCGTCAAAAAATCTGCACGAAAATGGCCACTGAAAATTCTTTGGGACCTAACTACCCTTTTACTTTACTACTAAAACCCTAGCTCCCATTGAGTCGCCCTTCACTTCCCTCATTTGGACGGCAGCTTCCTCCACCTCTTTCGACGGCAACTGAGAGACGGACACCCATTTCAACGGCGATCATCAAATCCCGTGAGTCTTCCTTCACTTCACCCCCTTTCGACGGCTCCTACACTTCACCCCCTTTCAACGACTCCTATACTTCACCTCCATCCTTTGCGATTTTTTTCATATATGTTTGATTAACTTCTTCATTGTACCATTTGATTACTTTTGATTTCATTAACAACAACAACCAATCGAGAAAAAGGAATGAAATCAACAAAAATTAGTTGAATATTAACAGCATATTTTAGGACGAAAGATGGACGAAAGATGGACGAAAAATGAACGAAATTGATAAAATTGGCTATTCATCATTATGGTTAGGACGAAAAAGGGATGAAATCGACAAAATTAGCTGAATTTATATTATATTGGTCGTGATGAGTCCTACACTTCACCCCCTTTCAACGACTCATATACTTCACCTCCATTTTTCATATATGTTTGATTAACTTCTTCATTGTATTTGATTACTTTATGATTTCATTAACAACAATAACCAATCGAGAAAAAGGAACGAAATCAACAAAAAATAGTTGAATATTAACAGCACATTTTAGGACGAAAGATGGACGAAAAATGAACGAAATTGATAAAATTGGCTATTCATCATTATGGTTAGGACGAAAAAGGGATGAAATCGACAAAATTAGCTGAATTTATATTATATTGGTCGTAATGAGTCTAGTATGTATTGGTCGTGATAAGTCTAGTATGTATTGGATACGTATGATTAATTTTTGGTATCAAATTTGGTATTGTTGAGTTTTGATATTGTGGTTCTATGCTTAAAATAGTAACATCACATTGTAGGATGAAAAAGTGATGAAATCGATAAAATGATTCATATTTGATATCAAATTTTATATTGCTGAGTTTTGATATTGTGATTCTATGCTAACAGGGATTTGAAATATGGATTCAACATTACCGATACTTTGTTGTTACGATGGAGAATTGTTATATTTGAAAGAAAAATACGAGTACAGGGGTGGAAGAACTAAAAATATCATTTTATCTACAAAATCGGATTTTGATTGTCTTCTTCAGGAAATTTATAAGATTACAAATGATAGTCTCAAAGAGTATGAAATCACAATGAAGGTTTTATATCCAAGTACACTTGCATGTCCTCCTGCCGAAATTGTGGATGATAATGATGTTGCAGTATTTATTGCCCATAACATCCGAGCCAATAATAGCAATGTCCCATTGCTGATAAGCAGAGTGCTGAAAAATCCGAGATCTATTAACAGGTCGATTGAAATCGAACAACTCGGTAGTAAGAGGAAGTTGAAAGAAACGACACAGGTATCTCGTAAAACACCTTGTGTAGTTACCCCTCCCGTTGACTTAAAAAATATCTCGACGTCATCGGAGCTTTATTGTTCGATATCGTCATCATTCGGTGTTGGAGATTTGCATACGGATGAAAAGATTGATATTAATTATGGCGAGGATTTCAGTTTTGTACCATGCACACTAGATGTCAGTCAACGTATTGAGTACAAGAGTGTGGAGAAACCTGAAGACAACCCTCTATTATTTGACATTGTTATGAATGACAGAAGGTATGAATAATTTTTTCAAATATCTTATATTGTAATTCTGATGATTAATTAGTTCATGTACTTATATGTTTTTAAATAATATATGCCCAGTAAGGTGAATATAGATGACGATCGACAGGGATCAAGAAGAGATGCAAAATTATCTATAGATCTTAACCAGAAGCCTGCTGGTTGTCATGTATTGGAGGAATTATTCATTGACACTCCTGCGGATATGGTAGTATCTCCAAAGCACACTCAACAGAATAGTCAGCTGAAGGATAATGATATTATCTGTAAGCAAGAAGGAAGTAAGACTGAAAAACAAAGAAGTAAGAAAGAAGTACCACTGAGACATAGCCAGAAAGAGTGTTTTGCCAGCAGTAGTTGGATGGAAAACGATGAACGTAAGTCTTCAATACCTGATTCGGTTTTAGTTTATGAAGACAAATACGTACCTAACGAATTCCCTATTGCTGTTGAAGTAAAAGATGATTATCAACAACTTTATCCTAATCAGATATTTATAGATAAAGACACATTGATCAAGATGGTACAGAAGAATGCTTTATTTACAAACACTGAGTACAAGGTGATGAAGTCCAGCAGAACAAGATATGCATTAAAATGTAAAAGAGAAAATTGCAGTTGGAGATTACGTGCAAGTAGACAAAAAGGGTGTGATGTTTTCAAAATTACTTTCCTAGGCCTACACAACTGCTCATTGCCGCAGCGTGGAATTGATCATCGACAAGCTACAAGCAAGTTGATATGTGATTTTGTGAAAGCTCGAATAGAAGCACATGTATTGTACTCTCCCAAAGCAATTATATGTGATGTGCAACAAGAATTTGGTGTGCAGATCACTTATCGAAAAGCATGGCTGGCAAGGGAGATGGCAATTGCTCTTTAAGAGGCTCATACGAGGACTCGTATGTAATTCTTCCAGCATATTGTCATGAAGTTGCACAAAATAATCCTGGAACCATCACTAATATTTTAAGGGAAGGAGACAGATTTAAGGCTGTTTTTATGGCTCTTGGTCCATGTTTACGTAGTTTTCAAAGACAAAATCTAAGACCAGTAATAGCCGTTGACGGATCTCATTTAAAAGGCAAGTACAAAAGTACTTTATTTATTGCAACCACTTTGGATGGAGATAATCATATATTTCCCGTGGCTATTGGGATTGGTGAATCGGAGAACAATGAAAGTTGGAATTGGTTCTTAACACAACTGCGGGACAGCTTGGGTCAAGTTAATGATTTGGTTATTATATCCGACCGACACAAGGCTTTATTGGCTCAAGTTCCTATTGTCTTTCCGGATGCTGTACATGGTTATTGTGCGTTCCATATTTCGCAAAACATGTATGCCAAATTCAAACAACAAAGATTATACTCTTACTTTTATACAGCTGCAAAGGCAACAAGAGAATCAAAGTTTCATCAAGTGATGGAAACTATAAAGCACATGAATGAAGATGCACATGACTGGTTACGAGAAATTGAGCCAGCAAAATGGACTACAGCGTATTTCACACGCAGAAGGTATAATATTATAACCACAAATAGTTCTGAAAGTTACAATAGTGTCCTAAAAGATATCAGAGAACTACCCATCACTATGATTTTGGAGCAATATCGGTTAAAGCTCCAACTTTTATGGTTCAAACGAAGAAATACGGCAACAACTTTGACAACAAAACTAACAAAATGGGCAGAAAATCAGCTAGCCGGAGATATGGATAGAGCTCGTGGCACAGCGTGTCATCCTATTAATCTCGATGAGTATATGGTCAGATCTATACAATATTGTGATCATGTAGTTTTAAGCAATCGAAAATGCACATGCCGTAAATTTGATGTGATGGCCATGCCATGTTCACATGCATTAGCCGGAATTGCACAGTATAAGATGGATCCTTATCTATTTTGTGCACACTACTATACAGCGGATAACTACAGGGCAACCTATGCAGAATCTATATATCCAGTTGCTGATAAAAGTGAGTGAAAGACCCCATAAAGTATTCAATCAGCTAATAAACTAATCCCACCCATTGGAAAAAAAACAGCGGGAAGGCCAAAGAAAAAAAGAATTCTCTCACAGGGTGAGGAACGTCGGACTGTCAAATGTGCTAGATGTAAACGTTCTGGACATAATAAAAAATCATGTAACTTTCCTATTATTACAGAGTAAAGGTATCATGTTTTTTTACTTGTTCCCTTTATAACTTTACACATACTTCTTCCAGTCATTATAACATGTCTGACTGAATTATTGAAATCACTATGATTACTTGTTGTTATATATGCATATTATGATATATATTCTTGTTTTTAATTTCTGCATTTTTTTTCAATATTTATAAAACTTATTGAATGACATGATTATACAGGTATCGTACCTATGGCAAATAAATACTATGTGGTATCGTTTATTCCGTTCCTTGAAGGAGGCTGAAGGTCACTTATCCAAGTTCCAAAGCGAGCATCTCCCTCCTGATAAACATCATGATATCCCTTTGGATAGCAAGCGTCATGCACCTTCGGATTGCGTCTTTTTTGTCCCTCCCGCTCCTAAGTTTACCACTCGGGAGTGTGGGTTTTGTATGTTAGGAGCACTTTTGGCTATGATAGTCTTTCTATTTATATTCATTGTAATATGAATGAAGGTGATTGTAATGATATGTGAGGGGGAACTCTATTGTAATGATATTTCTGGAGTATTGCATGTCTCGAATGTTGTAATGTAATGACATATCTTAAGTTTGTAATGTAATGACATTTCTTAAGATTTTGCATTTAAGAAGTTATTCAGTTTGAAAACTGATCTTATTTGGTATTTCTTCGCATCCTCTATTTCGAGTTCATGGCGCAGGAAAAAAGTGCAAACTGATCTTAGAAGAACATTGGATATCTTCTGCTTCTCCTATTACATAGAGAGAAAATATCATAGAGAGTGGAAAAAATTTATAGATTGAAAAAAAATTATAGAGAGAGAAAAATAAGGAGAGGTAGTCTCATGTAAAAATATTATAGAGAGTGGAAAAATTTATATAGAAAGAAAAAAATTTATAGATTGTTATAGAAAGAGAATCAATATTATAGAGACAAAAAATTATAGAGAGAGAAAAAAATTATAGAGAGATAAAAATTATAGAGAGAAAAAATTATAGAGAGATAAAAATTAGAGTGAACAAAAATTATAGAGAGAGAAAAAATAGACGAAATTTGTAGAGAGAGAAAAAATATAGAGAGAAAAAATATAGAGAGAAAAAAAATTATAGAGACAAAAAAATTATAGAGACAAAATTATAGAGAGAAGAAATTATAGAGAGATAAACATTAGAGTGAACAAAAATTATAGAGAAAGAAAACATAAAAGAAATTTGTGATTTCGTCCAATTTTCGTCCAACTTTCGTCGACGAAAACTAGAAGAAATTTGTTATTTCGTCCGATTTTCGTCACAAAGCCCATAGCCACTCTCGGCCAGAACTGACTGTGATTTTTCGGCGACGAAAACTAGACGAAATTTGGTATTTCATCCGATTTTCGTCACACAGCCCATAGCCACTCTCGGCCAGAACTGACTGTGCTTTTTCGGCGACGAAAACTAGACGAAATTTGGTATTTCGTCCAATTTTCGTCACACAGCCCATAGCCACTCTCGGCCAAAACTGACTGTGCTTTTTCGGCGACGAAAACTAGACGAAATTTGGTATTTCGTCCGATTTTCGTCACACAGCCCATAGCCACTCTCGGCCAGAACTGACTGTGCTTTTTCGGCGACGAAAACTAGACGAAATTTGGTATTTCGTCCAATTTTCGTCACACAGCCCATAGCCACTCTCGGCCAAAACTGACTGTGCTTTTTCGGAGACGAAAACTAGACGAAATTTGGTATTTCGTCCGATTTTCGTCACACAGCCCATAGCCACTCTCGGCCAGAACTGACTGTGCTTTTTCGGCGACGAAAACTAGACGAAATTTGGTATTTCGTCCAATTTTCGTCACACAGCCCATAGCCACTCTCGGCCAAAACTGACTGTGCTTTTTCGGCGACGAAAACTAGACGAAATTTGGTATTTCGTCCGATTTTCGTCACACAACCAAAAGCCAGTATCTGGCAAAAATGACTGTGATTTTTTTAGGACGAAAACTAGACGAAAACTCGACGAAACATAGACGAAATTTGTTATTTCGTCCTGATTTCGTCTCACAGCCCAAAGACAGTCTCGGTTAGCCTGATTGTGTAATTTTTCTTCGACGACACATAGACGAAATTTGTTATTTCGTCCGAATTTCGTCTATATTTTAACAGGTTGTATGGGCAGTCTCTGGCAGGTTTCACTGTGATGCAAATTACAACAAATTACAAACAACATATCATTCCAACTTCCAACAAATTACAAACAACATATCATTCCATTACAAATTTCACTGTGATCCAACTTCCAACAAATTACAAACAACATATCATTCCATTACAAACAACATATCATTCCATTACAAATTTCACTGTGATCCAACTTCCAATAAATTACAAACAACATATCATTCCATTACAAACAACATATCATTCCATTACAAATTTCACTGTGATCCAACTTCCAACAAATTACAAACAATATATCATTCCATTACAAATTCCAACAAATTACAAATAACTTTGATCCAACTTCCAACAATTACAAACAACATATCATTCCATTACAAATTCCAACAAATTACAAATAACTTTGATCCAACTTCCAAATCATCGAGTCATTCCTTCAGTCATAGCCCTTCCATTACAAATTACAACAAAGTACAACATATTACAAATTATAAATTCCAACAAATAACAAGTTCTTTGATGCATCGAGTCATCCCAATCGTCATGGCCCTTCAATCTACATATTTATGCAAAATTTGATATGCAATTCGCCTTCGAAATGAGGTCATATCAAGCTACAAATTTAAACAATTAGATTGCAAGTGTAATTATTGAATATTATAACTGACTGAATATTACATTGCAAACAACTGAATATTATACATGACTGAAATCGATCTTTTTGTTGCAGCTATAATAATTGGCAAAACACATCAAAAATACGCCACAATCAAACCTATATAATATATAAAATTGTTAGTTGTATAAAAGGACTAATATTTTATTGTCAGTATTTCGTAATAAAAACTTACCCATTGTTTTGCCTAGGATGATCTTTACCATTCTTGCTTATCCATTTTGCACCCTGTAATGCATTTTCATCTCCCAAAAAATTTAAAAATATTGGTAGAATTTCTAAAAATGCTTCTACTTTTTTCCTATACTTAGAAACAGGGTCACTATAAAGAGAGTCTATCAAAACTAATTGCCTATCCTGCATATGAAGAATCCCAAGATACCAATGTTGGTTTTCTTCATTGATAGGGATTATTACGTATGAACACTTCCATAATGGAATGATATCCCCTTTATCATCTTTGAGAGGACAACCGAATTCTTTGGGCCACCTATATGATGCAATGAAGGCATACATAAGGTGATCTTTATCTAGGTTGCTTTTATCGTAACTTTGTACAAAGTCCTTCCAATCCTTATAGCATGTTTGACATAATATCTGCAATTCAAACATGAATAATAAATATTTATTGAATTGTGAGAAAAATTTTTATACAAATACTATTAAGAATGAGAGATATACCCAAGAATATGTCCTAGCCAAAGAAATGGTGAATGTTGTACTGGTCTTATTCCTTAACTTGCGCTCTTCAAGTAAGTACATATATACATCAATGTGCTGCAACAATATAAAGTTTTAAACGATTGAATATGACATATCGAGATATATCAAAAAAAATAATTGATATAAACTCATCTCGCTCATCACCCATGATGTGCGCTCATATAGTTTGTTAATTAAGTAAGGGGTTATAAAGAACCCATCAATTACAACTTCAGGCCTATATTGACAATGATACAATTAATTACTAAGAGGCAAAATATGTTATCATTCAAAAATAGATTATATAGTGACTATACTTACAAATTATTTCTGTTGTTATCAAGAAACGCTATCATTGTCTCTCTCTCTTCAGACGAAAGTCTTCTTATCGATTTTTCCACGTCAACGACCTCCTCTTCTTGTATTTCCTTACGGAGAATTTTTCTCTTTTTGTAGGTGGTGTATGGAGAGCTTATTTTTCGACCCGGTTTCTTCAACCGCTGTGATGTTAAACCTTTGAATGTAACCCTCTCCACCACCACCTCGTCTCCCTCCTCATCATCCTTCTCCTTCTTCTCCTTCTCCTTTTCCATTTTATCCTTTTCTTTTTTCTCTTCCTTCACCTTCTCCTTCTCCTCCTCCTCCTCCTCCTCCTCCTCCTCCTTCTTCTTCTCGTTCTTCTTCTCCTTCTCCTTCTCCTCCTCATCCTCATCCTTATCCTCATCCTCCTTCTTCTTCTCATTCTCCTTCTTCTCCTCCTCCTCCTCCTCCTCCTCCTCCTCCTCCTCCTCCTTCTTCTTCTCCTCATCCTCCTTCTTCTCCTCCTCATCCTCCTTCTTCTTGTCCTTCTCCTTCTGCACATACCATTAAAGATAAACATATAGTTAATGCATACGTATACAAAAAGCAAATAATTATAGAATACATAGGAATCGTTATTGGTTTACCTGACTCTCTATAATGATGCATAATAGTTCTCCAACTCTCTCCTCAAGTGAGGAGATCTTCTTTTCATATTTCTCCTCAATTGAGGAGATCTTCCTTTGACATTCCTCAAACTTCTCCTGAAGTGAGCATAATTTTTTTTCAAATTTCTCCTCAAGTGAGGAGAATCTTTCCTCAAACTTCACTTCATCGGATCTATCAAAAGCTTCCGGTGCAGTCAACAACAGCTGATTGCCTTCGAAGGGAGAAGCCTCAGCATCAAATAGATTTTGCAGCAGATCATTTGTCTTCTCCTCTTCTGTGAGAGTCAGCTCTTTCAAAATCTGAGCCTATTAATACATTCAGACAAAAAAATTAATAATTATACGATGCATCTATTACTTTAATCTAAGCAATTAAAAACTCATATACTTACTTTATTTGAATTCACAATATCATTTATTCTTTGGTGTGACGTTACTCTTATGTCATACCAATTGAGTAATCTCGGCCATCTTGGATGCTCAAGCATCATGGCACATACACTCCCCAGTTGGGGAATCCGTTCGAATGCCCATGCCTGTAGCAAATAATTAAAGAAAAATTAATACAAATATCAAACAATAGATACTATGAATTATTTATGTATAGAATAATACCTGTAAAATGTACATGCATCCAAAAATATTATACTTTGGTGGCCACTTAGTAACATTTACTGCACCTTCAAGCCCAGATATAATATTGCTATAACAGAGGTTACCCCAAGGGTAGCTATTGAAACCGTCCAGATCATCCACCAATCTCAAATATCTTTCCGGTACGTTGACATTCTTGTTGCTCCCAAGAATGACACTTTCCAAAAGAAGTACCAAAGAAAGTTTTATTGCATCATCTGGAACTGCAGTTGCTATGATTGAAGCCATTAAGGAGGCCTGAGTAGCCCCGCGTGGAAAGTATCTGCTTCTCAAGTTGTCTGACCCTATCTCTAGCATCGGAGGAGGAGGCCCAAGACCAAACCGGAGTCCAGAAACTAAAGAAAACTCCAACGGAGATAAGGAAATAGTCTGGCCATCCAAATCAAACTTCAGACCACCTAAGTGTCTTTGCCACAAATAATGAATGACACTTGGGGAAATCATAGCTCGTGCACCGCGTCTCCAATCAAATAAGAAACCAAAACAACTCCTTTTCATCCTATCCATCATATCTGTAGAATTGGTTTTTGTATCCATTGCCTTGAAGTGCTCCTCAATTTCATTAAGGTATTTAATGCTGTTCCTTGCAGAAGCTTTACCAAAATACCTTAATCTTTCACTTAGCTCCGTGCCCACTTTCTTTTCTTCAACATTCTCTCCCTCTTCTATCTTTCTTTTCTTTTTCTTTACTTCAATAGGTTGTGTAATTATAGAAGAAGCAGGGTTCCTATCACCACTTCCACGAGAACGCCCACGACCACGGTGTCTCTTCACCATCTGTAAACAAAATATATATATGATGAAAATTTGGATGATATGTGGACGAAACAATACATAAAATATGGACGAAACTACTATTAGTTATTCTCCAAATACGAAAATACTGTAAGCTTTGTTTGAAAAGAATTGATCTCTCAGTTTCTAGATTGAACAAAATATCCTTCCATTAGTCCATGGATACAGATAAAGAATTTGCCAACTGACTGTGACTTTTCGGCAACGAAACATAGCCGAAATTTGTAATTTCGTCCAATTTTCGTCCAACTTTCGTCACACAGCTCAATGCAAGTCTCGGGCAGAACTGCCAGAACTGACTGTGATTTTTCGGCGACGAAAACTAGATGAAATTTGTTATTTCGTCCGATTTTCGTCACACAGGCCATAGCCAGTCACGGCCAGAACTGACTGTGCTTTTTCAGCGACGAAAACTAGACGAAATTTGTTATTTCGTCCGATTTTCGTCAAACAGACCATAGCCAGTCTCTGCCAGAACTGACTGTGCTTTTTCGGCGACGAAAACTAGACAAAATTTGTTATTTCGTCCGATTTTCGTCAAACAGACCATAGCCAGTCTCTGCCAGAACTGACTGTGCTTTTTCGGTGACGAAAACTAGACGAAATTTGTTATTTCGTCCGATTTTCGTCAAAACAGACCATAGCCAGTCTCTGCCAGAACTGACTGTGCTTTTTCGGCGACGAAAACTAGACGAAATTTGTTATTTCGTCCGATTTTCGTCAAAACAGACCATAGCCAGTCTCTGCCAGAACTGACTGTGATTTTTCGGCGACGAAAACTAGACGAAATTTGTTATTTCGTCCGATTTTCGTCAAACAGACCACAGCCAGTCTCTGCCAGAACTGACTGTGATTTTTTTGGCGACGAAAACTAGACGAAAATTGTTATTTCGTCCGATTTTCGTCACACAGGCCATAGCCAGTCTCGGCCAGAACTGACTGTGATTTATCGGCGACGAAAACTAGACGAAATTTGTTATTTCGTCCGGTTTTCGTCACACAGGCCATAGCCAGTCTCTGCCAGAACTGACTGTAATTTACGGCGACGAAAACTAGACGAAAGTTGTTATTTCGTCTGATTTTCGTCTCACAGTTTAAAGCCAGTCCCTGGCAGAAATATAGGGCTAAGGATTTGGGTCTATAGAGCATACCTTGGCAAATCCGACGAAGCCTGAAAGACGAAGCCTCAGCGACGAAGCCTCAACGACGAAGCCTCAGCGACTGTTGACGTTGACGCCGGTCCGACGAACCCTCGACGACGGTTGATCGTGATAAACCCTCGACGATGAACCCTCGAAGATGAACCCTCGACGACGCAGCCTCGGCGAAACCAAGTTACCCAGCCACGACGACGCAGCCGGTTGAGTTGGAGGTTGTCGGACGCAGCCTCGACGAAGGTTGTTCGTGACGAAAACAAGACGAAAGGCTCGATTTTCTCTCAAAACTCGTAAGAAACCAAGTTACCCAGTCGAGATAGGTTTTTACAATGGTAAGGGTCAATATGTCTTTTTACCTGTTTAGTGTCACCGTGCGACCTGTTTCCCACGTGCTGGTGGCCATTTTCGTGCAGATTTTTTGACGGGGTCCATTCTCAACAATAGTTGAGAGTTGGTGGCCATTTCGGTAAAAACCTCTAAAATGAATGTATACTCGTTCTGAAGATGAATGTATACTTGTAGGGACCTTAGCTAATATCCAAATTATGATATCATGCGGCTAATATTGCAAAATAGTCAAGGGCCTATATCTAATTTATTTTTTTTTTATTGGGTAAATTATACATAGACCCCCCGAAGACTACTTTGACCGATTAAAACCATACAAATTCCCCCTGATGAATATATCAATTTTCTTCCCTCCCGAGGGGGGATTGGTTCAAGGAAGTAGAAACTACAGGGGCCATTTGTAGCGCTTTAAAGAAAAGGAGGTGAAAATGATAATCGATCGAACGACAAGGGCCTGCTTGAAATTTATCCTTTTTTTTGAGTAAATTGTTGGTTGATCCTTATAACAAAGTGTCATTAGCGATATGGACAACAAAATGATGCTTCAGTAGTAGGTCATTTTGTTTGAAAAATATCCATTTTACCCCTACATGTAGTTGTACGAGGAAATCATATGAATAGTAATATTTCAGTAATAAAGAGTAGCATTTGCTATAGTGATTTCACTGTAGCATATTTTAAAAGAGATTTCTCAAAAAAAAATTTACTGCAGTGATTTTTTATAGCAAATGTTGCTCTTTATTACTAAAATGTCACTCTTTGTAAAGAGTAACATTTTGGTAATAAAGAGTCAGTAAAATCACTATAACAAAGAGCAAAATTTTAGTTGTAAAGAGTAACATTTACTATAGTGCAGATTGTTACTCTAGGCTGCAACGAAGAGTAACATTTGTGATTTTAGTATTAGGGGAAGTTTTATCATTTAAAGGGGACAAAAGTCAACAGAGGAACTTGCTTTAAATGCATCTTTTTCGATAGGGACCTAGCCCCAAAACCATCTTGTCGTATGTCCTTTTCATTAAATTGATCTCTTGTTAGGGACCTAATACTATGTCCCACTTTTTTTTGGGCATATTAGTGTTAGGTTCTTCTAATCGATCGTATCTAGCAATAAGGACGGCCAATAAGATGCTTTAGCGTTAGGTCATCCCTCTTGGAAAATATCCATTGTATCCCTACGTGTTGCTGTACAAGGAGGCAAGAATCCAATTTTGACATAAATCATTATAGCCAAAAAACTAACAATATGTAGAAAGTTATTCTTTTTGCTACAATAAAATCAATGTAGCAAAAAAAATTTATGGATTCTTACCGAAAAAAATGCTACAATGAAATTACTATAGCAAAAGAGTAACAATCTTTGAATATTGAGTATCAATCTAAGCGATTGTGAATCTTTTGCTACAGTTAAATCAATTTACCAAAAAAAAAAATCTCTTCGATTTTTTTTTTGTTATAGTGAAATCACTCTGGCAAAAGAGTACCAATCTTTACAGATTGAGTCACAATCTTTGTGGAATAACAATTTGTGTAGATCGTTTCTCTTCTGCTGCAATGAAATCATTGTTGAAAATTTTGGGAATTACTATAGCGAAAAGGGTAGAGGGACTTGCTCTAAAAGGCATTTTTGTCATTTAAAATGTAGAAAGGTCAACGGGAGGGGCATGCTCTAACTGCATCTTTTTCGAATAAAAATACCCATCATTGCATTTCAAATTTACATTTCATGTCACTCATTTCTAAAACTAAACCTAACCCTAAACCCTAAGATCTATAGGTCATGGCTGAACCTTAGACATAGAAATTGTTGGGGATAATTTTCGCTGGCTCGTGCGATCGTCCTGCAAGACAAATGAAACGTGAGAACGGCTGGCTCCCTTAGGAGCGCAGACCCTTCGACGCTCAAGTCAGTCAAGGTGTGAACAAGGGAGAGCTGAAGTAGTCGAAAATGGTAAGGGCTTTTGGGTTTCGACCCTCTACTTTGGCGCCGGGGGTTGTACCTTTATAGATTTTCTGCAGACTGTTAAAGTTTAACACATGGAGGCTTCTTTCCCGCACCTTCTACGCCTCCATGTGTTAGCCCACTTGGGTCTCTAATGGCCTTTGTCGTTTAGCTTGCCAGGCGGTGGTAAGGGGGGATGCACCGGTCTTGTCTTTGCGAGGTGGAGATTCTGGAAAGCTCTAGTCTAGGAGATTCTAGACCAACTCTGGCCAGCTTCCATGGACTGCAATCGTCCATGTAGCTCCACGAGGGTGGTGACATCTGCCGGCTCGATACCGCCTTACTGTGGGTGACCTCTATGGGAAAGAGGGCGGGCTCCTTGGTCGTTTGCACGATTGGGCGAGCTCCAGAGCGAGCTGTGGGTGTTTCATCTTCTGAGGGGTTCTTTGAATTCTGCCAGGAGCGATCTCTTCCGAGGGCGAGCCAATCGCGTGCGGACAGAGCGAGCTCCCTGGCGAGCTATTGATACTGGCGGCGACTGGGGTATTCTATCCAATTCGCGAGCTGTGCCGAGAACTTTGACTCGCAGTACCTCATAAATGAGGCCTCGAGAAAGATGTTGCTCTGTCCAAGGGACGCAACGATCAGCTACTGCAAGCTCCGGGTGAGCTTTGAGCATCGGCTACGGGCGACCTCTTCCGCGTACGAGTTGGTTGCATGTGGTCAGGGTATGCTCCGGGCGGGCTGTGAGCACCAGCCACAGGCAACCTCTTCCATGTGCGGGATCACATATGGTCAGGGTAGGCTCAGAGCGGGCTGTGAGCCACGAACCGCTACTGTAAACTCCAGGCGGACTACGAGCACCAGCCGCGGGGCAACCTCTTCTGCGTGCGAGCTGGTCGCATGCGACCAGGGTCAGCCCCGGGCGGGCTGTGAGCCATGAACCACTACTGTAAGCTCTGAGCGGGCTACGAGCACCAGTCGCGGGGCGACCTCTTACGCATGCGGCCAGGGTTAGCCCCAGGCGAGCTGTGAGCCACGAACTGCTACTGTAAACTCCGGGCGGGCTATGAGCACCAGCCGCGGGGAGACCTCTTATGCGTGCGAGCTGGTCGCATGCGGCCAGGGTCAGCCCCGGTCGGGCTGTGAGCCACGAACTGCTACTGTAAGCTTCGGGCGGGCTACGAGCACCACCCGTGGGGTGACCTCTTCCACACGCGAGCTGGTCACATGCGGCCAGGGTAAGCCCCGGGCGGGCTGTGAGCCACAAACCGCTACTGTAAGCTCCGGGCGGGCTATGAGCACCAGCCGTTGGGCGATCTTTTCCAAGTGCGAGTTGGTCGCATGCGGCCAAGGTCAGCTCCGGGCGGGCTGTGAGCACCAGCTACATGCAGCCTCTTCTGCTAGCGATCTGGTTAGCGGCCAAGCAAGTTATTTGGTGTTCTTTAAATTCAAGACCTATCCTGGTCACAAAGCTACTTACTCAAAAACCGGGTTGGCCTTAAATCTCGAGCTCATCCCCGGGGGGGGCTTTTTCTTTGGCTACCCAAGGTCACCCCTTCGGTTGACCAAGGCCGCTCAAGGTGCATCCAAAGATAAGGACGACCCCCGGGGGGACCTTGATGTCTTCACGCATCGCTTCCCGTTACTGCCACGTGGATAACGATCTGGTGACAATTTTGGCACCATCAGAATTCATAAATCTAATCCTAAATTGAATCCTTCCGCCTCCCGTGGCTTCTCGCCTTCGTCACCTGGCAGCGGCGAGTAGTTGTGACTCGAGGTTGCTACTCATGCTTGTTGTCGCCGCCATCACCACCTCTGTTGCTTGAGCTCATGTTCACCACTGCTGTTGGCGCCCACCTCCATCAATGTTGCTCGAGAAAAAAAAAAAACTAGATGCGAGAGTATTTGGACTTTTATGGGTCCTTCTCACCTAACCGATTTTTGGATATTAGACGAAACACATCTTTTGTTCTGCCCATCGTTATCAAGAACGCCACATTAACCCTTTTTGAGAAATGTGTTCAAACCTCTCTTCGATCGACAACGTTGGCGTGGGTGGAACCGGTTCCGTGCCTTGCCGGTAAAAGCAACTCGCTGACCGCTGACTTGGATCCACCTCACATAAAAGAGCAACACGCTTTCGCCACTTTTCTTCGGCCAACATGACGTGGCAACGGATCAAATCCGTCCCTTTGTGCGATTCACCATCTGGCCGGGTGCAACGGATGGTTACAATCATGCCATCTCAGGTTGGCAAAAGGAAAGTCCTAGTCGATACCTAACCAGAGTACGTGGATCCAACGTGTCGGTCTCACCCCCTCCACCCTCACCGGGGCTTAACTCGCCAATCACCGTCCCCCGTTTCGTGCTCCCCGGTCGGCGGTGACCGTCATCACAGACGACTCAGCGGGTGGTGGAAAGCCATGAATAGCAGCGCCGCAGGGTTATCCGGACCCCATGGCCCTTCGCCGCCGCGTATAAATTCCCGAAATCCCCACCGATGCCTTCCATCATTCACCTCCTCCTCTCTTCCGCTCTCCGATAAGCCCCTACTCCGCCGTTTTTCTCCCATTCGATCGACCAAGGTAGAGAGCCCGACACCACCGCCCCGTCGATCTCATCCTCAAGATCGGATTTTGCTCACGTCCCTGATCTCTTGATCCGTTTCAGGGATCTGGGTCGATCTCCCCCTTCGTCGAGAGGGCCAGGAGAGAGGAGAAAGAGATGACGATCACTCCGTCGGTCAGGATCTCCGACCGTAGGCTCTCCGTCAAGGGCCGCACCATCCTCTCCGGCGTCCCCGACGCCGTCGTCTCCACCTCCGCCGTCACCTCCGGCCCCGTCGACGGCGTCTTTCTCGGCGCCCAATTCCCAGAGCCCAGCTGCCGCCATGTCCTCCCCCTCGGCACTCTCCGGTCAGAACACACGAAACCCATAATGCTCCTTCTTTTCCCGTTCAATTTAACTGATTTTTTGGATTTTTGTTTGATGCAGAGATGTGCGGTTCATGGCGAGCTTCCGGTTCAAGCTATGGTGGATGACGCAGAAGATGGGGGATCAGGGGAGGGATATCCCCGTGGAGACCCAATTCCTCCTGTTGGAGTCGAAAGACGGCGGCGGCGAGGAGGAAACCATGTACGTGGTCTTCCTCCCGCTCGTCGAGGGTCCCTTCCGCGCCTCCCTGCAGGGCAGCCCCCGCGACGAGCTGGAGCTCTGCCTCGAGAGTGGCGACGCCAACACCCACGCCGCCGCGTTCTCCCACGCTGTCTTCGTCGGCGCTGCCGCATCCGACCCCTTCGCCGCCATATCGGGCGCCGTCCGGGCCGTCAAGTCCCACCTCAAGACCTTCCGGCAGCGGACGGAGAAGAGGCTCCCCGGCATCGTCGACTACTTCGGGTGGTGCACGTGGGACGCCTTCTACGAGGAGGTCACCCAGGAGGGCGTCGAGGCTGGCCTCCGAAGCCTGTCTTCCGGTCGCGCTCCCCCGAGGTTCGTCATCATCGACGACGGCTGGCCAGTCGGTCGCCGCCGATGAGGCCTCCGAAGGATCCGAGAAGCCGCCCTTGCCGTTCCGGCTCACCGGCATCAGGAAAACTGCAAGTTCCAGAGCAAGGACGATCCGGCGGAGGGGATCAAGGCGATTGTGACGACAGCAAAGGAGAAGTACGGGATCAAGTATGTGTACGTGTGGCACGCGATCACCGGCTACTGGGAGGCGTTCGGCCGGGCGCGGAAGGGATGGAGGAGTACGGATCAACACTGCAGTACCCCAAGATATCGCCGGGGTTGGCCGAGAACGATCCCCGGTTTACGACCGACGCCTTGCGGTGCGGGGGCTGGGCCTGGTGAACCCGAAGAGTGTGCACAGCTTCTACAACGAACTGCACGGGTACTTGGCCGCCGCCGGGATCGATGGGGTCAAGGTCGACGTGCAATGCATCCTGGAGACACTCGGGGCCGGAGCCGGTGGAAGGGCCGAGCTGACACGAAGGTATCACCAGGCGCTCGACGCATCGGTGGCGAAGAATTTCCCGACAATGGCTGCATCGCCTGCATGAGCCACAACACCGACGCCCTTTACTGGTCGGTAATTCGCTATAAACCCTGAGTTTTGGTGATCTCTTTGGATCCGCCGATTCAAATTGTCGCCTTTGCTGATGAATTTCCTCTGAAATCAATCAGCTCGAAGCAGACAGCCGTGGTGAGGGCATCGGATGACTTCTACCCAAGGGACTCTGTGTCGCACACCATCCACATCGCGTCGGTGGCCTACAACACCGTCTTTCTTGGGGAGTTCATGACTCCGATTGGGACATGTTCCACTCCCTCCACCCCGCCGCCGAATACCATGCCACCGCCCGCGCGATCAGCGGCGGGCCTATTTATGTCAGGTGGGCATCAGTTCTTCATCTCTGATCAGTTCTTGCTTCAATTCTAACAATGTGGCACCCTCTGGCATTTCGTCGAACAGCGATGCCCCTGGAAACACGATTTCGATTTGTTAAGGAAGCTGGTGCTGCCCGACGGCGCCATTCTCCGCGCCCGACTACCGGGCCGCCCCACGCGGGACTGCCTCTTCTCCGACCCTACTCGTGATGGCGCCAGCCTGCTCAAGATATGGAACATGAACGCATACACCGGAGTCCTCGGCGTGTACAACTGCCAAGGCGCGGCGTGGAGCTCCGCCGAGAAGAAGAATGTGTTCCACCATACCGGAGCCCATGCGCTGACCTGCGCCGTGAAAGGCAGCGATGTCCACCTCATCTCAGAGGCTGCAACTGACCCTGATTGGAGCGGCGATTGTGCCGTCTATCGCCATAGGGACCGCGAATTGGTGGTCCTCCCCCACAATGCGGCAATGCCGGTCTCCTTGAAAGTACTCGAGCACGAGATCTTCACCTTATCCCCCCATTAAGGTGCTGTGTTCATCCATCTCATTCCACGAATGCTTGATCGAAAATATAAATGCATTCTAATATCGCTGCTGTTTAGGGAGTTTTGGTTATTTATATACAAGTTGGGGTCTGCCTAATCCCTCCCCGCTCAGGGATGTTATTTCTCTCTCAAAAAAAAAAAATATAATATCGCTAAACCCTAAACCCTAAACCCTAAATCTGTTGTGATGCAGGCTTTGGCTACTGGGTTTAGGTTTGCGCCATTGGGTCTGGTGGACATGTTCAATGCTGGCGGAGCGATAGAGGGTCTTGCTTACCATACTCAGAGTGGCGCCGGATTGCTGGAGCAGAGCAATGGGGCTCCGCCGCAGAGTAGGGGTGCTAATGCTGTAGGAGTGGTTTGCATGGAGGTGAAGGGATGCGGGACATTCGGAGCTTACTCATCGGCGAAGCCGAGAAAATGTTGGCTGGGGTCGGCTGCGGTGAGTTCTCTTATGATCCTTCGTCGGGGTTTCTGACCCTTGAACTGGAAAGCATGCCGGCCGGCGATCCGAAAGTTCATAGAGTGGTGGTTGAGCTGTAGTTTGATTCTACATTGTTGTCTTGGTGTCTTATTGGCAGGCTAAGATGGGGGTTGATTGGAGAGATTTGGAAGAGATTCATTAGATTGATTGACTCTGTATTGATGCAATTCAATAACAAATTCTTCTACATTGATTCATGGGTTTACCTATCAATATTTCTTTGGGTAACAGAAGTAAACTTCTCTCTCTTTTGTTTTTTTTGGAAGGTAGGAAACTTCTCTCTGTTGCAGAAGTAAACTTCTCTCTGTTGCACAAAAACAAAATGAAGCAAACTTCATTCTTTCTTGCCGTACAAAAAAAAAAAAGAGTTATTAGCCTAAGGCCTCTCTAACGGACCCAACATTAGGATAATCCTGGTGAAGGTTTTCAATTGAACTCTAACCCCTCTAACCAACCCAACATTAGGATAAACCTCTATTGTGTTTTTTAATACAGAGACCACCCTCTCTCTCTCTCTCTCTCTCTCTCTCTCTCTCTCTCTCTCTCTCTCTCTCTCTCTCTCTCTCTCTCTCTCTCTCTCTCTCTGTGATCACCCATGGTGGAGCGGCAGAGGCATCCGCGGAGGCAGTGGGGCGCAAGCGACGGAGGCGGCAAGCATAAGCGGCGGAGGTGAAGACAGTAGTGACGTCTGGGGTTTGGTTTAGGTTGGGATTTATAGGTCTAGGGTTCTTCTCATGGCCTCTAGATCTTGGCTAGGTCCGGCGTCGGCGGTGGGTGGTTCGGTTAGGTCTGGCGGCGGCGGGTGGCAGGGTGAGGGGGGGTGGCTGGTTGGGGGTTCGGTTATGTCCGGCGATGGCAGGGTAGGGTTTGGTTAGGTTTGGCAGTTACAGGGTGGGGTTCGGTTAGGTCCGGCGGCGGCTGCGGATGAGTAGTATCAGACCTAAATTCGAAGGGAGCTAGGTGAGGAGCATTTTCGTCCACAATGGTTTGAGCTCAATTGGAAAGTTTGTCGGGATTACAGCTCGAAATCATCTCCTAAAATGGGTTTCTTGCTAATTCCCCCAAAAAAGAACTATTGAATTATAACATCCATCAGTGTAGTCAGATCTCTCTTAGAGCAACTCCCACAGCCTACTTGAAGTTTCCCTACAAGCCCAACAGCTCAGATCTCTCTTAGAGCAACTCCAAAAGCCTACTTGAAGCCTCTCTTAGTATTGGGTGTGGGGGGGGGGGGGGGGGGGGGGGGGGGGGGGGGGGGGGTTCTCTATCAAGAGGGAGGCAGTGATGGGAGCTGGCTGGGCTCCTCGAGGAGCACTTGCAACCTCCCTCATGGCTCCTTGAAGAACACAGGTTGCATGATCAATCTATCACCCACTGCAGGCGAGCCAACTGGATTACATGGTTTTTTTTTTGACGAGGCTGCTGGAGTAGGATGTTTTGAGGAGCCTCATTCAAGTTCAATGTGTGGGACGTGTCGGATTGGGCTTCTATCTGTTGAGCAGTCTATGGAGGAGGCTGCTGGAGTTGCACTTATTAGAACATCTCCAAGGGACTCCTAGAGCCACTCCCTATTCTAGGAAGCCATTTGGGTTTCCTAACAAAATAGGGAACTGTTTTTTTGAATCCAACTCTAAGGGAGTCTAGGGAGCTTCTATATATATATATATAGAGGAATGGGATGCTGCCTATCAAAGCAGCGTTTTTTGCTGCTTTGATACATTGTTTGACCATCCTAGAAGTTTTGGAATTTGATAAAATTTGGTGAGGATGTTGTCTAGGGTAAGATGACCATCCTCACAAATTTTCATCAAATTCCAAAACTTCTAAGAGGGTCAAATGGTCGAAGCAAAATCTGTAGATTTTAACGGTGACTCGCAGATTTTGCAGATTTTGCTTCGACCATTTGACCCTCTTAGAAGTTTTGGAATTTGATGAAAATTTGTGAGGATGATCATCTTACCCTAGACAACACCCCTCACCAAATTTCATCAAATTCCAAAACTTCTAGGATGGTCAAACAATGTATCAAAGCAGCAAAAAACGCTGCTTTGATAGGCAGCATCCCAATTCCTCATATTGAGGAATGGGATGCTGCCTATCAAAGCAGCGTTTTTTTGCTGCTTTGATACATTGTTTGACCATCCTAGAAGTTTTGGAATTTGATAAAATTTGGTGAGGGTGTTGTCTAGGGTAAGATGACCATCCTCACAAATTTTCATCAAATTCCAAAACTTCTAAGAGGGTGATCATCTTACCCTAGACAACACCCTCACCAAAATTTCATCAAATTCCAAAACTTCTAGGATGGTCAAACAATGTATCAAAGCAGCA